>LPNX010008468.1:23261-406094 GCA_001517045.1 Pseudotsuga menziesii | reverse complement strand
CATGGGGGATGATGTCATCTACTAGAATGTAATTGGTTGATTTTTATAGTACATCTTGGTCCTTTTGAGGCCCATTTTTGACCTCAAATTCTCTCTAATGGGTATCTTCCATAATGATGTCTTCGTAATAGGTAGGGCTAGTCATATCAATTTGAAATAACTTCTTTTCTTTCCATTTATGACCTAGAGCATACTTTTCATCACATTTTTAGCGGAGTCATTGTCTTTGTTGGTTTTTCCATTTCTATTGGAGACAACCTTTGTACTTTCAAGGGAGGAGAAGAGATTTTGCTTAAGGAATCTCCCTTAATAGGGTGTGAATAGGGAATGAAAGATGGTTTGTTGGTTTGTGCATTGATCATTGTCTTTGCTTCTAGAGCCCTCTAAGATGCCTCCAACCAGGTAGCAAGATGTTGCATTCCGACTTTTGCTCGAATCCCCTCCTTGAGGCCACTAATAAAACATTATTTATAGAAAGAATCTGTCAAGCTCCTGTATAGATGGCTAATTGATCAAAGCTTGAGATAAAGTCTACGACTGAGCTTGTTTGGCGTAAATTTGTAAGTTGCCCCAAATAGTGAGGATCTCACTCATAATGCTTAGGGAGAGCTTTAACAAATAGACTCCAAACAAAGTAGCACCCATAGGCTTTTGTATGTCACTCCCACCATTGGCACTGTTCTGGATCCAAAAACAAAACCTCCACCCTAAGTTTCATCATGTCATGAGTGATACCATGAAGGCCGAATTAATGTTTCATTTGAGATGAACCAACCTAACAAGTTAGGACCATCAAATTTGTTCAAGACTACTTTAAGAAAATGGTTCTAGGTATTATTATCCATGGAGGGTGGTTTATCACTATGAGGACCCAAAGAGGGTTGTCGGTGGCTTGATAGTCCTTAGTGAAAAGTCTCTTCCTAGTGTAGCTCATGATGTTGTGCAATTCTACGGTCTTCTGCTTGTATGTCACTCACTATCAAATGTGTAAATTTCTCATCCAATATCTTGTCCAAGTGGTATATTTTTGTCTCCAACTTCTTATCCCATTTGTGATCCCAATTGTCTATTTTTGTCTCCAACTTCTTATCCCAACAATTGAGGGTCTGTTGAAGGTGTTAAAACTATCCATTACGATTTATGTATTGATATTTTTGGTTTTCCAACCTGTCAGTAATAGTGTGGGTGGTCATATTGTCCAGGGTGTTGGTGTAAGGTGGTTTATAGGGCTCCACCATGAATGGGATCTATCAAGTCCTAAGGAAAAGGGAGTGAAGTATTATAGCTCTGTAATATATGTGTGGGGTCCAACAAATGTACTCGGCCCAATATATCAAGATACAAACTAAGGAGGATCAACTATGCCCTTGGGTGCACTACTTGACTACCTAGGTACTAGAGAGTGATCTCCCCAAGTGTTGTTCTAGGTATATTCTAGCAATAAGACAATCAAACATTTTATCTAAGCCAGTTCTAGTTATACCTAGGGGACTTTTGATATACCCAAAGGTACGTGGAAGTGAAATTCTGTGTAAAGTGTTGTTTGATGCTATACTCGTGAAGGGGTACCAACAAATGTTACAAGGGTGCACAACAATGTGGCTTAACTATCACTTGTATTTTATGCGTATATGCTTCCCCAACCACAAGTCTACCCATTGAACAACAAATCTTTATGTTCTTTAAAAAGACTTTAGAACATGTCTCTAAAAAAATAAAAGTTGAGCTCACTAAACCTGGAAAGAGCTCTACAAACAGTGGAAAATAACTAACTTTTCAAAGTAGGGTTTGAGGCTAAAATATTGAAATAAGCACAACTCTTTGTGAAATCCTAATTTGCAAGATGGTCTTGTAAGATCGCCTTGAAGCTTTTGTAACTCTGAAATTTCTACACCTCTGAGTCTAAAATTTTGTTTTGTAATATCCTAATATGTCTACTCTGCAATGCCACAAGTTTTGTTGAATTCTAATGTGCTAAGAAAAAATGAAGGAAATTTTCCCAAAACTTGTTGAGTTTGGCCTTCTTAGAAAAGCAAACTTGTATAGCTTGTCACACATCCAAGTTTTCAAGTCTATATATGAAATTTTTACCATATATACTTTAGTTTGTCTTCTTTCAAATACAATTGGTGGTACTCAATTTGGATTATTAAAACTTCAGATATAACAATTTTACCTGGAACCCTTGTTTAGGGATAGTTTTTGGGCTAACCACAAACCTTAACTAACATAGGACTTGTCTCTGAATGTTTAGCAACCCAGAAATTGAAATTTTGGCCCAAACTACTTCCTTATATCCTCTTTGTAACCTAAAAATTTTGGACCCTAATACTTCGTAGAAAAAAATTGCAGTGAAAATGCCAAGTTGACTCATGTGAAGGAGCCAAACCTTTTGGAATAGTAAAAATCCCTAACTTACAAAGAGTGCATCTCTGAAATTATAGTGAACTAAAGGCTGAAATTTTGACACAAGTTATTTCCATATGTCATTTATGTATGATAGACCCAAAATCTGGAGCGAATATGCCAAGATGGGTCGTTTGAAAGAACCAAACCCAAGAAAGAGCTTTGATACCATTTATAATATACTTAAACCCAAAATTTTAGAGAAAAAATGAAAAAAAAACACTTGATAGAATAGATAAAATAGATAGTTATGTTCACTTTCCACTTCAAGGGGGCAATGTCCAAGAGCAAAGTTCCAAATACAATGACAATTCTTGACTCACATTAAATAATTTACTACTCTATATACAGTGCTTCAATAGACAAAGCCCTAACTACTTGTAGGCATGCTATTAATGAGAGTCAACCACCTAATGGGATTTATATAGTAAGGAAGACCCTTTTGCATTAAGACACTACCCACTAACTAACTAATGGGCCGTATGGCCTTGTACATTGATAAAGTAGGGGGGTTATGGTAGGACCCTCAAATACACAAAGACCTTAGCTCCAATGGAAAATACAAACACGAATAGGATGGTACTTGCATCGATTGCAAGGTTTGGATCGCCATCTTGTCAAACAAATGTTAAATCAACAAATGGTTACGTTGACAAGGAAAAGTATGTTGAGTGGCTTCAAGGATTTAAAGTTCCAAGAAAAGAAAAATATGTTTACAAGTTGAAGGATGTGTATGATCTTAAACAAGTCCACAAGGATGGTAATTTATGATTGATACATATTTGCGAGATCGTGGACTAATTAAGAGTTCATGTGTACTCAATTTATACATTCTTTACTTAGGGCGAGAAATTCGAATAGTTGCATTATATTTTGATAGCTTCTTCTTTTTCCAAAGAAAACCTCCAAGGATCCTCCCTCTTCCTTGTAATATATGAATGAAGGGAAACTCAACTACCAACCATAATAGCAATTCGTAATCCAACTAAACAAGGACTAGAGGCTTCACAATAAACTCTAACTTGAAACAATTTGTTCAAACTGATTGAGTTAACCCACTAGGCTCAATGTAAATAATGTGATTTATACATGTAATAGCCCTAAATTGTTTCAAATTTTAAGTAACAAATTATTTCAACTTTTAAAATAATATATCTTGGTGAATTACATCATTTCTCGGGCATTGAAATATGGAAATAAGGTGATAGCTCTAGTGGAAATCCACTTAATGCCACAAAAAAATACAATGACTCCAATTCAATGGATAGTACTTTATATCATAATTCAGTTGGAAGTGTCATCCATCTAAATGCATCTTTACTAAATATTGTTTTTGTAGAAATATTGTTTTTTGTAGAAATCTTGATTTCTAGACTTATGTCAAACCCTAGGGGTGTTTCCCCTAATACACACCTCCGGTAACATGGAAGAAATCTTCAAGCCATTAGGTGCATCCTTGTGTGCAAGTCACAAGTCAAGTTTGATGTCACTTACACTTGACTCCTCCATCTAGGCCAACTCCTAGCGAAGCAAAGAAGGGGAGGGGGGGGAAGGGGGCGGGCGCGGTGATCCCTAATAAAAAGAAGCTAAGGATGATTAAGCTAAGCTACAAGAAGTAATTCTAGGGACTTGAAATGTTGAAACAAGAGTAGCAAATATGAATTAAACCAGTAGCATAAGAATAATCAAGCAATCATGACATATTGCATTCACTTAAGCAGATAATCATAAAAGTAGACTAGTGATGAGAAAGTAAATGGATGCTATTGAAAAGGAAATGTTTTGCAATGCTCTTAGTCAATTTTAATTTATTATGGATGAGTTGATCAATGGGTTTATTGATGTCGATAGTGTAAAAAAAGCAAGAAATAAATTATCTACGAATTTGGCCCACTAAAGAGTTATCCTCAAAAGTTAGTACAAAGCAACACTGTCGGATGTCCAATGGGGAGAGACATAATCTGCTAAAGGTATTCCCCTGACTTCACGCCATGTTCACTGTAACCTCTCACAATGACAATAACAATTTGAATATACTTTCTAATTAAACTACTGCTAAGTATCTCTGATTGTTAGCCATTGACTCAAGAAAGCCTACAATGGTTACAAGAGCATAATCAGGAAATCCTACAATGGTTACTGCAAAGGTTCAATTACTCTTTAAGCAAAATGAAAAAATTAATCTAAACTAATCTACTGGTTAGTAAATCAAAGTAAAAAAATAAGAAAAAATCCATGCTACGAAAATGACGCACATCCCTTCAGGGCAGGATGCAGAGTGGGTGTTGGGTAGCCCACTTTCTTTTATTATGTTTTTTTACGGTTTTGGGTAGATGCCTTTGGTCTGTTATAGATCAATATCTAAAGGCTTACAAGTTTCAAAGTTTTGATTCCAACCAAGGTAGGATGCTCCTGGGGTCCTAGATGACCTAAATCTTTAAATTTTCGACAACACTTTCTCTTACTTGTTCATCAAAAAGTAAAAACCAGCCACCAACTTTGCACCAAATGTGCTAGATAAGTCGGTAAAAGCATAAAAACTCAAAATCCTACTTAAGTACTTTTAAAAACATAATTTATAAAAGAAGAAAATACTTGGTTAGGAGCTAGATCTACTAAAAATAGTCATTTAAACACCTAGATCTAGTCTTTAAAAGAATACAAACCTTAACCAACTAGATTTAGATCTTCTAACAAAGCCACTAATTAGTTTAAGCATGTAAGAGAAACCAAAGAAAGATTGATTAAAAATGAAGAAGGGAGAGAGGCAACTTGAAGCTGGAACCTTGGGCAATGGAGTCTTCTTTGGTGGAACATTGAGGGACTATGTCCTTCACAAGATCTTGAAGATAGGGAGGATACAAACTAGCTCAAAACCTTCTCCAAGTGAGATCACCTACAAACCTAGAAATCCTTGCACAAAAATGGCCAAAGAACTTGGTGCTACCTATAGTAGAAACTTGGAAAACATGAGCATTAAACAACATAAACATTCCATTCTAAGAGATCTACTTGAAAATGGAAAATAAGACTATGAATCAAACAAGATTCTGATCTTAACCTATTAGGAGATAGCTCCCTTTTAAAGGCCAAATTGAACCACCAAGAATGCAAATAAAACAAGACAGATTATATCTCATAAGCACTTGACAATCACCAACCACACATGAAAAGCATTACACCATTTATGACCTCCAAAGCACTTTATTCCCAATAGAATGATAGTGTTAGTGCTAGAAATTGTTCCTAGACTACTAGAGAAACATGCCAACACAATCTCAAACAGAAATAGAATAAAATTGGTTTTTAGGGTTTTGGTTTATAATTTTGGTTTAAAACTTCATAAGCAAGGAAGAAAAACAATAACAAAATAATACAGAACTGAATCATGCAAGTTGGATAAACTGGGGATCAAACACATCCCAATAAGCCACAAACATTACACATGAATTATTAATTCCACCCACATGCTACAAGCATTTACATGAATAAACATTTAAACAGAAAATGAAATTGTAGACTGAGCAATCAACGTGATCGAAAATGAAAAAGAATGACAGGTAAAAAGGGCTTAATAAAAAACAATCATCCACTTACATAAGAGTTATAAGTGCTAGCTTGAGATATCACAGCACAAAAAAGCCTCTCTTTGAGTGAAAAATCGAACCCTTGTAAGGTATGCCTCTCCTCCTTATATAATTACAAAGATATAATATGAAGTAGTTCCATATTCACTTATTTAGGTCGAATTTGAAACTACTCAGCAGTTACATTAACCAACTTTCAAAGATTAAAAACTAATTGGCTAAAAATAGCAAAATCGAATTTCTGAAAAATAGGTCTCAAAGACGTCTCCATATCTCTCGATCTGGGATACATGTGCAAAAACCGAAAGAGGTTTTTTTCAAATGAGTCTATTATGAACAAAAGCCTCTCTTGGTTTTTAAAAATTCCCCTTCAATTGATCGGAATACGTGCTAGAAATTTGTGACTAAAACAAGAAATTATTAAATAATTCAAACCTTGAAAATAGGCCACAAAGATAAATTTGAATCTCTCAAACGATAATAGTTGTTGCAAGACTGAGAGAGGTATTTGTGAATGAGTCTGTTGTGGACAAAAACCTCTTTTTGTTTTCCATAATTCGTTTCCATAACCTCGTAATCTGCTCCCAGTGATAATGACAAAAACAGGAAAAACAAAGCTGCTACAAGAATCTCCTCATGAAAATATTTGACAAAGGACTCGAAAATGAGGGTTAGATTATAAAGCAAAACATGGAATAAACTTTTATTATAAGTTTTTGAAAGCTTAAAGATATACATATTAACTAATAAGCCCAAAAGACAAACCTTAAAACTAAAATAATGAAATAATTCAACCATTAAAAGCATTAAATCCAACAAAAATTATTGATTGTCAAAAATTCTTAAAATCAACATAAAATGTAAAATCATTTAAAACCAACGGTTGAAAATTAAGACAAAAAGAACAAATAAACTAAGAACAAGATCTAGTTATAACAGATAGTACAATACAACTAGAGCAAAAACAATGGTTCCTTACCATCCCCTCCTCAGAATGAGAGAGCACTTGCTTAAATAGATCCAACAGATGCATTTCTCAAGGAGGGTGCATTTATCAAGTGGCAAAGTAAGCTAAGTTAACTTGGGGTGAACTTGAGATGAATTAGGGAGACTTGGAGTTCATTGATGTCATCTCTCATTCAAGAGATGTGCCCCTCTCTAAAACTGACACCTCCCACCCTAAAGTATGCCCAACTCTCAAGAGATGTGCCCTCCTCCATAAGAAAACTTGGCACCATTCAAGGAGATCTCAATCAAGCCTCGAATCACTTAGTTAATCATCCATTTAAATTTTTTGAGAACCCCAACCTAGTTTCAAGCTTGTTTGCTTCCCTGCATAGTTTAATGCCCAAACCCTTGTATGCACAAATTTTTAACAAAATTTGACTAAACTAAAACACATGGAATTCTTTTTCGAAATTTAACAATTCAGAAATTTTTCTTTTAAGATGAAAATTTCAAACTCAGAAATTTAAATCAGCCAAACACACATGAAAATAACACTGACATATTACATTCCTTTAGACTCTCATTAATAGCATGCCTACAAGTAGTTAGGGCTTTGTCTATTGAAGCACTGTATATAGAGTAGTAAGTTATTTAATGTGAGTCAAGAATTGTCATTGTATTTGGAGCTTTGCTCTTGGACATTGCCCCCTTGAAGTGAAAAGTGAACATAACTATCTATTTTATCTATTCTATCATGTGTTTTTTTTTCATTTTTTCTCTAAAATTTTGGGTTTAAGTATATTATAAATGGTATCAAAGCTCTTTCTTGGGTCGAAAATGAAGAATTTTTAATACTAGGGTTTGGTTCTTTCAAACGACCCATCTTGGCATTTTCGCTCCAGATTTTTGGTCTATCATACATAAATGACATATGGAAATAACTTGTGTCAAAATTTCAGCCTTTAGTTCACTATAATTCCAAAGATGCACTCTTTGTAAGTTAGGGATTTTTACTAGTCCAAAAGGTTTGGCTCCTTCACATGAGTCAACTTGGCATTTTCACTGCAATTTTTTTCTACGAAGTAATAGGGTTCAAAATTTTTAGGTTACAAAGAGGATATAAGGAAGTAGTTTGGGCCAAAATTTCAATTTCTGGGTTGCTAAACATTCAGAAATTTAAATCAGCTAAAGAGACATGCAGAAGGAATAAGGCCTTTCTGAAGCAATGCGAATTGTTCCCAGTGTTTCCAGCTATTTCCCAACAGTAAAACTTGACCTCTTTGATAAGCTTTGTTTTGATGCTAGATCTTTGACAAGGAATTGATAACCTGATGTGTTGATGATAGATCTGAATGATCTCTCCAATAAGTGATTAGGGAAGATAGATTTCACTGCCGAAAACACCTGTTAGTTGAGGGCTCACGCCCCCAACCCCAACTTGTTGTTGCGACTATTGTTGTTGCTGCTCTCGAAACCAATCTCCAAAAGTGAATAATAATCTTCAATCCTTTTTTGTTCAACTTATCTTCTTATATAGCTTTTAGGGTTTGCATGACTTTACTTTTGCATGCATGCAGACCTAATTGTTCGTTGATGCATGCAAGGTTAAATAAGGCCCGCATGCTCTGCATGCTTGTTGATATATGCTCCAATGCCCTTCTATAATCTATTGATGATATAATAACACTGAAGTGATATTCATTTCTGCTCCTAGTGATATTACTCCTTAGTTAATCCCTTTTCTTTAATACTCGCTCGAACCTATGGGAATAAAATAGGTTAAACAGGTGTCTCTGGGTGATTTAATTGAAAGAGGACAATACAGTCCTCCCTGCTTAAAATTGTTTGTCCTCAAGCAATCTCCATCCAATATACCGAATCATTTGTCCCTATCTCTTCTTGTCCATTTTTATCAACCAGTTAATTCCACTGTTGGGCGGCTCTTCTTTTTCTTCGAATTTATGTTTATTCTCACCCATGCTCTATATTCGCTCCTTGTATCTTCTTGGGTACCTGTGAGGATTGAGCATCCTAGATTTGGTTCCTCGTCTGAATTCCCTAGTGCGCATCATACTTTTTCCTAGAGGTCTACCCGGAAATCCCTTCTCATACCATTGGTCCTTCCTTGAAGTCTTATGTGTTGGAATTGACCATTTTTCTCGTGTGATTCTTGTCCCCATGCCTGAATATGGTGGTCATTCCTTTTGATGTGGCTAACCCTGAAGCTTCATTGGGAATTCCCCTTCGGACTACCCTTTTCCCATCTGGTTCCAGGAACTCCATCTCTTATGTTTGGTAATTTGTTGGGTATTTCCCAATTGAGTACAACTATTGTACTCCCAAAACAATGCTAGTGTTTGGCACATCCACCACATAAAAGTCGTCGACCAATGTATAATTGCCAAGTTGTACCTGTAACTGAGGTATCATCTATGTGCATTTCATCATGTGATTTCCAACCATGACAACGGTAAAGCCCTCAAGGTCCTTAGTGTGAGATCTTTTCCTCTCTACCCATGAGGCATCTATAAAGTTGTGGGTGGCCCCACCATCAATCAAAGCAATGGCACCTTGTCCCTAGATACTTCCCCTGATCTTGATAGTATGGAAGTTGGGGACTCTTGTGATGGTAGCAATAGTTGCTCTCTATGGCAATTGGTCCAATTATGTACTATATAGTTCTCCATCCAGTTTCTGCTCCAATTCATCTTCCTCGCTACTATCTAAAAGTACTTCGATGGGGTGTGCCTTCCCTTTACCCATACATCTGTGGTCGGGTACCCAAGATCCTTTGCAATTGAAACATAAGTACTTCCTTCTCAAATCTCGCCGTGTGTTCTCGTTCAACCATTCCTTCTGTGATATTGTCTTTTCCTTGTTTTTCGACAGATTGGTAGGTTTTTGTGCAGGCTTGTTCTTGGGCACAGAATCTTATAGGTCCGGAGTCATATTGATAACATCTTGCAGAGTAATTGGCTTGTAAGCCTTCACCCATCCATGGAGTGGCTCGGCTAGTGCCTCATAAATAGCATAATCAACCCACTCTTTGACATGTCAAACACCATAATTGCAACTCTCTAGAATTCGGATATGAAGGTCTCTACACTGCTTGTCTTCTTGAGTTGGGATAGCTCCCTGAAATGAATCTTTGGGTCCTTCTTATCAAAGCGCTCCATGAGCCTTTGTGTGAAGTCACTTAATGAGGTGATGCTGTTGTGACCGAGTGTCACCAGTCTATGGTACCGCCACTCATGTGCTTCCCTGTCTAAATGTAAAGTAGCCAACTTGATTGCATATGTCTGCGTCATGGGGTTAAGTTGGAAGTAGGTGTCCAACTTCTGTACCCAAATTCTAGATGAACAACTGGATGTCCCATCAAAGTTGGGGATGGTTAGTTTTCCTAGTGTGCGTTGTAGCTCAAAGTTATGATTGAATGCTCTACTAAACCGTCTTGGCCTATTCCTGCTTTTCATATTGCAAAAATCTGAGAAGGTCATGGCTTAGTGAAAGTCATCTCCAAGCGCCCTATACTCTTCTAGATAGGCCCCAAATGGCTCCTCCGGCTCTGCTGGTATAATCGGTCCTGCGGTGGGGTTTTCTAGAAAGTGAGGCATGGTAGGTTCTAAAGGCGTATTGTATATATGAGGATTGTTTTGCATATGAGTGTACTTATGTCTCCCGCTACTACTAGTGTATCCTCTATCTCCCGGTGAAATTGGTAGATTGTTTTAACCTTGCTCTAGCTTAATAACCAACATGTTTATAGCATGTAACATCTCTTTATGTCCCTTAGCTAAATCATTTAAAGCACTAACCAAGCTCTGGAACGTCATCATGTCTTCACCTTCCCATGTTCTCTTTCCTTTATTAGAGCGTATCCATGTTGTGTCAATATCTGAATCTGTGTCTTCCAATTTAATCTCTTCAAATTCCAGATCCTCTGTGTACATGCCCTTCCTTCTTCTATAAGTCACAAAAGTAGTGTCTTCTGGATTCATTCATTTATTGTTCATGTTCAAACCCATAGCTGGCAAGGAATATGCTCTGATACCACTGTAATATCCCAACTGATATTCTACCTTTATACTGACAGATAATGATGATTGTTTGCATGTTTATATGTTTCAAGTGTGTTTGATAAAATAATTTGGTTTTCATGCAAAACATGTTATGTGCCCAAAAACCCTAAATATGACAAATATGGAGATAAAATAGGAAATAGAATTCAGTAAGATTATAGTAACATACCAACATTTATAGTTGCGATGGTTCTTCAGTATACAATAAACATGCATGCCATGCAACGACTCTAGCTTCAAAAACGTGTTGTTGGGTTCAGGTGTTTCACCCATGCAAGGAAAACGTCCCCTCTTAAATGATGATATGCCCGTAACTTCTTCAATACTTGACAGATGGAGTTAAGACTTTCTAGATATGGTGGTATGACTCTCCCGATGAATTCGGTGGATGCATGCAGAACTTTGGAAGCCTTCTTGGACACTAGCGAATTGGTTCTATGGAATAGTGGGACGCCCTCACTCCCACACATGTTTGCAAGTAACTTCTTCAATGGTGCAAGAGATGATTTGACAAATCCCATGTATAATGGTACGACCCTTCCAGAGAAAATGGAAGAGACATGAGGAAAGAATGAGGCCTTTCTGAAGCAAGGCGAATTGTTCCCAGTGTTTCCAGCTATTTCCCAGCAGTAAAATGTGACCTCTTTGATAACCTTTGTTATGATGTTAGATCTTTGACGAGGAATGGATAACTTGATGTGTTGATGAGATTTGAATGATCTCTCCAATAAGTGATTAGGGCAGATATATTTCACTTCCGAAAACACCTGTTAGTTGAGGGCTCATGCGTCCAACCCCAACTTGTTGTTGTGGCTACTGTTGTTGCTGCTCTCGAAACCAATCTCCAAAAGTGAATAATGATCTTCAATCCTTTTTTGTTCGACTTATCTTTTTATATAGCTTTTAGGGTTTGCATGACTTTACTTTTGCATGCATGCAAACCTAATTGATCGTTGACGCATGCAAGGTGAAATAAGGCTCGTGTGTTCTGCATGCTTGTTGATATCTACTCTAATGGCCTTCTATAATCTACTGATGATCTAATAACCATGAAGTGATGTTCATTTTTTAACTTAGTGATATTAGTACTTAGTTATTCCCTTTTCTTTAATACCCGCTCGAACATATGGGAATAAAATAGGTTAACGAGTGTCTCTGGGTGATTTAATTAAAAAAGGACATTACAAAATAAGACAAATTATACCTTATAATCACTTGACAATCACCATCCGCACATGAAAAGATATACACATTTGTGACCTCCAAATCCTTTTATTCCCAATAGAATGATAGTACAATACAACTAGAGCACAAACAATGGTTCCAAACCATCCCCTCCTCAAAATGAGAGGGCACTTAAATATTTCCCAAGGAAGGAGCATTTCCCACGTGGCACAGTAAGTTGAGTTAACTGGGGGTGAATTTGAGATGATTTAGAGAGACTTAGAGTTGATTGATGCCATCTCTCATTCAAGAGATGTGCCCACTCTCTAATAATGACACCTCCCATCCTAAAGTGTGCCCCCCTCTCAAGTGATGTGCCCTCCATGAGGAAACTTGCCACCACTCAAGTAGATCTCAATCAAGCCTCAAAGCACTTAGGTAACTCATCCATCACTTTCAATCAGGTTTTTCACCATTATAGAGGACTGAAACATGTCCCAGACAAGCTTCCTTGATTTATAGGATCTTGATTTTCCCACTACTTTGTCTTTTTTTTGCTTTTTAAATTCACTTTTTGAGAGAAAATGAAATAAAGTGATTAATAATCATTAATTTCACTCTCAAACTAGGTACAAAGATAAAGTGGGTGGTCTAAGTTAGAAAATGAGCACCCCCGTGGAAAATTATGTTTCCTAGTACTGCTTGTACGACTTAGTGAATTTTTACAATTAGGTAAAAAAATTGTTCAATGAAAAAATTTAAAAACCTAGGGGGGGGCTTAGCACATGTTCATAAGACTCAAAAATAACGACTAACATGGTAATATGCATTGACACTAGGCTTTAATAACCCTTTAAGACCTAACCACGAAGATAATTACTCCAGCTTTGGAGGATTGCGTGAAAAACTCGAAAATTATAAGTCGTTGAAAAGTGATATATAATTTACAAAGAAAAAACACTCTAGAGTAATTGGATGACCAAGTCTTAGGCAAGCCAACCCTTTTACAAAAGGTCGTCATGCTACGTTGTTTTTTTACAACTCCCCATGGGGTATGAACAAGCAAAAAAATAGAAAACTGGGCCAAAAATGGACTGTTGGGCTTATGAACTCTGATAATGAAGAAGTGATTTGTTCAAACATTTGGCGGCTCAGCTGCAAGTCCAACCAAGTGCAACTTGGGTGGTAATAGAGGGTACACTAGAAAATCACCAAGAGAACTGTGAGTTATCTTCAAGGTACAGTGGGTTATGGTTTGAATCACATATTCAAATTGCATAAGTTGTATTGATAGCAAGAAGTCCACTTCTTGTCATCAATAATTAGTTACACAAATTCAAATTGCATAAGTTGTATTGATTATAGTAAGTCCATTTTAACTTACGCATTTTGCATGGATTCAACAACAATTGCCTGGTGTACTAAAAAACAACATATTGTTTCACTTTCAATAGCAAACACAAAGTACAACACAACTTGTGAAACAATCTAGTTTGAAAGAATTGTATAGAATAAACGCAATCAACAAGAACAACCTGCATAGATTATTTGTGGTAATTAAAACACTTCGGATAGCCAAGAATCTGGTTTCCACAAAAAAACTAAGTAGAAATTCAATATCATTTTTTCAAGATCTAGCTCAGCTAGGTTTGCTTGAGATAGTGTTACAAAATATAAAAGAGCAAGTAGCACATATATTCGATGAACCATTTCCATAATCTACAAATTTAGTGATGATCTGGAATTCTCCCCATTTAAGTGTTGGGTTTATGATTCATTTGATTATATTATTGTTGTGCTTGGTTGAATTAGAGGATTATTTGATTGATGGTGTTAATGTGTTCATATCTCAAAATATTAAGTAGAGTCGATGACGATTCTTGTTCATAGATTTTAGCGGTTTGTTGTTTCACAAGGGCATTCTCTTTCATGTATAAATATATGTTTTCATAATGCAAATAATTGATATACTATGTAAATCATAGTAAAATTATTATTGTTGCTATGATTATGAAGGATAAACTATGATATTAAAGTTCAATTGAACCAAATTGGCTTGTCAAATATGTGTTAGGTCCGTTTGACAATGTAAAGAAACCTATGTCACAAGGTTCGCCAACCTGAACCTCCAAGTTCGGAATTCAGCGAACCGAAGAAAATTTCAAAAGTTCGTTCAAGTTCGGCGAACTTGACTGCCGAACCTCATGTCGACCCTGAAAGGCATACCGGTTCGGCTATCAGGTTCGTCAAATCTGCTAAAATCGACCCCAAACAAAAATTGCGCGCGGGGTTTTAGATTTTCGGGTGGGGTTTTCTTCACTGTTCCGGCGGAATAGGGTTACTTTCACCCACGAGCCACAAATAGACAATACGGCGAATGTGACTCACAACCGAGAAGTTCCCTGCGACCGTCGACATTGGTGACCGAGCTTGAGCCGCCAACACCGATCTGTAGTTGCTACAGCCTGTGTGCTAGCCACAACCCGACCCATTACATCGTTACAACTTGCGCAATTTGTGCTAGCCACGGCCCGACCCATTACATCTTTACTAACATTGTGTGGATTGGAGGCGTTCAAACTTCATAGGCACGTTGGCCCGTTTTAGATCTTGATCTAAGTTAAAAGGGGGGACAATACAGAGGGTAGACATGGCAGTCACTGATAGTAGACTTTACCCAAGTTATCCACTACATTATAATATGGGTATCCCTTGCATATGGGTTGGGTTCCACGAAGCCAATGGCCATTCACAGACGCCTGAGAGCCACTTACCCGATCCCCCATAAAAAGGGGGTTCTATGTATTAAATTTGCCACTTCAATGGCCATTTAAAGGATGTTTTAAATTTTGTGAATTTACAAGTATTCGAAAATTGACATAATAGACATTTTTTTAAGTTTGAAATTTTATTTTATTTTCTTTTGCAATACCATTGTATTTTTTAATTTTAAGAATGTTGATGATGGGATCTTATCATGATTTAAGTTATTTTTTAATCCTTAAAAGTTTACTGCTATTTATTTTCAAATTTTTTATGTTATAATTCATTATATATATATATAGCAACCTATGCCGAACCCCATCCGAACCTTATCCGAAAATTTGAACCCGAATCGAACCTGAAGGTCGCCGAACCTTGTGACATAGAAATTCCATCAAGAAGGCCAAATACATTTCCTCATACACACACACAAGGGCTGTAAACCCATTAAAGATTAAACCCTATAAAAATGGCGACGCCCCATCCCTTAACCAATAAGCCACCACTGATGTTGTAATCTTCGGATTCTTGACTGAATATAACAAGATGGTTGTTACCAATCCAACCTTACAAAATTTTGGAGAATTGATATTTTGTTGAGAAATATTTAGAATCAATGTTTGGTGTGTTTATATTAGTCTTGAATCATCTCCAATTTTATAGTGTTAAGCTCCAATTGATGGTAATTCAAATTGTTTTCTCTGACTGAGATGGCCCAGGTTTTATACAATGCAGAATTGTAAAAGCACATCATGTAAGCCTAGAAATACTAGCCAAGAAACGACGTGATAAATAATACCATCTTAAAAAATGATAAATTGGTTGCAAGCTTGAAAGAAGACACATCCATAGATATGCTAACTCGACACATTCATGGATAAGCTAACTCAACATTTCTGTTGAAGTTTGCTTACTAACTAAAAAAATGTGCTTGCATTGACACTTATACACGGCGTTTTTATTCAAGGAAGGCATGCATAAACGAATTAATAAGTTTCTTTATCGTCAGCGAGGTGATTTGAAGAGTGTCTACAGTTACCAAGACCACTCTAAGTGAAATCATGAACGAGTGCATTGCAATCAAAAATTTGTACGTGGTCAATGCAAAAGTATTAAACCATTGTGAAAAACATTAATGCCTTGTAAGCATGGAGATACGTTTGGGCCCGGAGCTTTGTCAACTCAAATCAAAAGCCAATTACCTTATGTTTAAACCCCTGTATCAATGTGTGGTCATAGGTCATAACAAAAAAATAATTGCTATCCCAGCAATCTATAGCACTTTGCCAAGTGAATATAATTAGTTGACAGAATATGATGGATAAAGTACGAAAAAGCAATCAGATACACCGATATCCCACTAGAAGCCCTGGAATGGATCATTGTTGTGCACCTAAAGATCAAACAGTGGGTGTTTAAACTAGCATAGATCCATCTTAAAAGGGATCTACCAAGCGCCAAAAGGGATCAAATCTCTCTAACTGCAACCCCCCTTTTTTTAGAGTGGAAATGTTGAGGAAATGTGAACTTAACGTTTATGGTTTTAATTTGTAGTCTTATATATGTGGTTCTAAAAAATATTTTAAAACTAAATTGAGCCGACATGTTATTTTTTTATAACATTTAATAATTTTTATAAAGGGCACGTGTCAGCTCTAGGATGAGCACGAAAAGACTTACATATATCCCCCTACTGGGCTGTAGAATGCGCCTCTTCGACCGCATGGATCTATGAAGCAAGATGATACCCTTTCATTTAAAAATGGCTTTACATGTGTGCTCACTAAAATTTTCATTTATAAACAGTGTTGAAGATAGTATCCCCTTTGTAATGCATTATGCCACGCAAAAAGGCTTTGCATGTCTACGCTTGTTTAAAAAAATTGAGACGTGATAAGAGATTTGTACATAAAATCCTTACTTAGATAAGGATTGACCAGGATCATATCTGTCAGATGTAGGTTATTCACTTATAAAGATATTAGTAGCAGCTATACTCGATTAGTATTTCCTGTTTCTTCAATCTTAAAAACTATTTAGCATTTAAAAAAATTAAAAGTGAATGTTCAGAAGGCTACGAGTAATAAGCTGCAAGGCAAGACAAAAGACCTTATTCAAATTTCAAAGCAAAGGCTTGTAGAAAGGTACAATATTATAGTGACCAGAATTCCATCTCGTTTGAATGATATCCATTGTACAGTGGCCATGCATTGAAATATATCCCGTAGAAACCTCTTCAACTAGAAAATATCCTCTACGGTAAGTAGACTTAAACAACAGATTCTACTTCACAATTACCAAGATCTGAAACACTGGCACCATCCTTTGCTCTCAATTGTGATGAAACATCATCAATGGCAGAATTTAACTGCGATATCTTCTCATTCAATGAATTACGAGTGTTCTGTTGATGGCAACAAATATGTTAGTACAGTTGAAATATGTCAACGAAACCCATAAAATATGAAGAAAAAAAACAAATTTGGCTATGCACTTCTTAGTAAAAGACAGACATAACTGAAGTTCTAGTTTAAGAATTCATAATTGAGCTCATCACATAACAGGAATGGCATCATATTTCAGTTTAAAAGTTTGAGTGGTTAGCTTTCTTCAAGTAAAATGGAAATATACATTAAAGAATTTTTTCTATTATTATACTAAGTGCAAAACTCAGACTAATCAAACTAGTACTTGATGGAATAAGTACCATCCATATATAGAGATGACGATTGAGGGGGTGGGTGGTACTCTTCCAAAAGTAGTCCTTTCTGACAATTCAACATTAGGAAGATGACCTTTCAAAAAATCATTTTGGGATTCTTCTAAGATATTAGTGATCTTTGCCAGTCAGCAGAATGGTGTGAACATCCAGGGCAACATTTCATTCCCAAGCTTCACAGCCTCACACTTTGAAAAAACCAAAGCTGTCTGTATAAAGAGAGAAACTGAAGGCATTCGCCACAGCCAATCACTTAAAAGTTGACACAGCTATATGAAAAGGAATTATGGTCAGCACCTGGTAAAGCTCTTGAACAAGAAACATAAAACGCAAAAGGCTATGATCTGGGAACTAAGATAATTTCGTCAGCCACACTTAGTGCATTCCAATAACTGCGTGTGTATATGGGGTATTCTATACAACAAGCACCACTACAGATTTCTATAGTGAAACTTCTTACTCTAAACCTCTTCATTGCTATCTATATATTACTCAAGACATTCCACGGTCTTGGACAAATTTACAGGTCTCTAGGCACAGAAATATTTGAATTTTGATATGTGGCCGTCATTATAATACTGACAGTGTCACTCATTGAAACTTTCTTGTCATGCTATGATAAATTTGAGACCATAAAGCATACAAGGCTATTCTTTTAGAAAAACTAGGAAATGGGTTATTGACATGTACAGAGGATGCCATACAAAGCTATCGATCTAGAATGATTACTGTATGATTCACATGAATAGATGTCAAAATAGTTAACAGAGTCGGATACTCTCTTTTAAAAGTCTTAGCATCAATGAATGATGTCAATAAGAAATTAAGAAGATTAATCGGTGAAAAGTAAAACTAGTTGAGAATATTAATAAGTCGAAAGCATCTCAACCAACATTGCATGGGAACCCATCCCCTGTGGGATGTGTCCTGGAGTTTTCCTGTCTTGGGGAATGCATGGGATGCCCCCATTTAGAAAGGAATGTCCTTGAGGATCTGGGAGGCTTCCCCTGCATCCCCAAGACGTTTCTGGTCAAAAATTGGGAGGTTTAGGAGACTCCCTTGATGGTTTCGGGGATGTTGAGACGGATATGATGGTTTCAGGGATATGATTATTGTCTCAATCCCTAGAGCATTGAGAGATCATGGCTAGTGTCAGTTCTTGAAATGTCCCTCTAGCACTTGCAAGCTAGGGCATCATCTAGCAACCTCTAATGTTTGATAGGAAAGCCTAACTAAGTCAAATGGAGAAGTCCAAGTCCCCAAAAGCAATAGGAAACCCTTATGCAAGACGTTTCCTTCATCCAGAGTTTATAGAACATTGGTAAAAAATTCATAAAAAATGCATCATAAAACTACCATTCAATCCACATAGTAATTGTTGGCCCTAGGAAAAGTTAGGCAGAATTCGGCCAGAATTTTTCTTGGGAAGATAAAGATTCCAGTCACAAGACAAAAAGGGAGTTGCGACGAAAGGAAAGATGCAACGGAAGAAGAGCCGCAAAGGAAGAAGAGCTGCGAAGGAAGAGGAGCCGCAACGAAAAAAGAATAGAGCAATTGAAAAGGACAGTTCGACTGATCGTGGGTAAAAAGTTAGTTAAAATAAAGCACGCTTTGGGTAACAAAGCATAATTGTATTTTGGGTCGATAGTGCCTATCTTCAGTTGTAACTGAATGTACAAAAATAGAAATGACAGCCAGTCGGCTAATAGAAAAGAGTCAGTTGATTAAGACGTGTAAAAGACTATAAAAGGGAGAACCCAAGCTGTGTGCAGGTTGGTCACTGCTGGTCATTGTTTGCCATTGTTTTGTGACGTTGGTTATCGGGTTGTGAATTGTCGAGTTGTTCGTCGTCGTTCTTGTCGGTCTAGGGGAGTTGTTTAGCTTGAGAATCGATCCATGCTGTGTGCGGATCAACAGTAGAAAGGAGAAGAGTGTTGCTTAGCTAGAGAATCGATCCAGGCTATGTGCAGATCGAAGGTTGAGAGAAGAAAAAGAGAAATACATAGACCCAAAACCCAAGAGCATGAGAAGACAGAGATTTGTGCAAATTAAAAAGATATCTAAAGAAGAGTCTGCAAGTTGAATGCGCACACCAAAGGTGCTAACCTATTTCTCATGCCAGATGAAGAGCACCTTTGTGGTTTTTCTCGAATGGGTTTCCACGTTAAATGTTGTCTTTGTGTGTCTTTCATAATTATGTTTATATCGAATGCATGTATGTTGTGAACTAGTACATCTGAATATGTTGCACGGTGTTTGTTTATGAATAAACCCATAAATAAATATATGTCGCACTGCTAATACATTGAATATGTGATGAGGCTTTTATGTTAAATGTTGTGATCTATGTTGACGGATGAGTACACTGTTATCTTGAATGAATAAACAAAGAAAAAGAAGTATAATTCCCAGTTTCAATCGAGTGATTTGAGAATAGAAATCCCCACATAACTGCAGAAACCTGATTTTGGCAGTTCCCAATAGATATCTCAGGTGAGACTGCATTTGTATCACAGGTGTTGCCAACGGGGTCCTGCTTTGTCGGGCCGACATCTCAAGATTTGTTGATGAACAAAGGGATCTGAACCTGAGTTGACAGGAAGCACGTCAACAGTATCATTATTCACCAAAATTCAACAAGAGATGAGCAAAGAAGACACCTTTAGGTCACACTTGCGCTTGTGTTATTCCAACAAGTCTAGCATCAACCATAACATGTGCATGAAAAAGCCCTAGATCATTCATCCATCCACCATCAAGCAAAGAAGGTCATCCCAAGGGAAGTGCGCATCACCAAGAAGACTCAAAGAGTAGGAGAAAAATAAATAATTTCATATTAGAACCCTTGTCTTATAATTTTACAATGAGAGGAGGATGTCTATTTATACCATTTCATCGTCAAATATTTAATTTTGAGCCTACAAGCCCTAAAAATAAAATAATAATACTTTTAGGCTAAATTCTGCACAATTAAGGAATTTTACCCCAAAATAGACAAAAATAGTAAAAATAAGCTCAAAAAAGGCTTCACTGGATGAAGTAGTGAGCCAAGGGGGGGTGCCATGCACCATCTAACCCCCAAATGGTGCTTGTCCCTCAACGCTCCCCCCTTCCAAGGCTTGTAGGCTCATCTGCTAGAAGGATGACGTCTTAGGCTAGTAGCACTAGAGTAGGGGTTTCTGGTTGCTAAAAATAGGTGCAAGTGGGTGTAGAAGGTGTGTTAATAGGGGATAACAACCCTTTACAACACGCAATCACCTTTGCATAAATAAAACCAAGATGGTCATGTGCCCCAAGAGGTCACCCTCAGAAGCCCCGAAACACTAACCCATGGGCTAAAAGCCCTGCATGGTGGAGATATCATCACACCGAAGTGGTAGTCAGCAAAGCCACTAAGCCAAGTACTTCTAAGAGTGAAACCAAGGGAGTTGGCCATGACCAATCCAGGGAGTAAACAACCCCAAATCCAAATATCCATACAATAAGATCCACTTTGGCCTATACAATAAAAGAAATTTGACCCCTTACTCTAGACTTAGCCTCGCTGGAATGTTGCAGCAGCTCTGGTACTTAACAATACCAACCCTAAGATCCTGAAAACTATTAAGTCTATTGAATTTTGAATGGGTTATGAAATTTTGCTTTCTCCATATGAAGTCTAATGAGGTTGGAACCACTCTCAAACATCTTGAAACAATTAATTGTAATGTTAAAATTTTATGTAAAATGATAGAAAAGGTAAAATAAAGTAGAATGTCACCATCGTACGATACAACCAAGGACGTTTCCAACATAGTTTTTAAAATCATAATCAGACTCAAAATCAGTCGAGGGTCAACTCAAAATTAGATCGAAATCAGTAATGAACCGGTCATAAATCGATCGATTTGAATTTGATGACTCGGTTTACTAAAAAATACATTCAAATATTTAAATTTTAAAGAAAACAAGATTTTCAAGATTTTAATCCATGATTCCAAAGCATTAGAGACAAAATATCCAAAGTCTCCACTACTCCACTACTAGATTCTAGTCTATTGAGTCCCTGACTGCTCCACAAGTCCACAATCCACTCACCAGTCACGTTTGTCCCCAATCCCAACTCCCACGGCTAACTCACTGTCATCGACTCACAACCCACAACCTACAGCCTCTCTTACAAGCTCTGGCTCTCCCACTCTGACAATTCACTGTTCAACACAGTGACGAGTCAATTCAACACAGTCACAGTTCATGCGGCTCTCCATAATGATAAGAGGAATACACGTAGGAAATAAATGAGGGGGGGGAGGGGGTCAATAAATAGGTTTACGTGTAGGGTTGGGTTAGGTTAGGAAAAATCCAAACCAAAAATGAAATTGTTGTGTTTTATTAAGTCCATAGGTCCCCACATGAAGTTCCCAAAAAAACCGACCAAATTTTGACATAAATCAGCCAATCCGACCGGTTCGGTACCAAACCGTTCGACCGAACCGATTTACGGACCAAGTTGATTCGATTACCTATCAAACTAGTAAATCGACCGAAACTAAAACCAATTTGGCTAATTTTTAAAACTATGGTTTCCAAAGCGTTTCGTACCCATTTCCACATTTCTGAGACAGGTACGCTACCATCCTAGGCGTTTCCTGCAGCTTAGGTTTGAGTCGTTTGACACATATTTGGCATGTGTTTGATTCTAGGACATGTGCCAAACACATGTCAGACCTAGTGTGTTACATGTCCGACACATGGGATATAGGCATAGGCATGGGATACAGGGATTTGTCCTTTTACTTAGGATCCAACAATTTTGATAGGTGTTTAACAACATGTTTTAGTTTTGATGTAGGATTTTATTCCTATTAAGAGCAAACCTATTTATCATGTTATAAAAATTGACATCCCCCAAGTGGGGGGCACACCCCCCATGCTTCACATGTTTCTAAGATGAGGAAACTCAATGTGAGACATTTCCCCGTGTCCCATTTTGGGGAAACTCATGGAGATGCAAGGTAGGGCATTTCCCTTTTGTGGAGAACCCCTTGTGCTCCCCCTCAAAAAGTGGGATACCAAGAGGTTCCCCCCCCAAATTCTTTCCCAACAACCTTAGAAAAGAAATTAAAAAATTAAAAACTCTCAAGAGAATGTGAATATTTATTCCATGCTTCAATGTTCATAATTGTGACTTATCATTGTTTTAGATATATTCAAATTTTTATTTCTTTACAATTTTGGATGGGTCCCTTGTGTCGGGGATCCCAAAGTTTCCCATTTCCTAAAATTTTGGGGGTGTCTCCACACGTCTTTCAGACATGTTTCCCCAATGTTGCATACCCCTGCCCCCAAGATTTGATGCAACATTGCCATTACACACTATATCTACTATTTTTTCCCAGGATTTTACTAGCCATGCAGAGAAGGTCTTTCAGACTTGTAATTTAAGGATTGCTACTTTTATTGAGCTGTATCATAGTCCTATGCTCTAGAATCTCTGTTTTTAAATTCTAATATATTTTTATAATTTTGCTGTCCATGTCCACCCATCCCCTAAAATTTGGGGGTACCTTACAGCCATCCCCAAAACCTGTATCCTCTTCCAACAATCCCCCAAACTCAGCACAACATCAATCTCAATAGAGATCTGCTACATGACCTTTCCAATAAGAGAAAGAGCTGACCTTTTTGCAAATCCCATCAGATTTATTGAATATTATTATGCATTCAAGAAGGAAAGAGATAGCAACAACGGCTAGCTTCCATAACAGAGTGAAAAGTAACGCAATATAAGGACAGATTAAATGTGCAAGTTATCTTCAACTCAGATTACATTTGGCTATTTTATATTTGAAGGACAAAAAATTACAACAGATATTAGGTCTGTCGTGTGTTTCTGATTCTATGACAAATATTGATTAGCTTCAAGAAACATCTTAAAGTTGACTTCTTCAATACATAATGCAAGATCTTCGCACAGATTAGGCATCAGCATCTGAGAGGAGTTTTAGGATTTATCCCCTATTAGCATAAACTGTGTTATCTGTCATATCATGATGTGTTGGTCTGTTATGGTCTTCTAGGCAATTCCTTTAATAATTCAAATGAATGACAGTTTGTATCCCTATTAGCATAACCTGAGTTATCTGCCATACCATAATGTTTTGGTCTGCTATGGTCTTATAGGCAGTTCCTTTAATGATTCACATATTCGACAGTCAGCAGATATTTATTGAAATGGAAACCATGATACCATCGTCATCAAAAGTGTATATTAAAACACATTCTAAATCATATAAAGGGAATGCACCAACAAACAGAATACATTTTCAGTTAAAGTTAGGGCTTTTTAACAAAAATGTGATTTAATGCAAATTTAGAATTACAAAAATAATACTGAAATAAAATCAAAATAGTACAGCAGTAGTAAACTGTAAAACAACAGCAGTAATAAAACTTGGAAATAAAATCAGATCTGATAAACTAGTTTAAGGTAGAGAACCTTCCTCATACTCAGAGTTAACTTTCATATCAAATCTTGCCTCTCAGAGGCAAGTCACTAATGGAACAACTCTGACCCTTACATGAGGGTATGAACATACCTGAGAGAGAGAGAAACAAAGTGCTGAAAGAGTTAGACAGGTACAGCAGAAAGTGCAGAGGACTAAAGAATGTACGACACAGTCAAGGACAGCTCAAAATCGTCAACAGAGGCAGCCAAGAAATGTTGCAAGTCCAAGCAAGCCCTCATCTAGTCAATGCTAGACTGGGGGATACAATGCATCCCCAAAACAGACTTCAACCAGTAGACTGTAGCCTCACAACAGACCTCAGCAGCAGTCACAGAAAAGACCCCAACAACTCACATCACCTTCAGAACAGACCCTAGAGTGGATGACATCCTTCAAAGGAACCTCAGCAATGTATGGCAACCCTAAATCAGTGGACGACAGCCCTCAAACAGTCCACAACAGGCAACGACACCCTTAGCAAAACAACACAGCCCCAAATCAGACATTAAAAACCAAACCGCAGGCATAGGCAGACCTCAACAACAAGAGGCAGCCCTAAACAACAGATAACAGCCAAGATCAGACTACAACAGCAAAAGGCAGCCCTAAATAGCAGATGGCAGACCACATCAGTCCTCAACATGCAAATGGCAGCTCTCAACAGCAAGCGACAGCCCTTAAACAGCAAACAACAGACTTAGGAAGGTCATGGGTTCAACAAAATGACAGCACTGAGAAGGAGAGCCCAATAACAGTGAATGCCCAAGCAAAAGGAGTCTGAAACCCTTGACTTCACCTAAAAACAAGTGTGTTGCAAACCCTAAATCAGTCATGTAAAAATCAGAGCTGAGTTACCTCTTCAAGATGTGTGTACAAAGAAAGGCTAGGCTTGAATTTATAATCTTTCAATGACCCCTAGAAGGTTCCACCTTCTATTTGGTAATTGACCCTTAGGGTTACTCGAAAAGGTCAAGACGTCAAGCCTTTAGGAAAGCTCCCATATAGAAAATTACAATTGAACATTAAGACATCTTAAGGAGAGGGTGTCATATAAGTCAAGACAAAAGGTAAGTTACCACACTCAAGGGGGGACGCTAGCACATAGGACCAACAAGGAGGGGTCAACACAAGACTAAACCAACACAAGGATAACCACAAGTCAACAAGAGGTGTAACAACAAGGTGGGGAAAACAACCCTTTTAGCACTCTCTCTCAAGGTATGTGGTCCACAAGTGTCCCATACAGTAACTAGAAGTTATCATCAACATATAAGGAAGGTTCACACTGGATGATGTGATCCTCTGGTCCTCCTGACTGCTCCTAAGGTCATGTTAGTGACTCCAACAAGGTTTGGCCAGTCCCTTGAGGAAACAACCTAGCTCAACCATCTCGAAGACCTAGGAGAGAAGGACATCACACATCATCATCTTGGTTAACTAACCAAGATCCACCTGGTTAACTAACCATGTACCCTAGGGATCATCTAGGGGCCCTAGATAATTGCTAGGGACTTATCTGAGTTGGTCCTAGACTAAGTAACCTAGATAACTGCTAGGGGTATGCACTGTTTGGCCCCAAACCAAGAATCTATCTGGTGTAATTAACCAGGAGGCCCTAGTGATCAGCTTTGGACTTTTTCCATGGCTCTGTATTGCTTGGTCCCAGATCAAGATCCCTAGATAACTGCTAGGTTCCCTAGATACCTACTAGGGACTTAAACTGCTTGGTTAACTGACTAGGAACCCTAGTTAACTAACTAGAGTGCCATCCTCCCAGGGAATGGCTCTCGCGGTTGCATTATCTTTAACACTCCCTCTCAGCAAGAGAGGCATTCTCAGCAACACTAAGCTTGTCTCGGAATACGCAAACTTCATCGTGGGCAGAGGCTTAGTCAACACAATGGTAATCTGTTTATCTGATAGAATATACTGAAGTATGATGGCATTTCTCTACACCATGCCCCTAACATAGTGATACTTCCTCTCAATGTGTTTCGACCTGTCATAGAATACAGGATTTTCTAAGAGCTTCAAACAGCTCTGGATGTCAGCAAGAAGCTTGATCTTATAGATCCACTTGGAAGTTACAACTAACTTCCCTCGTTGTCTGAGAACCACTTTCCACGCATCATTTTCCATTATTAACTTGAGTTCTTTTATCATAGCACCTTTCCAAACATGATGTTTGGTTGTCTCCTCATAAGTGGAGGATTCGGAATCGGTGACGTTGCTCAATTGAGATATCAAATCGGAGCACCTTTGAAGCCTCTTAATAGGATCCTTAACTGAAGACTCCCTGGCCTCCTCCCTTTGCTTACCTGAAAGAGATGACTCATGGAATGGGCTTTCTGAAGCTGGCATTTCTTGCACTTCCATGTTTATATCACTGAGAGGCTCTTTGAAGTGACGAGAAACAACTTCCTCATGGAGGATCACATCTCTACTTTCATTTTCTACAGTCCCATTCTGTTGGGGATGGTAGGGCACAATTTGCTCCCTCTTGATCTCTAAGTCCTGACAAGAATCATCAAACTTATGAGATTCAACCTCTCCTTCATTATATGTGACCATCCTCTTGTGTGATAGTTTGCAAGGTTTGATTGATTCATGAGCTACAGCTTGAACAACATGCCTTGAATCCTTATAAAGGTTTCCTTCACAAACTCCAATCACAACGCCTGACTCATGTTTCCATCCTTAGGCCACATCAGAGCCTTTTTCTTCTGAGAAAGCTACTATGAACCCCTTGTCTTCTAGAACTGCCACTAAAAGAAGATTCTTCTTTAATCCAGGAACACATAAAATTTCCTCAAGGTGTATAACCGTACCTAAATCAAGCTAAAAGAAGGCTGAACCAACTCCTTTTATGGTATAGGTACTATTATCTCCCTACTCCACTTTCACATTGAACTTCTTTTCCTTATAATTTGTAAGAGCTTTTCTGATTCCAGTCATATGCTTGGAGGCTCCACCGTCTATCCACCAGGAATCCGTCGAGTTGGAGATGGAACCTAAGAGTGCTAAAACCATATAGCATTCTCTTTGTTCTTGATCTTTGGTTTCAACCCTAGTTTTCTTTTGTTGTGGCTCTTCCTCTTCTTTAGCAGTTGAAGCATGGTACTTGTCTTTTTGCCACTTCTTGTTAGGAGGTTTCTTACACTCTCTTGCAAAATGACCAAACTGGATGCAGTTATAACACCTTACCTTTGATATATTAAAACGCTTACGTTAAGGTCCCTTACCTTTGTCCCTATGCTAAGGGAATCTTCTTCTCTTCTTTGTCTTGGAAGCAAGGGCATGATCCTTTTCAGTGAGAGGCCCAATCCTGCTATGGATCCTTTCTTATTCTTCTAGACAATCATGCCACAACCCATCGAAACTTAGTTGAATCTCTCTTCCATTTACTGCTGCCAGAAATGTCCCAAGTCGCAGGAAGACCATCTACTATTGTCTGCACAAGGTCATCATCATCTACTTTAACCCCAATGACCATGAGTTGATCTCTTATCTGAGAGATCTTGGAGAAGAAAGAGGCAATTGGTTCATCCTTCTCCATCTTTAGTGAACGAAGCTGCTTTTTTCCTTCTCCATCTTCAATGAACGAAGCTACTTTTTCAAAACCCTCTTCTAAGTAGGGGCCTTCTTCTCACAGAGATTTGCTAGGGCATTAAAACATTATTTAGTTGTCCTGACTCCTTAGAGGAGCTATTACTGGCATCAAATTATCTTTTAATGAAGCAAAAATGATTCTCTTTGCCTTGGATTGCTTCTTCTTAAAGGATGCACTTCCTTGATTTGTTGTGGGCTCTTCCACAACCCTAGTAACCAAGTCATCTGAGTCACTCTCCTCTAGGATATTCAAAACCCTAGCCTTCCAAGCATTGAAGTTTGAGGCTCCTTCAAGCCTGTCTTCTAATTTAACAGAAGAAGAGGCCATCTTCAAACCCTCACAGCCAACCTGCTGAAATTTGCCAAGAAACCCTTACAGCCAAGCTAGATAATGACCAAACCCTTACCTTAGGATCGATGTAGGCTCGGTTAGGCTACAAAAACAGAGCTATCTACAAACCCTAAGCTTTGATACCATGTTAAAGTTAGGTCTTTTTAACAAAAATGTCATTTAATCCAAATTTTAAATTACAAAAATAATACTGAAATAAAATCAAACTAGTACAGCACTAGTAAACTGTAAAACAACAATAGTAATAAAACTTGGAAATAAAATCAGATCTAATAAATTAGTTTAAGGTAGAGAACCTTCCTTATACTCGGAGTTAACTTTCAGATCAGATCTTGCCTCTTAGAGGCAAGTCATTAAATGGAACAAAGCTAACCCTTACCTGAGGGTATGAACATACCTGAGAGAGAGAGAGAAACAAAGTGTTGAAAGATAGAGTTAGACACGTACAGAAAAAGGTGTAGAGGCCTAAAGAAGGTACAACATAGTCAAGGACAACTCAAAATCATCAATAGAGGCAGCCAACAAATGCTGCAAGTCCAAGCTAGCCCTCGTCTAGTCAAAGCTAGACTGGGCGATACAATGCATCCCCAAAACAAACTTCAATCAGTAGACTGCATCCTCACAACACACCTTAGCAGCAATCACAAAAAAGACCCCAACAACTCATGGCACCTTCAGAATAGACCCTAGAATGGACGGCAGCCTTCAAAGGAACCTCAGCAGTGTATGGCAACCCTAAATCAGTGGACGACAACCCTCAAACAGTCCACAACAGGTAGCGGCACCATTAGCAAGTCAACATAGCCCCAAATCAAACATTAAACCCCAAACGGGAGGCATAGGACAAACCTCAACAGCAAGAGGCAGCCCTAAACAACAGATGACATCCCAAATCAGACTACAACAACAAAAGGAAACCCTAAATAGCACACAGCAACCCAGATTAGTCCTCAACATGCAAATGGCAGCTCTCAATAGCAAGTGGTAACCCTTAACAACAAACAACAGGCTTAGGAAGGTCACGAATTCATCAAAATCACAGCGCTAAGGAAAGCCCAATAACAGTGAACACCCAAGCAAAAGGAGTCTGAAACCCTTGACGTGACCCAAAAACAATTGTGCTGCAAACCCTAAATCGGTCATGTAAAAATCAGAGTTGAGTTACCTCTTCAAGATGTGTGTACAATGAAAGGCTAGGCATGAATTTATAATCTTTCAATGACTCCTAGAAGGTTCCACCTTCTATTTGGTCATTGACCCTTAGGGTTACTCTAAAAGGTCAAGACATCAAGCTTTTAGGAAAGCTCCCATATAGAAAAATATAATTTAACGTTAAGACATCTTAAGGAGAGGGTGTCATATAAGTCAAGATGTTATGAATATTTAAATGATATTAATTACAAACAATAAATTATTAATTACTAAGGTGAAAGGGCGTAACCCTTCACTCTGCATGCTCAAGCCTTATAAAGGCGAGCCTCATTGTAATACTTAATCATCATCTATCAATATATTATTATTTTATTCTCAATCATGGAAGACGGACTCGCTTCTTAAATCCACAACCGGACTCGGTTGTTCCATTTGGTATCAGAGCGGATTCACTCCTCCTACTCTGAGCTCGAATTCGGCTCATGGACTCCTAATTCTCCCCGCTGCTCCATTTCCTCTCCGTCGTAACCCCACTTTCCATTCTCCTCCACTTATCGTCTTTCCATCTCTCTGCTCACGCACATTCCTTCCTCACCACACCACAATCTGATCTTCCATCCACACCACCCACTTCCTCAATGCGTTCACGCCACCCTCTCCTCGGCTTTCCCTCCACCTCCCTACGCCCTTCCCTTCTACGCACAGTTGCCTATCCACTGCTCCTACCCTCCCACCTCTCCTTCACGTCAATCTACCACACCTTCCCATTCCATCACACGATTCCCCCAGCTCCTCACAAACCTTCCTCCATACACAGACCTCCACACCCGTGCCCACAGTTGCGCTTCTCCCACGACCCCTGCTTCCTCTCCACACTGCATCCTCTCACTCCACCCTGCACTCTTCTCCTGACACATTCCCACCCTGCGCTCACCTCTTTGTTTTCCCTTCTACACCATTCCCACACACCTCCAACTGCCTCTTCGTGGCTCGCGCCCCCTTCCTCCATTACCTCGTTGCCTTCTCCACTGCGTGTTGTCCTCTCCCTTCCACCCGATGCCAGGCCCCTCTTGTGTGGCCTGCTTCATCTCCAAGCCTTCGCCCTCCTCACACTCCTCTCTACGTTGGGTCTCTTCTCCCTCTTGCTGCTTGTAATATTGCCTCCTTCCTGCAAGCCATCCCCCAGCTTTCCTTCCACCTACACTCGCCTATTTCCTTTAATCCCATCTCCCCCACATCGTTCAACTTCCCTCCCCACCTACGCCTCCACCCATCCTCCTTCCTCTGCATACCGCCATCGCTTGCCCCACACTGACCCTCCTTCCTTCCAACTCCCGTCCATTTTCATTCTAAAACAAAAAAAAATATTATATAATTTTTAAATTATATCAATATTTATTCTATTAAAAGTTTACAATCCCAAATTGAAAATAAAAATAATTAAATATACTAATAGTTATATTATTATTTTTATTTAAAATTTTACTGCATGAATAAAATAATTATTATCATAATAATAATTATTATTAATTAATCTATTAAAACAAAATACTTTAAGTGTTTCTAACTCTCCATAAGGAAAAATAGCATCCAAATACACACCTCCACATACAAGGACCAAAACCATGGCGGAACTAAATAACCAAATCGAAAAATTGGAGAAGGACATCAAGACCCTCGCCGCCAAACAAAAAAGTTGGAAGGAAGAAATGAAAAATCACAATGCAGTGCTTAAGAAAGAAATCAAAGACGAAGTTATTCTGGTATTAGAAAAAAGGCTAGATGAAAAATTGGACGTCATGAACGAGAAACAAAAAGACATGGATGACAAAATGAGTACCATGACACAAGACATAAACACTATAACACAGAACTTGAGCTCCATGACACAAAACCATAATACATTAATGGAGGTGTTACAAAAACTAATGCCTAGTACAAACAATGTCAGTGCAGACATGTTAGATGCCTCATCTCACGTTTCCACACAGGAAACACTCGCCAAGAATCAAGAAGATTTACGAAAATAAATAAAGATTCACAATGCGACGCTTAAACAAGAGATTGAAACAAAAGTACTTTTAGATATGGAGGCAGGATTAAATAGCAAAATAGACGCTATCAGTAAGATAGTAGAGAAGGAGAAGGCTAAAAATCACCGCAAACAACGAAGTAGTTCAAATATGTCGGTTGCATCATCTAGTAGCTCTGAGCCACCATCAAACCGTAAAGCAAAAAGCAGCCAATATCATCCTTACATAATGTACCCACCTAAGGAAAAAATAGAGTTATCGAAATACAATGGAAGTGAAGACCAATGTGTTGCTTGGTTAAACAAAGCGGAGGAGTACTTCAACATCTACAATATTCAATTTGACGAAGAGAAGGTGAAATATGCGTCAATGCATATGGAAGGGTACGCCTATAATTGGTACATGTTGTGGAATGGAGACAATTTTTCCTACACCTAGAACTTGTTCAAAAATGATTTTCTTAAAAGGTTTCAAGGAATCGCAGAAGATGAATTTTTCAGAAAGATTACCAGATTACAACAGAAAGGAAGCGTTGAGGAATTCACACATCAGTGGGAATCCTTGTCGACACGAGTATTTGGGTTATCTGACAAACAACGACTCGAAACCTATTTAGGGGGTCTTAAAACATACCTCCAAAAAGAATTAAAGATGCATGATATACCAAACGTAGAAATGGCAAGACATAAAACAAAATCAGCAGAACACAAATTGGAAGGAATAAAGACAAGAGGCGATAACAACTATCGACAAGAAAGGAGACGCAATGTAGATATTGTAGAAATAATTGGTTACCCAGTCATCAATGTCACAAACCTCAATCATATACCTATGAAGTTGAAAATAGGTCGATACCAGTTACTCTGATAATGTCAGAAAAAAAGAAAAACACATGTCATTGATGCCGTGATGACTGGACCCCAGGCCATAAATGTAGGAACAGTCAGACAGTACAGTGCAAAATCACCAATGGAAAAGAAGTGCAAGTCTCTGCAAAAGAAACCTCGTCTGATTCTAATACCGACACGTAATCAAAGTGAAGGGTGACATCAAAAAAATCAAGCTTTGAGGACAAAGCTTTCCCAAGGGGAAGGAAATGTTATGAATATTCAAATGATATATTTTACAATTAATAAATTATCAATTACTAAGGTGAAAGGGCGTAACCCTTCACTATGCATGCTGAATCCTTATAAAGGCGGGCCTCATTGTAATGCTTAATCATCTATCAATATATTATTATTTTATTCTAAATCATGGAAGCTAGACTTGCTTCTTAACTCCACAACTGGACTCAGTTGTTCCACAAGACAAAGGGTAAGTTACCACAATCAAGGGGGGGCGCTAGCACATAAGACCAAAAATGGAGGGGTCAACACAAGACTAAACCAACACAAGGCTAACCACAAGTCAAGAAGAGGTGTAACAACAAGGTGGGGAAAACAACTCTTCGAACCACAAGGAGGGCAAAACAACCCTTTTAGCTCTCTCTCTCAAGGTATGTGGTCCACAAGTGTCCCATACAATAACTGGAATTTTATCATCACCATATAAGGAAGGTTCACACTAGATGATGTGATCCTCTGGTCCTCCTGACTGTTCTTAAGGTCAAATGCTAGTGAATCCATCAAGGGCTGGCCAATCCCTTGAGGAAATAACCTAGCTCAACCATCTCGAAGACCTAGGAGAGAAGGACATCACATATCATCATCTTGGTTAACTGACCAAGATCCACCTGGTTAACTGACTAGGTACCCTAGGGATCAGCTAAGGGCCCCAGATAACTACTAGGGACTTATCTGACTTGGTCCTAGACCAAATACCCTAGATAACTGCTAGGGGTATGCATTGCTTGGTCCCAGACCAAGAATCTCTATGGTGTAACTGACTAGGAGACGCTAGTGATCAGCTAGGGACTTTTCCCATGGCCTTGCACTGCTTGATCTCAGACCAAGATCCCTAGATAACTGCGAGGGGCACTAGATACCTGCTAGGGACTTTAACCGCCTGGTTAATTGACCAGGAACCCTAGTTAACTTACTAGGGTGCCATCCTCCTGTTATCCACTAGTTTTGCACTTAGTGGATTTTCGGTGAGCCGCCGGAGTATTGAACAAGTACACTTGCTCATGATCAGAGTTCAAAAGTCCGCCAGCCTTTTTCTGGGAGTCTGTTCGAAAATTTTTGTAACACATGTTCATACCCCCTTGGGGAAATTATAAAAAATGTCCTAGCATTTAATTTTTATTAAAAGGCTCGGCTTCCCGGACTTAAGCATCAAGCTGACTAGCCCAGAGTGTTTTTTCCCTTGGTTATTATTAGTTGTTGAACAAACAACTAATAATTTCTAAATTTTTCACTCACACCTCCAAAGCTGGGGTAGTTGTCTTCGTGTTTCGGCCTTGGGGGGTTATTAGAGCCTTCGTGTCAGTGTTTTTCAACATGCTAGGCATTTTGATTGAGTCGTATTAACATGTACTAGGTCCCCCCTAGAGTTTCGTTTGATTCCGAGAAAAATAATTTTTTTTCTGTTTTTTAAGCCATTTTTAACGGTTTAAAAGGAAATATTCAAAATGTAAAAAAAGTGTGATCCAGAGTCCGTTTTCAGCGTGGTTGGGCTCAATTTCAAGCCCAGAGCAGCATCTTTACCCTAGGGGCCACTTTCACTATGTTTCGGTCAGCTGAAGCATCCTGAAAGACATCATCGGCTGACAAAGCATCAAAGTAGCATTGAAGTGCTAAAATTTGGACAAAATGCACTAAAATCCAAAATATTAAAAAGTCAAATTCAAAGTCAAAATTGAATATTTTATTGGTGGGGATGACTTGGCATGTGGTCCAAATAGTCATACGAACTCTCTTTAGCATGAAGTGGCTTTCCAAACTTTGGTTTAAATTTGAAGTTTGAATTATTTCTAGAAAGGGATGATGTGAATATGAAAGCACCCACGCTAGCATGTGAAGTTCGGGTGTGAGTGGGAATATGTGGACCCCTACCCCACTTAAAGATTATTTTAATTTGAATCCACGGTATGGTAAAGTGGGTGGCATATAGCGAATTACTTCGTGAAGAGATTCGTGTGAAGGAGGTAATGGCTGGCGCTGCCACCATTTGCTAGCGAATGGATGTGGTAGGATTGGGTGGACCCCTTCACGTGATAAGCTATGAAGCTACGAATCAATGCAAAACAAATGGTTGCAAGTATATTATGGTGAGGAGAGGGTGACGTCAAAGGTAATTACGATGGACCCCGTGTATATTTTTAAAACCATGCGATTAAAGTTTAAGAGCTAGCGATTTGGAATTATGGTGACGTCAACCATATTAGAGGAGCCGTACAATCGCGTGAGGATTCTGGTGACCTCACCCACCTCCTCACCTACCTTGAATCTCACGCATGTGTGAAGGAAGTTGATATATCTTGGTGGGTGGATTTTGGGGTCATTGATTGGTGTGTTGGTAGTTTCTTTTCAGTTCAATTCTGGTTCAACTCAGTTCAAACTCAGTTCAAGCTCACTTAACTCCGGCTTGATCCTTAGTTCATAAATCCCCCCCGTGGGGCTTGGTTTTTGTATAAGTACGAGGCCTTCTTCCTCATTCTAGACGAAAGCAAGTAACCTCTGCTCATGTACTATTGTTGTTTATTTGAATAATATTGAGACTTTGGAGGTCCATTGGTGTTGATGTTCATGGTGAATGGTGTATGCTCATTGAGATAATATTGTTCTAGTTTGTTTATGCTTGGAGTAAATTGGTAATCGATCTAGCTTGGAGGGTTTTATTAAACACATGGGGTAAATATTTGACTCTTCAATTTATTTACTGATATTTTGGCTTATTGAGATTCAAGAGTAGCATTTTTATTAAGCTATATTCATGCTCCTTTTGGTTTCCATTCGTTAAATATACTAGATTTGATCCTTTTTGTGCGAGTGTGAACAGGTTTTTTGCAGGTTACGACGTTGGAGTAAGGGGAAGAGCTCAGTTGCATCGCCCTCTTCTTCAGACCTTGAGGAGTCTACATGTTCTTGTGCCCATGAATGTCATGCCTTCGAATCTCAGAAGGATTCAGGCTTGAGCAAAGCTTTCTCTTCTTCCTCTTTCAAACTCAAAATTTCTCCTTCTTTCGGTTACTTGTTAATTATGCTTAAGAAATAGATCCACTCTTTCTTGCTTAGTATTTTGGTCTAGTATTCTTTAAACATTCCGATCTAATTTATTTTCAGAAGAACTTCATCATTTGATTGGGTCTAAAGCTAGAAATTTGTACTTACATGCAAAGAAAGAAAAAAATTCAAAATTTTCTTAAGTACAAAATTTTTTCAATTTTTTTTTATTTTGGCATTGTCTTTCCCATCATTTTATAACATTGTTAACTCGCTGGTTTTTATCAGGGCTGCGCATAAAAGTGAAGTTTTGGAGTGACCAAGATCATCAAGGAGGCCTCAGAACAAGCCGATGGACACCCACTTTGATATAGTTTCTTGATGCCCCATTGTAAGCTCTTAGATCCAAGTTTATTGGACTAAGAAGCACTCCATCTTCGTCATAAAAATTGTAAAAGAATTAAACAAGAAAAATGGGCTAACCAGCACTCACATCCCATCCCCCCTAGGGGGATTTGCGTCTTGTGTCATTTTTCGTGAGATTGCTTTTTCTAACCCCACCACTTCACACACTCACTTTTTAGGGCAGGGTGTATACTTATTTCACATTTTCTGTTTAATTCATTGTTTTACTTTTTGCAAAAGTAACTTAGAGATAAAACCATTCTTCGTCGCCACGAATTATGCTCTCACCTCCACCCAAAGGCCTTGCCAATTAGTGGAGGTTGATCAAAAAAGTGACGCATAAGTTTGGCCAACATATTTCTTGCATTAATAAGTATTTTATTTCTCTTGTTTCCTAACTTATTGCATAAAAAGAACCTAAAGACTCTTGAACTTGTCATAAGACAAGTCAAGAGCACTCTCTATCGAAGAGCATTCTGCATTGCACTAGCATAATAGATTAGATAAGACTCTTGAATCTCATCATAAGGTGGATCAAGAGCACTCTCTGTCAGAGAGTGTGGTTTGTTAATAAAAATTGCAACTTATTGTTACGTCTCTAATAAAACAAACCAAGACTCCTTCCCCGTATGCTCTACACGGCTGCAGCTTGTCTGATCAGTTGGCTGTATCAGAAAGGGATACGAGCTACTAGATTTAATAGAGAAATCCACACAAGTCATTTTCTCGAGAACTCGGGTGGTTGCAAAGGGTAAGCACTACAAAGTCAAAGGGCACTTGGTATTACCGCTTTAGCACTCAGTTCGAAGGGATTTGACTTGTTGGGCCAAACCCACAATTAACCCACGCCCTTAATTATTCATTTAATAATCTAAAATTTACCAACCGAGACACTGCAATACTTTCACTGAGACTACACTAGCAACCAACATTTGCAAGCACTCTTTTCATTTTGGCACTGGTCTATTCTGTTATTTTTGCATAAGTGAATCACGCAATGTGTCATTGAATATTGTGTATCTAATTTTAGTTAAAGTGTTGCTAAGGTTAAATCTTGTTTGCAGTAATTGGTAATCTTTAATTTCATCCATTTCATATTAACTCCTAGATTTAGTCTTTTCTTTCGTAGACTAAAAACCATAGATTTTCTTCCAATAGGGACCACCCCCTTGGCGTCGTTAGGAGTTAGCCTAAATGGAGGAGCTGGGATCAGGTGACAGCATCTGGCTCTTTGCTTGCCCCCAAGACCACACCTTTCTCGCTTGGGAAACAATAGTCCAAAAGATTTCTGCTAACGGTGTGCTTTTGGCAGACAACACCTCCTAGAGAATGGCTCTCACATTTGTATTATCTTTAACATTTTCCACTAGCAAATACAACAATGTAGCACAATAGCTACTCAAAGGCCTAGTTGCACATAATTAAATGTCCATGAATGATACCAAAGTTTGTGCAATGGACAATGTTAGTTTCATTACCATGTCCAGAACCATATACTAAGGAAAAAATCTCCTACTTTCTCACACCTTTTTCGCTTGACAAGTGACACCTCATCAACAATTTATTGGTAATATATTCCTATCAGGAAGAACAATGCACACAGAAACATGTCTCAAAGGTTCCTTGGACCTTTTGTTGAAATAATTGTTGGAAAAAGAAACTTGCAAACTTGCATGTATCTGCATCACTGCTTTGTTTCACTTCTCCAAGTTGTCATGACTTAGGTCTTGGATTCTTCTTTATATAGGATAGATATGCTTATATCATGATTTTCTAGGAGTTGCTTTAGCGCTCCCACTTTGTGATCTCACTGATGTACTTAGCAGTCTCATTGACCTATTTGTCATCACTTGTTGGACATTAATAAAATTATCTTATATGTTCTTATCTTACCTAACTGTAAGAGAAAAAAATCTGAAAAACAAGAAAAACTGAACCAAGCAACGATAAAAAGCTCTTCTAAAATACTTGAAAAGAAAGCATGCCTAACCATCAAGAGGCTTAAAGTATAGAAGGAAATTTCCTTTCCCCCTACAAATGAAAACAGAATTCACAGAAGACCAAGATGACTTTTGTTGGCCTGAATAATTGCCAAACTAAGCTGAGTGTAAGTACTAAGTACCATGATGATATATGGTACTTATTTGCATACTTTAGATACGGTTGCATTATAAATGGTAGCTAAAGACCATCTGCTTTGCCTTAGGAAATTGCAGGTTCCAAGTGTTTGAAATGTTTGAAGCACATAATTTCCACAGCTCGCAAATGAATAAGCTATATTACACCTTTGACATGATTTACCAACCATGCTCTATGTTTGCTTTACCTGAGTAAAAATGACTCTTTACTTCTCTTAAAGCATATATTTGGGATTTGTCTCTTTCAGTCAGACTTTTTTATCAGATAAGCTAGCTGTTTCATCTTGCAATTGATCTGTATAATAGCTGCAATAGGTATTCAGTTCATTTATGCCCTTGATAAAGACACTTAAAAGCAATCCTCTCCCATTTGGGTGGTGAAGAGGTAAAGATGTGACTATCGACTTTGCCAGTACCCAAGGTTCAATTCCAGGGATGTGCTTTGTCTTATACACAGTTTGCTTTCTAGCTGTGCCTATGATGTTCTAAACTAGAATGGTTGAAGAAAAAGGAAATAGGTAGTATAGCAGTGCATATCTTATATATTTCTTATAATTTGATCATTGCTTCGTTACTTCTCACACTTAACAGCTACTTTCCAAGTTTGTTTTTATTCATTTCCTCCTCTAAGTATGACTGGTGTCTGGCACCATCTCATCCTTGTATTTATACAGTAAGCATGAGTCTCCCTTATTTATTGCAGAGCATTAACACGGACCTCTACTGAAAACATAAACCCAAATGCTTCTATTCAAACCTCGTAATGGTGGAATTATGTACATATCTTCCTCGTAAAACCTCATCCTTTTCATCTTACCAAACCTTATGACAAGATATATAGTTTCATGGTACAATATTCCCTGTGATCAAGTTACCATGTTGTCTATTGTTGAGTAAAGCTACATCTTTCTATAATGATGAAAGATATCTATGTTGGTGATTGTAGCGTTGGGAGGTCTCCCCAAACAAGTCGGCCTCAAAGAAAATTAACAATAAACAATTATTATTACTCATGAATACAAGTCTGCCTCATCAAGTGCACAAGTCGGCCCAAATCAAAATTTAAAAGGAAAACATGAAAAAGTATAAATAGGGAAGACGCCTCACTCATTCTCACCAAGGAAATTCGCTCAAGCAAGAAGAAGACTGTTTTCTGGGTTCGCTATCTTTGGAGAGTTTCTTCTTTTGTCTCTTGGGTTTATCTATAGCTTGTCTAAGTGATTACTATTATATCTGGATGTATTTTGTATCTTGATCTGAATATCTACATAAGAAAGGCTGCTGGGTTTTCTTCCCTTGTGTAGAAGGGTTTCCCAGGGAAAAAACCTTTGTGTCTTTGTGTTTTTGTGCATGGTTATCTTTCAGTGATCCTTATTTATTTTCTGCTGCAAATAATGATATAAATTTTACTGCTATATTAAAATTCAACAATCTAGACTTAAGATATATAATAAATTGGAAACTTCAAATAATTCCAAGTATCATGTTCTTTAAGAGGATTGAAGGCTAAAGCATGATGCATTGAGGAAGTGAGGCTTCCATAATAAACAAGTCCAAGTTCACAATATTAGCAGCATTTTGAGGAAACGGTCAAGACCCTTGACTGTAATAAAAAATATCAATGGTGAGTAGGGACAAAACATTTACTAGTCCACTAAATCCAAGATAATATATTAAATTTATCAAGGGAATCAAATTGCAGTCATAAGATCCACAAGTTGCATAGGTTTTTCACAGAGAAAATTCCTTCAAAAACAAGGAAAGATGCAGATTTGTGGAACAACTATAGTAGATACTAACAACAAAAGCATACTTTTACACGTCCTGAAACACCAAATAAGCATTGTTCAAAGTAAGTTTATGAAGTTATGATATCATTACATCTATTCAATATATTGTTTTCACATAAGTTCTTGAATCAATAGGTTCCCTAGACAAGCACACATGACAAAATCAAATGCTTTGCACTGGTCTGAAATTCATAGAAAGATTTAGTAGTAGTTACCTCCAGGACATCGTCGTCTTCATCCAAAAATTTCAGCATATTCTTCATCACCCCATATTGGTGTTCACCCAATAAGGATTTACTTATCTGTCAAGATTCAAGGTGAATCAAATTAAGTGATAGTTCCAACCATGAAAATGGGAGGGTAACCAAGGATGGCTGAGCTTCTTTTCTCTCTTTGGAAACATACTATTTTAGATAAAAACACAAGTTGGTTATGTCATGTCCAAGAACAGCACATTTGATTCCATAGTCATAAGCAACCCAAAATGTTTAGATTTATGTTCACAACTGTTCATTCCTTTATACCAACCATTGTTGAAAACATCAGCATTGGCAAAACATAGCCGAGGGTCCAGACATCAGGACATCAGAAAGATCACCGGAAAAATTAGCAAAAATCAACAAACCATGACAAGCATTAAAAAGCACACAACAAATTCTTTTTTTTCAATTTTTTAAACATATAAACCAACAGCAACATCGAATAAACAGATTGGCACATAAATAAGGAAGAAGAATCAATATATATGATGTAATGGAAGCCAAATAAAAAATGATACGTCAAAGTTGACACTGAATCCCGAACCCTAATAGTTGTACAATCTGTTGAATTTGAGCATTAGCATGAATACTTAAAAAATTTGCAGACTAACTGATAACAAATGACAAGTGTAGTAAAAACAACATTAACACATCAACACATTGAACACAGGATTTTTCACTAGGGAAACCTTTAAAGGACAAAAACCCCAAAAAGCATTAGTAGTTCATCTCGTAAATGAGATGACTGAGTTTTTCTTCAAAGTTCCACAAACCCTAACTAGGTTTGTACCACAGATCCATAATTACACAAATAATCCAAATTTACAATAAAACACCCAATTAGGGCTTTTGACAAATTAGGGCTTGTTGCCCTAATTTTTCTCTCCTGCCCAAATTTAGCAAGCTGCCCAAATTAGCTGTCAATAACCCTGTATGCCTGCCCAGACTTCCTGCTAACCTGCCCAGACCTTTTGTTAGCCTGCCCGAATTCTGTACTGCTGCCCGGAACCTCTGTCAGGCTGCCAGAACTTTTTTGGCCTGCCCGAAATCTCTTCTGCCCCTGCCCGGATCTCTTCTACCTCTGCCCGGATATTTTTTGCTTCTGCCCGTGCCTTCTGTTCTGCTCAGATCTGCCCGAAATACTGATCTACCGGCCCGGAGGGCTTATCATCCTGCCCGGGTTCTGTTTGAGCTACTCGAGCCTATGGTCGAGTTCTTTACTGCTGTCGGTAGAGGTTTGCAGACCTCTATTTGCTGACCCGAGGCCCTAGGGCCTACCCAAAGGCCTTCTGGGTCTGCTGCTGAGCATCCCATGGTCCTTAGCAGGCAGCTCAGGCCTGTTGCTAGTAACATGTGGCTCCTGCAAGCTGCCCAATGCTGCTGTAGCAGATCAGGAGCACTCACAGGCTACCCCAAGCCTGTTGTCATCATACCGTGATCAGCAGAAGGGCTGCCCATGAAGAGGGGCACCCTGCCCAATGATAGATCTGGATACCCAGATCTGAGGAGAAAACTGCCCGTGAGTAGAGGATGTTGTTGAGAGGAGAGAAGCTGCCCGGAAACAGAACCTTAGCTGCCCAAGGAGGTCTTCTGTTGTTCGTGGAAGAAGAGGGTGTTGGGGTAAAACCCTAACCCTAAAACTAATAGAAAAATGCAGCAGCAGAAACACTAGGTTAGGGTTTGTGAACAACTAGTGTGAGTGCCCTAGCTAGACTCATCCATGCTAGGGCATCACATCAAACTTCCTTCTTCAAAAACCTGTAAGACCTTCTTGATGGAGCAGTTGTACCTGTGAGAGAAAGTGTGTGATAATGAAATGGATTGATCTTCTTTTATATCCTTTGAGTCACATGTAAGTGGGCCAAAATTAGAAAGAACAAAATAATATTCTTTTCTAATTTTCTAATTTTCACTTTTACCTTTAGCCTTCCTGTGGTCCAAAAGTCCTTTATGTATTTTTTACTTTTACTTGTGGTCCAAAAGTCTTTATGTATTTTTTACTTATACCTGTGGTCCAAAAGTCCTTATGTATTTTTGACTTTTACCTGTGGTCCAAAAGTCCTTCTGTATTTTTTACTTTTTCTTTTAGCCTTCTTCAAGTGCCCCTGTGGTCAATGCAAGTGGTCAAGGCGGTCTTTCATCACCACTCAAAGTACATCATCATGAACAGATGAGAATTACTAATGCTTTTATCTCACACTCTGTGTGACACTAAGATCGAGTACTAAGGTGTCTTAACCAAGGGTAGCTAAGCCTTGGAGAAGATCGCAGAGCCCACTAATCAAGGGTCAGAGTGTCACACATGCCTAGACACCTAGTCTAGGGATTATAGTTCCTTCTTGGTAACAGACCAGGTGCCTCAGCCATAGGCTGCATAATTTGACACTAGGTCAAATACTTGGTAACAGACCAAGCGCCTCCATTCTCCAAGAGAATGGCCCTCAGCCCCAAGATGAGTCCTGGTAACTAACCAGGTGCCTCCATTCAAAAGAATGGCTACTCAGAACTAAGCTGAGTCTACCAGTAATAGACTGGTCCACATCGTGGTCCCATACCAGATGTCTACCAATCAACAGAATTGTCACTCAACACAAGGTTGAGTCCCCCCAGTGCTGGACTGGGTCCATATCATGGTCCTTGACGAGATATCATCATTCAACAGAATGATCACTCAATTCTAGGTTGAGTCCCCCCAGTGCTGGACTGGGTCCACATCCTAGTCCCAGACCAAATGTTACCATTCAACAGAATGGTCACTCAACTCTAGGTTGAGTCCCCCTAGTGTTGGACTGGGTCCACACCCTATTTCTGGACCAGGTGTCTCCATTCTCCTCAAAGAATGGCTCTCGATGGTGCTCAAAAAAATCAACATTCCCTCTCAGCGAGAGAGGCATTCTCTGCCATGCCAAGCTTGTCACGAAAGTATACGAACTTTGATGCTGTCAGAGGCTTGGTCAAGATATTTGCGATCTGTTTAGCCGTACAAATGTATTGCGACTTCAGAGCACCTCTCTGCACTAGGTCTCTGATGAAATGATACCTCATTTCAAACACTGAGTTATCCGAAAGCTTTATGCAACTCTGATTATCGCAGTGGATGATCGTTGAGTTAAGTTTTCCTCCGAACAGATCAGATATAAGTTTTATGATCTAAACTACTTCCTTGCAAGCATCATTTGCAGCAATATACTCTGCCTCAGCTGTACTCCGAGCTATGGAATCCTGCTTCCTGCTGGACCAAGAGATCATTGCAGATCTCATACTGAAGCAGTAATCAGAGGTACTTTTATGGTTTACTGCATTGCCAGCCCAATCTGAATCAGCATATCCAAATAACATTACTCCACTGTTGGAAGTAACCCTGAGCCCATAAGTGTTGGACATGAACTAACTCAGAGCATTCTCTGTGTATGGTCTCGTATGCACGAGATATATCAAGGATCCAAAAAGTTGTTTATACAAAGTAGAGTCCATTCTCTGTGAACTGGTAGCTGAGTCACCCAACTTTGTCAAGTTGGTAGTCATGGGTATGCCCATAGACTTGTAGTCTAGCATACCAAATCTTTGCACAATGTCCACTGCATACTTTCCTTATGTCAGGAAGATCTCACCTGGAATTTGCCAGACCTCAAAGCCAAGGAAGTAATGCACTAATCCAAGATCTTTCATCTCGAATTCAAAGGTAAGCTCCCTCTTACACTGTTCTATCAATTGTCCATCACCTGTAAGAAACAAGTCATCTATATATAGAACAAGTATCAAGACATGATTATGAACAACCCCAAAGTACAGGTTAGAATCAGTTGTACTTTTGGAAAACCCCAAGTTATGGAGAATTCCATCCATCCTCACATACCAAACTCTCAGAGCCTGTTTCAATCCATCCAAGGCTTGCTTTACAAAGACTTCAGGTTGTTCAATATAGACCTCTTCCTTAATCTTGCCATTGAGGAAGGTTGTCTTTACATCCGTCTGATGTAACTTCCATCCAAATACTGCAGCAAGTGAAATGATGGTAGTATACCTGGCAACAGGAACACATGTCTCATCATTGTCAATGCCTTCTTTCTGAGTGAAGTCACGATTTATGAATCCGGCTTTACACTTCTCCATACTGCCATCAACAGCATGCTTGATTTTATAAATCCATCTAGATGTCACTACTGACTTTCTTGTTGGTCTAGGAACAACTTCCCACACATCATTCTTCATGATTGAATTGTATTTTTCAATCATGGCATCAACCCATACCTGTTGACTTGCTGCCTCTTCGAACGGTTCTGCACTGATAAGACTGGAGTACTTGTGTGGTTTTATGCTTTCTCTGAAGGCCCGAGAGGATCTCTATGCTTCTCGCCTTCTTGTACCATTTCTCGGTACCTAGACGGTCTCCTTTTAGAAGGAGGAACTTCAAGTAATTCTTTTGGTGGACTTTCAGTGTCCTCTAGAACATCTGAAATTTGATCCTCAAATTCCCCGTCCTCCATTTGAATTTCTAAACCTGGAAACTCAAGGGAAGGTACTTCATCTTCCTTTAAAATCTCTTGTGTTTGATGGAACACATCTTTCTCATGGAAGACCACATCTCTGTTGACTATCTCGTGTAATCCTGGAAAAGTTGTATAGTGAAGGTGTCCAAACCTTCTATGCCACAACTCACATGGATCAACTGCATGAGTGGAATCCTTGGAAGTCATTTAAAGGCCTCCCTCTTGAACCCCAATCTGTACTGCTGAGCTTAGATATTCACCCTTTGCCCATAGGACTTTCTTGTCCATGAAGAGGACACTGTAGCCCTTGTCCTCTAAGCCAGCAACAGATAAAAGATTTTTCTTTAAACCAGGAACATAAAGAACATCATCAAAATGAAGAACCGTACCTGAGTCAAGTTGAAGTGAAGTTGAGCCAACTCCTTCAATTTTGTAAGTGGAGTCATCTCCAAGTTCCACCTGAGTGGTGAACTTCTTATTTCTGTAACTGGTGAGGGCTCCACGGTTACCTATCATGTGCCTGGAAGCACCTCTATCCACCAACCAAGAGGTGGCACAATCTGTGAAAGAACCAGTGAGAGCAGAAATCAGATAGTACTCTCTTCTAGGTTCTTCATCCTTGTTAGCCTTGATTTTCTTCTTCTTTGGTTCTTCTTCTTCATCTGCTTCTGCAGCATAGGCTTGAAACCTTCGCTTAGGTTTCTTCTTCTTTTGCCTACAGTCCTTGGCAAAATGTCCAAACTTGTGGCAATTATAACATTCCACTTTTGACATGTCAGAGAACTTACCTTGAGGTTTATTTCCCTTCTTTTGCTGAGGGAAAAGCTTCTTGAACTTATTTGTCTTGGCTGCAAGTGTAAGGATTCCTTCCTTGGTTACCTTGCCTGAGGTCCTTCCCTCTTCTTCTATGCAATCATGCCAAAGCCTTTCAAAGGTTGGTTGATTCTCACGTCCACTGACAGATGCCATGAAGGCTTCCCAAGAGCTTGGGAGACCATCAACCACAGTTTGCACAAGGTCATCATCATCAACAGTAATACCAATAGCAGTGAGTTGATCACTTACCTGTGCAATATTTGTGAATAAAGAACCGACACTTTCATCCTTGTTCAGCTTCAAAGTTCGTAGCCTCTTCTTGAAGACTCTCTTCTAACTAGGAGACTTCTTTTCAGATAGGTTGGCCAAAGCATCAAAGCATTCTTTAGCAGTCTTCAAAGCTATGATGTTGGGCATCACAGTCTCTTTGATAAAATCATTGATGATCCTTCTAGCCTTACCTTGCTTCCTCTTGTAAGCAAGCCTTCCAGCATTAGGTGTTGGCTCTTAAATGATATTAACCACAATGTCATCCAAGTCATTCTCTTCTAGAATGGCTATCAACCTGGCCTTCCAGGAGTTGTAGTTGGTTGAACCTTGTAGCTTCTCTTCCGGTCTGAAAATGTTGACGTCCATCAAGTCCACAGGGCGACTAAGGCCTAGGAATGTTCTATGTAACCGTGCTAGACACTATCTAGAGTCTTGCAGAATTTCATTAGGTTTTACCTAGGATTTTTTAATTTTGTCATTAAAAAATGTCCTTCAGCATAAAAATGTTGTAATAAAAAGAGGGTGAAATGGCATCTAATGCCCACAGATTAGGGTATGGGTACTCAAAATCAATGGCATGAGTCCCCCTACACCCTTGGGCAAAGTTTGAAGTCATTTCGACAGGTCTTGCTAAGGTTTTGGTCAATTTTTCCAAATTCAGTCAAGGAAATCAGGAAAATTGGCAATTAATTAGCAAGCAAAATTTTGGAAAAGTGCCTAAAGTCACTTAGAAGGGGAAAATTAAGTTTCTAAGTGCTATGTTATGTTCCTAAGGTGACTTTAGAAGAAAAATGGGCCCCCCATGCAAGTGTTTCACAAGAATGAAGATGTCGCCAAAGGGGGGGCACCCTCCCTCTTCATGGAAATTGAGATATTTAAAAATAAGCCAAAATAAGGGGTCCCACTTTGGTGATCCCCCCCTTTGGACCTAGAATGAAGATTAAAAATATTAGATTGCAGTTTCCTCCCCATTTCTATTTGATTTCTCACCCTAGGAGGTGCCCCCAAGAGAAGTGGTTCCCCTCTTTGAGCTCCCACTCTCTCATTTTGACAAGTGGCTTGCAGCCTTGCATGGACTTGAGCTCTCTCCTCACTCATTTCCTATTTAAGGAGGCTTCCCCTCCTCATTTGGGTTACAAACAAACACACACCCACTCTCTTGCTCATGCTTTCATTCTTTCTCTTGCTCTCTTGCCCTTGCTCTTGCTTGGGCCATTGTAATTTTCAGCCATTTGGCTTAGGTAATCAAAATCTTTGGAGGAATCTTGTGTCCATTGTTCCCATTGATGATTTGCTTCCATGCTTGAGGAGCTACACAAGTTTGGCTGGCCAAGGAAGCATATTTATTTGCTTTGGTAAGATTTATGGTATTTGCATTCCATAAATTTTGTGAGTTTTCATTCTTGTAGCAAAAGAAGTTCATATATTTTATAGTTTAAAGTTTATGATTTCTTTGTTCATTATTTGATTCTCACCTTCTAGTAGTTGTGTAGTGAAAATCTTATAAGTTGCAGGTTATTTGGATTGAAGAGTGGGATTCCTAAGTTGGATGCCCCATTGTTTCACTTCTTGAAGAACAAAAGACCAATTTTCTCTTTCTTTACATACAAATTTATGCATTTTAATCTTAGTTTGTTGAGTGTTTCAAATCTGATTTTAACCCTTTTATACTCAAGTTCTTTCAAAATTATTCATTTGGCAACTTTATGTAAATTTTGTATATATATTGCACTAACATACTAACTTCCCCAAAGTGATTTTGGGCACATTTTATCATTTTTCTGTTTGCTGGTTTTTAGCAGGTTGGTAACAAAACAAGGCAAAACTTTGTCAAATTTCAGCCAAGAAGGGTGCAAAGGCTACCCCAAAGGAAAAGCGTCAAGGCCATCACAAGAAAGGGGTGAAAACACGGTTTTTCCCACTTCTTTCCTCTTATTCTTTATGCTGAAATTTCAGCCATTGTAACAAGTCCAAGAGAGTCTCTTGGACTTGCTTTCTTATTTTGCATTTTAAGTTAAGTTGAAGTTTCCCTTGTTTGTCATCCTTGCATGCAAAAGAAGTTGGGTTTTCCCACCTTTGCATAAGCAACTGTTGATTGGCGTGGGTTTAAATTAGTCAAAGTTTCATTTTGTTTTTATTTTCTTCTTTATTTTTGCCCACACCTTGCAAGTGATTTGACTATGCCATCCTTGCAAAATCGTGCCGGCTAATGTTCTATTTTTGTTATGTTCATTTGCCCACACCTTGCAAGTGATTTGGCTTTGTCATCCTTGGGAAATCGTGTTGGCTTGTATCTTTCTTCCTTTGATTTTTATTTGTCCACACCTTGCAAGTGATTCGGCTATGCCATCCTTGCAATATTGTGCTGGCTTGCATTGTTAATAATTGTTAAATTCTTCATTTCGTTTAAAATAAACATTGCCCCAATCTTTGCCCCATATTCACTCCCCTTGCCGGTTAGTCCGACCTTGGGTGACAAGAAAGGGAGAAGATTTGAGTTGGCTAGAAATAGGCATTTCAATCCATTATTGCAAGATTGAGAAAAAGAGGATTAGTATGTGGAGCTAGAAGGGTAGAGGTCGTTGGGGGCCTCGTGGCACTCTGTGTCCTCCTGTTGAGCACCCGACTAGTTCTTGGGACTGACTTGTGGAGCTAGGAGGGAGCCTTGTGCTCTCTTGTTGAGCACCCAACAGTTTCTCTCAGTTGAGGGATAAGGGTTGGAGGTAGACACATTAGTTACTTGGTTTGTTTTCTCATGGAAACACATTAATTCCCCTAAGTTGAGGAAAGACCTTAAAATAAATTAAAATCTATTGGACCACTTGCATAACATCACAATCTTTCGTTTTATTTACTTTTGCAGTCATCGTTCATTTGGTTCAGTTCTACTTCAAGCTCATCTCATACACTTTAGTTCATTTGCTTAAAGTATTTTACATTTGATGAATGTGGTCTTTTGATTATTGTGGTGAGCAAATTATTTAGAGCAATTTGTGCATTTTGGCGTTTTCGTTGTAATCTTTGTTTGTGACTCCATAGCCCAATTCAGCAGGCACTAGTTTAGTCATACTAGATTTCTCTTGCAATTATATTTGGTTTACGAATAAAGAAAGATTTGCCTGTGATTTAAAATTATTGCATTCTTTGCATGATTGATTGCCATAAAGCTTAAATTAATCTAATCATCTTTTAACTCCTTAAACACAACCATTGAAACATAACAAATAGGGACTACCCCCCTTGACCTTTTAGGAGTTGGGTCTAAATGGAGGAGTTAGGAATTGAGGTGACATTGGGTTCTAAACTCATAGTTGCCCTTGGGAACACACCTAGTGGTTGGAAGACTTTTCCACGGTCAAGTGTGTTTTGGGCGGCAACAAGTTCTTTAATTTCAGCACTTTGCCCTACAGTTTCATCTTTGAAGTTGTTGGAATTTATATATTGTTTCAACCACTAGTTTTCTGCAAAATGTTTCTTTTAAGTTGTTGATTTATTTCTAAATAAGGGATCTGGTTCTGTTGGCAAAACCAATGAAAGAAAACCATCATATTGTTGTCTAAGTTAGGCTTACTATTTTTAGAATTAAGCCACAATTTACACTGCAATGTTTAATGTGGTTCAATGGCAATTTTATCATCTTAAGTGCTTTATCTCATTGATGTCCGCACTTACTTCACTCATCTATATGACAGCAATATTTTATTGGTCAATACTTTAATGGGACATATTTGACATGGTCTATTTTACTTCTCATGGTTATTGATCATCTTTTTTATTTGCAACAAGTTATTTGTTTCCTTAGCAAATTCACTTTATGAATTTTGGTTGCTAAATTTTAAGCTGTCATCATTTCTTGCTTAATGGTTTATGGTTCATGGATGATTAAGTAATCTTTAAAAATAATTCTTTCTATTTATTGAACTAATAAACTCTTAAGTCATCAATCCATCACTAATCCAAGTGAGTTGCTAGATCTCTTGACTTTTTCTTATAGGGATTCCCCCTTAGTGGTTTTGTCCAAACCTCTAGAATTGAAGGAAAGTAGTTGTAAGTGACAGCTACTCTATTTCCATAGTTTCCCTTAGCTAGAACCCTTTGAGTCCTTGCATTTGGGGTGTTAGTTTTTGTAGCAACACAATATATAAAGTTAAGATAATGTGAGTTCCACAAGGAAGAAGAGCAACATCAAAATGATTAACAATGACAAATTACTAGCAAATGTCATTCATTGTATAGATGAACTCAACAACATAAGGCAGCATTTCAGTAACATTGAGAAGGGGCAAAAAGAGTTGGGGGACATAATCGACAAATTAATAGAAGATACACAAACAGTGTTGGGGAACAGAATTGACAAGCTAATAGAAGACTCTAAAAATGATGGCAACACCTAATAAGAATGAGAAACAATAGTAAGGACAAAGCATCAAGGATAGTTATTATTTAATGATCATAGAGAAACAATTGACCAACTAATCGAAAGGGTAGATTTGTTAATGGAACCACCCTCAAACTACCAAAAACTACCAACAAGCCCAAACTTATCAAACACAAGTCATAAATAATAATAATTGCAACGGATATCTAAATAAAATAAAAAACGAAATACTTGAATACAACGGACAAGAGGATAGAAAGGCTATCATGTGGGTTAATAAGTTCGAGGTAATTTTTAATATGAACCAACTTGCTAACGAATTTGGAAAAATATAGATGGCATCTTACATTTAGAAGGTAATGCTTGCAATTGGTTCACAAAGTGATCAAAGAAAACACAAAGGTTTCTCAATAAATTAACAAATGTGGGTAGAAGATCTTCTTAAGATATTTCAACACTTTGCACTACAGTTTCATCTTTTAAGTTGTTGGAATTTATATATTGTTTCAACCACTAGTTTTCTGCAAATTGTTTCTTTTAAGTTGTTGATTTATTTCTAAATAAGGGATCTGGTTCTGTTGGCAAACCAATGACAGAAAACCATCATATTGTTGTCTAAGTTAGGCTTACGATTTTTAGAATTAAGCCACAATTTACACTGCAATGTTTAATGTGGTTCAATGGCAATTTTATCATCTTAAGTGCTTTATCTCATTGATGTCCACAATTACTTCACTCATCTATATGACAGCAATCTTTTATTGGTCAATACTTTAATGGGACATATTTGACATGGTCTATTTTACTTCTCATGGTTATTGATCATTTTTTTTATTTGCAACAAGTTATTTGTTTCCTTAGCAAATTCACTTTATGATTTTTGGTTGCTAACTTTTAAGCTGCCATCATTTCTTGCTTAATGGTTTATGGTTCATGGATGATTAAGTAATCTTTAAAAATAATTCTTTCTATTTATTGAACTAATAAACTCTTAAGTCATCAATCCATCACTAATCCAAGTGAGTTTCTAGATCTCTTGACTTTTGCTTATAGGGATTCCCCCTTAGTGGCTTTGTCCAAACTTCTAGAATTGAAGGAAAGTAGTTGTAGCTGATCGCTACTCTATTTCCATAGTTTCACTTAGCTAGAACCCTTTGAGTCCTTGCATTTGGGGTGTTAGTTTTTGTAGCAACACAATATATAAAGTTAATATAATGTGAGTTCCACAAGGAAGAAGAGCAACATCAAAATGGTTAAAAATGACGAATTACTAGAAAATGTCATTCATTGTCGAGATGAACTCAACAACATAAGGCAGCATTTCAGTAACATTGAGAAGGGACAAAAAGAGTTGGGGTACATAATCGACAAATTAATAGAAGATACACAAACAGTGTTGGGGAACAGAATTGACAAGCTAATAGAAGACTCTAAAAATGATGGCAACACCTAATAAGAATGAGAAACAATAATAAGGACAAAGCATCAAGGATAATTATTATTTAATGATCCTAGAGAAACAATTGAACAACTAATCGAAAGGGTAGAGATGTGTTAATGGAACAACCCTCAACCTACCAAAAACTACCAACAAGCCCAAATTCATCAAACACAAGTCATAAATAATAATAATTGCAACAGATATCTAAATAAAATAAAAAACGAAATACTTGAATACGACAGACAAGATGATAGAAAGGCTATCATGTGGGTTAATAAGTTCAAGGTAATTTTTATTATGAACCAACTTGCTAACGAATTAGAAAAAATATAGATGGCATCTTACATTTAGAAGGTAATGCTTGCAATTGGTCCACAAAGTGATCAAAGAAAACTAGTGGTTTCTCAATAAATTAACAAATGTGGGTAGAATATCTTCTTAAGAGATTTCACAACAATGAAGCAAATGACACCTTTACCAAGTTCACCCATTTACGTCAAATGGGAACAATTAATCAAAAAACAAATCAATGGGAAGTCTAACCGACTAAATTTCTCAATCTTACAAATGATCAACTACTGAAAATGTAAATTGCACAATCAAAGCCCACTATACGCAATGAGATTAGGCTATGAAGACCTTGGAATTTGGTCAAATCTAGAAGCATGGCAAAGATGATCAAAAGGAAGCTCATTAGTCAACAAGGGGTGGCCTTTGATCCACCTAATCAGACAACCAGTTACAGTCCACCAGGCATTTACAATGATACTAAATATCACCATTCAGAAGGGACAAAGGGAAAACAATTGTTGCAGATGTGGTAAGAGATGGATTGCGGGATATTAATGTGAAGTCAAGTCACTACACCCTTTGAAATAGTGTGCATGGACAAGAAGGAAATAGAAATCTCAAACCTAGGAAATGAAGTCACCAATGGGTACAATTTAGAATCCAACAATGACAAGGCAATGCCAAAAGTATTATTAGCATCAATCTCATGCACCCAAAAGAATATCATGAAGAAAAAGTGTCCCAAAAAGAAACTATTACTCGAAAAGAAAAAACACAAGAACTGACTACAAAATATAGTCCACCTCATTTAAAGAAGGTTATTAAGACCTAGGACCCAAGAAAAGTGAAAAGCAAACCCATAGTTCCACTTGCAGCCATGACGAAAAATTACAACCTAAGACCCTAAAGCTCAAAGAAATCATAAAAGTAGAAGTATAACAATACTAGTAGATTCCGGACGAACAAAAGAGTGGGTCCTGGACACATTGCTGCCTGCCTGGATCGCTTTCTAGTCCACTCGTCCTTCTTGACCCTTGGTCTTTTCGCAAATTCTGAAATACTACAGGCTTGTACCTCAGACCACAAGCCCATATCCCTGTCCTTGACCCATGGAGAAAAACTGGGCCCTATCCCCTTCCGCTTCAGCCCCCTCTGGGTTACCATGGATGGCTTCTATGATCTGGTCTCGGAAATCTGGCAAAAACCTGTCACTGGGTCGCCTTTCTTCATCTGGGAAGAAAAGCTGAGAAGACTTAAAGCAGCGCTAAAAATCTGGGCTAAGGGCCAGCCCTCCTCTATCCTTGAAAGGAAAAAAGCCCAACATGATCTAGGCAACCACCAGCTGCTGATGGAGGACGTCATGATCACCCCGAATCTAATCAATGCTGAAATCGACATGCAAAAGGCCCTTCATAAAGCGCTGAGAAGAGAAGAGCAATATTGGAGAATAAAGGCACGTTGTCTTTGGCTCAAAGAAGGTGATAAAAATACCTCTTTCTTCCACAAGCATGCAGAAGCCCAAAAAAATTATAATACCATTCGAGAAATCCATTACCAGGGCCAATCGCTCAATAAAATTGAAGAAATCAAGAACGCAGCCCACTCTTTCTTCAAAAATCTTTTCTCTGAAGAGCTAGAAGCTCCTACTCGTCTGGATCGCTACCCTCTAAATGTGATTCCCACGCTAATTACTGAGGAAGAGAACAGAAATTTGATCGCCCCTATTTCGGCTGAGGAGATTATCAAAGCTCTTCATGGAATGAACCCCAACAAAGCTCCAGGGCCTGACGGTTTCACGGCCAGATTTTACACAGCCTGCTGGGACATCATTCAGAAGGACCTGATAAAAATGGTTATGAAATCTCAGAGATGCAGCAAAATAGGAGGGAGCACTAACTCCTCCTGGCGTTAATTCCTAAAGAGAAAGGCGCCCAAAGCTTTTCCAGATTCTGCCCTATCTCGCTCTGCAACACGGGGTACAAAATCATCACAAAAGTTATTGCAAACAGACTTAAAAATGTCCTCCCCAGGATCATTCCGGAGAACCAGGGGGGCTTCATCCAGGATAAACAAATTCAGGACAATATCATCCTGGTCCAAGAGGCAATTCACTCAAGTTGCCAAAGGAAGGAAAAAGGTATGATAGTCAAACTGGACCTTGCCAATGCCTTTGATAAAGTTCGGTTGAATTTTCTCTATGCGGTCATGCTTAATCTGGGCTTTCATCCCCAGTTAATTAGCTGGATTAAAGCCTGTATCTCAGGGCCTTGGATAGCCCCCTTGATAAACGGGAGACCGGCAAATTTTTTCCAGGCATCTAGGGGACTTAGGCAAGGCTGTCCCCTGTCCCCGTTGCTCTACGTCATTCAAGCTTCGGTCCTTAGCTTCCAGCTGGACAAGAGCCTTCAGCAGCGCTCCCTAATGGGGCTTTCAATCACCCCCAGAGTGAAGAGAATTAATCACGCCCAATTTGCTGACGACACCCTTCTCTTGGGTCAGGCCAATCTCACTTCGGCAAGATCCTTCAAAAAAGAGCTGGATGTTTACACGGAAGTCTCAGGCAGTGAAATCAGTTTGAGAAAAAGCAAAATTTATGGCTGGAACTGTCCAACCATTGAAATGACTGAAATATCCAGAACGTTGGAAATGGAAGGATCTTCCACGTGGGATTCCATCAAATATCTGGGAATTCCGCTTGTGAAAGAAGCCCCCAGAAGGAGCCTTTGGATGCCTCTGTTGGACAAAATCAAGGCCAAATTAATGGCTTGGGGGGCCTCCTGGTTAAATAAAGCAGGTAAAATAATTCTAATAAACTCAGTGCTTACCTCCCTTCCGGTATACCAGGCCTCAATCCTCTTAGCTCCGAAAGGAATAGTGAAAGACATTGACAATTTACTGAGAAAATTCCTTTGGGAAGGGGGCAGAAATAATGTCAGGAAAATGCATCTTGTCAGCTGGGATAAGGTCAAAGCCCCTAAATGGGAAGGAGGGCTGCAAATCAGAGATGTGGCCACTCAGAACCTGGCAATGGGTGGTAAGATTCTGTGGAAAATGATAAGGGGTAAAACTACATGGAGCTCCAAAGCTCTAAGAACGAAATATTTCAGAGGTCACAAAGAGTGGTGTCTGGATCGCCCCCCCAGGACTAGGAAAGGCTCTCCCATTCTCTCCCTCTGCCTAAAGTCTCTTGATATGTTCACCTCCAAGCTCACTTGGATCCCGGGAAATGGCTCCAAAATCAAGTTCTGGGATGACTCCATTTTAGGGCAGAACCCTTTAAACTCCTTGGAAGGTATGGAAAACATCAAAAACTGGCTCCACTCGGACAGCAAGTTCACCCTTTGGGACTTATCTCGATGGAGCCCAGCTGAATCTTGGATCAAGTGGGACCTGGGGGCTGTCCCGCAAGAACTTGAAGTTGAAGCTCGCGCCCTCCTTGTTGCTCTTCAAGGCCTCTCCCCCACTTCTTCTAAGCTGAAGGACAAAAGAGGATGGGGCTCCTCCTCAGGCCTTTACTTTGTTGCTGCTAGGTATGCAGCCCTAAAAGCCATCCCTTGGGCTGCCCCGGACCCCTCTACTTGGAGAAGCCTCTGGCTCCACCCCTCCCTCCCCAAAATAGACCTTTTCTGTTGGTCCCTCCTGCATAACAGCATCCTCACCTGGGACATCCTTCTAATTAGAGGCTGGGAAGGGCCCTCAAGATGCCCTCTCTGTGCCTGCCATGAAGAAAACTCGACCCATCTCTTCCTTCAGTGTTCCTTTACTTCAGAACTCTGGAATATCCTCTTTGCGTAGCTGAATATTGACCTCCCCCCTTCCATCTCCTCCTTGTTTGCCCCCTGGTCTGCCTTTGCTCCCTTTTCCTTCTCCAGGCTGAAGTTGTTAAAGCATTGTTGGATGTGGGTGCCAAAAATCCTTTGCTGGAAAGTCTGGCTGGAGCGTAACAATAGAATCTTCAGGGACTTGGCAGGTTCGCCGGCCCAAGTGGCTAGCAAAGTCAAGGCGCTGATAGGAGAGCTGGTAGCCTCTAAAGTAAATCTCACCAATGAAGCTATTCTTGACAGAGAAGAGTACAGCTGGTTTCAAGAACTAGATCCTTCCCTTCTCACCAGAACCAAGAATATTACTAAGCATTATTCCACCTGGGAAATCAGGCTCGAGGAGCAAGAATTTATCAAATGGAGAGCATCTCTGAATAAGCATATTCTGCACGTGGATGGGGCCTCGAAAGGGAATCCCAGACCTGCTGGAAGTGGAGGAGTCCTGCTAGACTATTCAGGGAAAATTGTCTTCAATTTCGCCTGGGGGCTGGGTCAAAAAACTAATAATATCGCTGAAATTCTTACCATTTGGCAAGGCCTGAATCAAGCCATAAGTCTATCCATTAAGAAGCTGGTTATCATTGGAGATTCCCGTATCATCATTCAGGCTCTTAAGCTGAAGAAGACCCCTAATAGTATGGACTTGGCCCACTACTACCGGAAAGTCTCAATTCAGCTGAAAGATTTCGAAGAAGTTCAGTTCTATCATGTCCTTCGGAATCTCAACCAAAACGCAGATCATGAAGCAAACGTTGGGGCCTCCTTGAGTAAGGGAGCTCTGTTGGTTAATGGAATTGAAAATTACATGTCCATTCCCTAAAGACAGTGGAGAGATGGCTCACAGATCCACCCAGGACAAGAAGAAAAGTTTTCGATTACAGTCAGTAAAGACCCTGCAGAATGAGGAATTCGAGGAGTAATTCGACCAAGAGCAAGACAAATTTAATCCAAGCAAGGCTCAAATGTGGCATCAAGTGCACTCTTTTTTAATTGATCGATTTTTCAGAATTATTCTTATATCTTTCATAATCAGGCCAATTATGGGAAAAGTTATCTTCCATAGAATTATCATAATTATGAGGATTAACAGGATCAGCATGGATATATATGCCACTATTCGATGTCCTCCAAAGTTATTAGTGCCCAGCAAGGAAAGTTCTGAGGCACTCGATGAGATCCAGGCCAAGAAGCTGAAGAAAAATAAAGTTGGAGTCTTCTTTCAGGATGCGTTCTCCCTTTGTGAATTGCTTTTGGCTCTGTCTAAAGCAGTATTTTGCTGGGCAGTCTTCAAGCCACGCGAAGGGGAGATGGAGAGGTCCAGAACACGACTGGTATCAGTAGCAAGCTCTTTTTCCAGGCACGCCTCTTTCAATTGCAAGGAAAAACTCCAAAATCAGAGCTTTCCTCCTCTCTGCATGGTGTTTCTCTGCATCTTATAGTTTCCTTAACTTTATCCTTGCTAGTTTGAATTCCTAGGACTGATAAGCATTTTCCAGATCTATTGTAAAGGGATCAGTTAAGATAATTACGCCAGTATCTCTGGAATCTAGGCATATCTTGGATCAGGATCTCTGTATGTATTGCTACTGGCAGCTGCTTAGCCAGGAAGATCAATATAAAAGGCCTATAACCGTTTTTGTAAAAAAAAAAAAACAATACTAGTAGATTCCAACAATACATATATTTGTTTTAACATCAATTTTGCGAAGCAATTAAACCGTTTTTTATACCCCACCAAGGACCTCACAATTATGATCGTCAATGGACAAAGGGTCAAAGGAGTAGGAAGATGTCATAAAATCACCATGCAAATAAGATATTTGGAACTACAAACAGGATTCTACACTATACCACTCAATGAGATGGATATGGTACTACGTGTTAAATGGTCGATTTAGTTGGGCACTTACACCACCAACCTCGAAGAACATTTCATGGATTTTCAATGGCAAGTATAGAAATATAAATTATATGGGGTTACAAGTACCACTCACAAGTAAAGTGATTTACAACCGATTAAAAAGGGACAAGGAAACAGAGATGAACATGCAACAACAAAAGAAAGTAAAAAGAAACAATCAATTCAAGATTTCTAACCTTAAGGTTGGAAGAAAGTATTTTGCAAAGGAGCATCAAGGTTTCATGTTAAACAACCAAGACAAAAGACTACAGAATATGCTGCAAACACTACAAAGGAACCTCGCCAGCACTCAAAACAAGAACCAAGTCAAACCCCAACCACCAAATAAAGATGATGCCACCAAGAAAACATACTCAACTATAGAGAATCATATTTACTATGTTTTGAGGACAAAGCATCCTTTAAAGGGATGGCAATGTAACAAACATCATAATAATAATTATTATAACAAAGTCACAAACATAATAATAATAATAAGGTTAAATGAAACATCAAGGCTTACACACCCCTTCATCTCGTGACCGGTGAATGTATATTTATAATTTTATACACTCACAAGGCCCATAGTTCATCATTCATATTGTTCAACCTTTTATTGATATTTGCAAATATAACTCTATCAATTTTGTAATAAAATGGGACTGTTCATTCCAATGCCACTTGGAAGTATTGGAAAATGGAAAGAAGACATCTTGTACCATATATTGTCAAAAGTTCAACAACAAAGACAAAAGAATTTCAAAGTTACAATCCCTACACATTACGAGTTTTGTCCAATCCTAAAATCTTGTTAAGATTCACTAAAATGGACATATCAAAAGATTGCAAGGCCTAATTGTAGTGAGATTACTGGCATCCAAAAGAAGACAGCACGAGGTATACCGTATTACATATGCAAATTTGATATTTGGCTAAATTGTAGAAGTTAGTGTAAAACCTTGCTCTTTGGAGAAGGGCTAAAAATACTAAGGTTTGGCAAATTGGCCACAACTTTCTCTGGGAAAATCCAAACGAGCACAACCAATGGCATTCAAAAGAATATATATCAGGTTATTAAAGGTCGAAATTTTGTTGACACTGGTGCAGAAATCTTGGAGATATAACGAGAACAAGGTTAGCATGTAGAGCAATCCCCACAGAAGGCTCAAAAAGGAATGCCAAGTTAAAATAATAAAATTCTCATAACTTTTGATTTAATGATCTAATTGAAGTTGAACTGATGAAAAGGGTGTTTGAAAGAGCAAACAGATAAGAATATCTAGTTTAAAAATTGGTACAATTTGAGGATAATCCTTGTGAATTTTTCATTTTGGAAGTTAGGGATTCTAACAAGACCCCAAGTGCTCAAGGCAAGGGATAATGACAATACCAATTTTTTCCTAGAGATGAAGATGGAATTGATTTTAGAGAATAGTAATGTATTATGAAGGAAAATTGACATAATATAAGTTCAGTATCATGGTACCTTGATGGTGAAGCTAGAAAATGGTTCAAAGACCTTCAAAACCACTATGAAGAGTTAAAGTGGATTTCTGAAAAATCTGGATAAAGGAAAGAAGCATTGATGAACTCCCTTGAAAAGAAGTCGGAAAAATATGCAAAATATCAACAATAAATTGGAGGAAGCAAAAGAAGAACTAACAAAGAAGGATGAAATCACTTATTAAGGAGGTTAAGAACTTAAAGCAAAGAAGGATGAGCAACAGAAAGAAGGAAACAGATCATTCAAAAGAAGAAATCAGAAGGTTGTGTAATCCAATGCTTTTAAAACCGATCAAACTGGAACTAAAACATATAGGTGTAATATTTCTGCATTGGAAATCGCTATCCCATATTTTAACACGAAACCGAAATTTAACCTCTAACCTTAGACAACCCTGTGAATTTTCAGCCTTGGGGCTGTTATGAAATAGTATATAAAACAGCCACAAAAAGAGAGCAATATTCTACTTTCAAACAGTCTAAACTTCTAGACAATCCAAGGAGAAAAAATATCAAATCACTTCATTAAGTTCAAGCCCTCTAGAGCAACTTATACTACATAAACCAGATCTGAAATTTATCTTCGACAACAGTTATAACAGCAATACAACAGTAGATATAGCAGCAGTAAAACAGGCCCTTAGATTCCTAAATAAAGATGTTAAATCACTTAACGATTTTCCTTTATATCAAATTATCAAGATAAATATGGTTGTAAATAACAATCCATGAAGAAAATCTATGGTAGAAAATCAAATCTGAAAATGCACAGGTTTTGGACAGCAGAAAGCTTCATTTATATACTCAAGATGAAATACATGTATGTACCATAGCCTTCTCTCAAGGATAGTACAAACCCACTAACTCTCCAAAACCCTAGCTAGGGCAAATCAATGAAACCCTAGCTCGACCAAGGAGCTCCAGTATGATGTCTTCTCTTCTTCTCCAACAAATGTACCCTAGGGTTTAATCGCAAAACTCTAATCTCCAAGGTATAAACCCTAACTTTTGGCCTCCAAGATGCTCCAAGATACTCCAAGAAGACCATGAAACCCTAGAAACCCCAAGAGAGAGAAGATCAAGTACAAGAGAAGACCAAAAGAGAGAACTAGAGCACACATCTAAGCCAAGGGTGAATACAAGTGAGTGTATGTGATATGAATGAGGACTCTCTCCTTCCTCTATTTATATGAGAGGTAAGGAATGCCAACAATACAATGTGGGCCTAAGACCTTAGAAGCAACCTACAACAAGCTCATGTAGACCAACACAAGTGAGACACTCCAATCCAAAGTACATCTATCATGCTACAAGGAGATGTCATACACAATAAGGGCTCCAAGATGATGTTGCTACACAAGGTAAGTCCAGACTCCACATGTCTCTATCACAAGCATCCATGGATTCCATCGATCCTCCTAAGCAATGTACTCCAATGGGTTAGTTATCCCCTACAAGAACGTTGTTGCATCTCAAGCATCCTTGAGCCAACTCTAAGCATTCAAACAAGAATCCGAGCAACCACAAACCATATAGGACCCGATGCCCTCCTCTAGGATGCACAATGCTCCTCCCAAGTACAACATTCTCCAGCCATGTGAACTATCCATGTGGCCATAATGAAGGGCGTCCACCAAAAATGGTGTAAACACTTTCAGAGTAATCTAAATAAACTAGCAATCGATTCCACTAGCTCACCCCTTGGAAACCCTGAATCAGATTATGAATTGATTTTTCCAGTTCAACTGGCCACTTCAACCAATTTTACGAGCCACTTCAACTAGTTCAAGCACTCATTTTTTTTTTTAAATTAATGAAAATTTTAATATTTAACAGAATGACTATAGACTTTTCCCTATGTGACCCCTTTGTTAGGATGACCTCCATGTTATCCTTGGTGCCTTGGCTCTAATGTGTACAATAGAGTTCTTCGAAGTCTTGTGCTTTTCGTCAGTTACCCTTGATGTTTGGCTCTAAACCTAGGAGAATTGTTTTTCCAAGGTCTTATGATTTTCGTCAGCTACCCCTAATGTTTGGCTCTGAACCTAGGATTACCGCCATTCAACCATCTATCCCTTTCTTCTTGTAAATCCTCGTCAATTGGGTGCGAGCTAAGGTTGGCTAATTGTCAGAAATGTGCTCCCTAGACTTGAAACAAGTTTCCCTTATCCTTGAAATTGGTTGATGGTTGGAAGGGTAGGTACTCCTTGAATTAAGAGGTACTTCCTATTCTCTCTAAACAAGCATTACTATGACAACTCCATCGGGCTTATGGATGGTTGCTGGTAGCGAAGCTAAGGCCATGGCATCACTGGTGCCCAAAAGGCATCCAAGGATAAGCACAAGAATTTTCAAAATTCTTTGAAAATACTCAACCTCAACTCGATCTCAAGTCTCTCTAAATCACATGCAAGATGCTAAACCCTGATTCTCAATCCCAAAGAATATATATTAGCTCAAAAAATTATTTATAACATGAAACACATGAAATCTATTTACTTCTTTTAACCAATAGCAATCACACATATAAAATGGACACAGAAGTTTTGGTCAATATGACCCTGGAAAAACCCTTGCAGGAAAACCAGTGAGAGAGTAGAATAGCTTTTATTATCTTCAAGCAATTACAATGAGGTACAATAGAATGGATCCAACACAAACTTATCTCAGAGCTAATGGCTTAGAATCCAAATACTCAAGCTTGATCTCTGTTGGATGATGGGTAATGCGCCCCTCTCTGACTATGCCTCTCTCTAAAGATGCATTCTGACTTGGGCCTCACGCCCCTCTGCTCCTAGATCACTGTCTCGGTGATGCCCCTCTCTCAACCTGATGAACTCAATCCTTGAGCTTGATCTCCTCCAGTGAAGTGCACCCTTCCTCTCAAAGAATGTGCCCCTCTGTCAACTGAATCAATGAATCCTCTGTAGTTGGACTCAATCTCTCATAGAAGCAATCTTTGCCTCTAATGTATCCTCCCTTTGCCACAAATCAAGTGTGCTAGATCTCTACTCAAATCTGCACCCTCACTTCACAAGAAATTACACCCTCTCTTCTCAAGATTGTGCCCTTGTTCTCATGCAGGCATTCGCACTCCTCATGGACTGATTCGCTTCTCTTGTTGTGTGCTCAATCTCTGAGCTCTCAACTAATGAATCTACTGCCTCAGATGGATCCTTTCTTTCTGAGATCAAGTGTGCTCAATCTCTCTCAGATCTATTCCCTTTCTTTGCTCTAGAATGTGCCCTTCTCTACTCAAGAATGTGCCCCCTCTCATGTAGTGATTCTCGCTCATGCACTGATTCGCTCAACATGTGTATATGAACTCACTACTCAACAACTCTCGAGAAATCTGCCCCCATCTTCCTTTGCTCTCTATTATAAGCTTCTAGTGGCTTTTAGGGTTCCAAAACCCTAATTCAGTCATGCGTCATGCAAATCTCATGCATAACTCTGCATGTTTCCACCACTGCATCCAAGGTGACAAGTAGAGTGTTTCTCACACACTACATCAATGCCTATATTGTCAATGTACCTTCATGCTAGGCATAACCACATGAAAGACTTCCCAATATACAAATCTCAACAAAAATAACATAAAAATGAAAAGAAAAGAAACATGCACAAGAGAAATAAAGGGGGGCTTGCAAAGGTCAAAGGGGTATCATCTTCTAGCACATCACCCATTTGTTAGACACATGTTCCCTAGTGTTTGCTTGACTAATGAATGACACAAAGTCCCTTATTTTCCCCTTTGTCCTGAGTTACTCAAATCTTCCATGACCAATCTTTCACTTGACTAGACTTTTGATTTTGACCACTCACTTCACCCAAGAGAAGGTTGATCTATGCAATGTTCTTGATGGTAAACTAGATGGTGGCATGCATATAAAACAATTACTTCATTTTTCTATGATGAGACTATGCAAGGATTCTCTTGTATTACTTGTGTAAAGAATGATTTGTGGCTCTAGTTCTATTTCAATACTAACTGTTACAAGTGATTTTTCATCCTCTACTAGGCTTTGGTTTAGTCCTTGCACCATTGGACCTTCATTTGAGAGGTTGCCAAAGTTGACCTTTTGACTTGGTCAACAGGACCAGCCAGTAGTATGGCAGCTTCATGATTCATATTTCATTACGTTGCAGCCATTAGGGGCTAATTGGACCCCTCCAAGTATTATTTTCAACTGATTTTGATTAATGGGCTCTAATATGGAATTTTTCCTAAGTCAATTATTAAAAAACATAAATTGAAAATTAATTATTTGGAACAGCAGCTTATTGAAGATTTTGGATTGGTTTTGGACATGAATTTGATTGGCAAATAATGTCAAAGTATCAAGGAATCCATCCAAGGCACAATTGAAATGTTTTGAGCATGAATTCACCTATATTGGAATCAATGGAAATTATTAACAGACTTTTCTAAAGTCTGATTTAAAAATTTCCTAAGTCAAGAGGTGAATTAATCAACTAGAGAATGAGCAACCCTATGGGAAAAGTGGCAACTTGGGTCCTACTAAAATCATTTTTCAAAAAATACCCAAGTTTCATTTTTTCCATATGACATGTTGCGTGGGCCCAACTAGCACTCACCTCCAAGGAGGGGCACATTCATCATCAAAGGGGGTGAACTAGAAAAAAATAACTTGACGTGGTTGCAAGTAACTTTTGTTATGAATCAAAAATTAATGTAAAGGGGACTCCCTAGTCACCCCACCATAGCTCTTAAGCTATCACATTGTAACTTAATTTTTGTAAATGGGCTCTTAGAGGCTCTTAGGGTCAAGCTTCAAATTTGCCCAATGCGCCTTTGTCACTTCACTGTGAAAGGGGGTTTTGCTTTGAGAATTTGTCTTCAATTTTTTTGCCACTTCCTCACGAATCTGCATGTTTACTTTAGTTTGCAAGTTGATTTTGATTTGTTGTTTGTGCTAACATAAGATCCACACTTATTGAGTCGTTTTTCTTGTTTGCACGTTAGAGAAGCAAGACCAACAAGTTCGCCCAGCCAGTTCTTGGAGTTCTCCGGGCTAGGATCTACTTGCATCATTGCTAGGAAGGGTAGAGCAACTTCAACAAGAGACCAAGGCACAGGTAAGTACCCATACTCTGGTTCTATTTTGTTGTTCTTCCACTAGTCAATCGATTTTACTGTGTTTCCAGGTTTTTTTGTCAAGCATATGCTAAGTTTGGGTGGTCTGAGTTGTAGAAAGCTGGTTCATCCAGCAAGTATCCGGGAAAGCTTGACTGAGGACACCTCCCGTGGTTAGCCTGGATCTGCTTCAGTGGACCTGGGAAACCTAAAAAAGAGGGGACCCTACTTGTGTGACACTTTGGGGCAATGTCCCAAGGTTCCACCAGTCTAGCGATTGTTTAATCCTTGCAAACACAAGATCATCAAAACGTGTGATAACATGACTAAAATGGGGCTAACAAGAATCATGTTTATAAAAAGGCTCATCTAACTGCTTGACAAACATTCTTGTGGTGCTAGACCTACATTGGGATACCTTACAAACTCCCCTATAAGGGTCTTAGGATATGTTGCACAAGTTTCTGGAACATGGGAACGTAGGGAACGTGGGTACGATTATCGGATCCATCTAGAATTTTCCCCCAACTTTGCAAGAAACGCCAGGTTGGGAACGACAATAATATATATTAAAAAATATAAAAACAAAATAATTAAAAAAACATAAGAAGAGAAGAAACATAGAGAAGAAAAGAAACATTAACACAAACCACATGACTTAGCTTATCCCTTATATTATGGTTATAAGTTATAACTAGAACCTCTTAGTAGATCGAAATGGCAAGGTTACCATCCACGACATTGATTATATAAGGTAGACTCTTTCTAAAGTGGAAAATTTTAGAAGTTATAGTCCCTATTTTTGTGGCTATACGTATAGAATAAGTTTTCAGTTTTGTGACAACTATGATTAATATGTATTAGAATATTATATGTTTACAAGACATTCTATGCTAAAGTATTTGCAAAGGTGTATAAATAATAAATTTTCAATTATTATAGAATAAAAATCAAGATAATTTTTACTAAATGTAATATATGACTTTAGTTTTAATGTAAGATTTAAAACTATTTCCAATTAGTACAAGTTTGATTTTTTTATTCATAAATTAAATAGTAAAATATATAAATTTACTTTCTTTTATTTAATATATAAAAAATCAAAATAGATTTGTGACTACAATTCAATGTTGGGACGAGTGAATACTCTAGCACATGCAATAGACAGAGTTCAGTGCGCCAACTTGACAAGGTAGCACGAAAGAGACTTTTACTGCAACTTAGTTTTCTAGAAATAAATTATGAGTCAACCATGTATATATATGGTCACGAGGAAATAGGAATGTCGTTAACAACTCACCTCGCGATCATGAATGTGTGGAAGCTGAAGCTCCCGGTGAACGAAACATGCAAGAAAAAGTCCCTAAGTTCCCGATTTTGGAGGGTAAAAGTTCCCAGTAAGTTCCCAACCATCTGGAACAGTTCCTGCTGGATTGGAAAGTTTCCTACAAGTTCCCTAGAACATCAAAACTTCGGGAACGAGCTTCCTATAAGCTGGGAGTGGTTCTCGTGTTACATAGGTCTTAGGTTTATAATTAATTGTCTTATTGACTGGTTTCAGACATTTGTGAGCATTTATAGAATTTCTTTGTTTGTTCAGTTATATCAAAAAGTTTAAAGAACATAGTATAAATCATTTCAATTTCATTAGTGTACTTTATCTTGAGAAAATGTTAAAATGAAAAACGAAAAACTGACATGAAGTGGCATAAATTAATGAATGGAAAAAAATGTAAATTGCACAATACATAAAACTAGATCAAATATTTTTCAAATTAGTTACCAAAGAGAATTTCAATAAATTGTATCAATCCCTTATAAATTTATTTTGATAATTGCAGATAAACATAACATTTTTAGCTCTCTTTATCATAAGCATGCATGATCTAAGTATGTGCTCTCTTACATTTCAAAGAGGGAAACTGAGATTCAACCCAACCCCAAAAAACAAGTTGCATACACTTCACCTTAGGTGCAAGTAAGTAACCAAGTGCGCCAAACACTACCCCTCCCAAAAGAAAGCCACCAATAAAGTCCCCTGCTCCACTTTCTCTGCTGCCACTGGATGAAACAGACATGTTATACTTTATGCCAAAAATATTTGTGAGAAGCAATAGCCATGACAATGAAAATGCAATCAAATGAAATAAAATAAAAAATTAATTTTTAATTCAATTTAATTTCAATATTCATGTCCACTAGTGGCCAAACATGGCCGATGGGACTGCAAAAAATGGAATGACCATAGTGTTCATTCAAAGTGCCTATACATCTCTGACAATGAGTCGCTAAGAGTTATTAGATTCAACTAAAGTTTTATCCCACAACACAACTTTAAATTCTTAGAAATTTCCATGTTATCAATGCATATCAAACAACTAAGATACTTCTCATATTATGGGCATCATAAAAAACTTAATTGATCAAAAATTCAAATTTATGCATCCAATATGAGATACTTACTCAAAAATTAAAACACCTACCACTATTGTTCCCTTGGTATCATCAATCAGGCCATCCATTAAAGGAACAAAGGGGAGAGAGACATAGCAATCATATATGGTGTAGTCAATGAAACAAACTCCTCTCAAAGTCATCAATGAAATGGGAATACTAACAAGTAGATATGGATGAAACATAAAGAACCTTTTAGCCCTCAAGTACAAACTCAAATATTCCAATGAATCAATTCCCTTTTCCAACCATCCTCTACAGTATTCAAAAAATTAGGGTACACATCTATGCACAATGGTGGAGAGAGAATGAAAGATATAGTTTATTACTCGTATTGCAACAACACATCTCTCTCACACATTATCAATGTCTCACATCAAAATACTTATAGCATCCTTAAGTGGTTAAGGTGGTTTAACCACCTAACCCCTAATGATGACATGTTCTTGGAGATCACAAGTTCAAATCTGGCAGGGGGAGGGTATGTCATGCATTGCACAGAGGGGGTCACTTGTTTCACAAACAAGGGAGTTTCATACATCAATTTAGCATTTGGCTAGGATGACCTTAAATGTATGTATGTTGTGTATGAATGTGTGTATGTATGTGAGTGTATGTATATATGTGTGTATGTGTATGTATGTATGTATGTGTGTGTGTGTATGTATCTGTGTATGTATGGGTGTACGTGTGTTGTGTCTATGTGTGTATGTGTTGTGTCAAGAGCACTTCATCAAGTTCAGATGGAAAGGCTAATTCAAAAAGGCGCACTTGCTTACATAATTCAATGTCAAGAGATGGAGTTGCTAACATGTGAGGGAGATGACTGCAAACCACCAGAGATTCAAGAGCTAATCTAAAAACACCACAAGGTGTTCCAAGAGCTTCTGATGGAGCTCCCACCAAACAGGTAGATTAAGCACCTGATTGATATAGAACCAGGGGAAAACCATGTCAATATCAAACCGTACAGATATCCACGTCACCATAAAACAAAGATCGAAAGGATAACCCAAGATTTGTTAAAATGTGGAGTCATTTCAAAGAGCAAAAGCCCTTATGCAGCTCCCATAGTTTTAAAAATCGGAATCGGACTCGAAATCGGTCAAGAGTGAACTCGAAATCAGAATCAGATTCGGTAATAAATCGGTCATGAATCGGTCAATTTGAATTTAATGACTGGGTTTACTCAAAATACATATAATATTTAAATTCTAAAGAAAAACAACATTTTTAAGATTATAATCCATGATTCCAAAGCATTGGAGACAAACTATCCAAAGTTTGCTCATGTATATACCATATAAGAGTCAATATGTATTCTATTAATTATTTGAGTCTATCAATCTTATATATGGCATACCAAGAGAATCCAAATAGGCTAGAGTGACAATCATCCACATGAGAACAAAGCAGTGGGACAAAACCTTGATCAAACCCTTAAAAATTATGAAACATATAGAATAAATTGCTAGCAAAATTCAATTGTTTTTAGTTTGAAGAAATGTCTTTCATTTAGCGTTTTCATTGTAAGGCCAATTTGGTCCATTCACCTCTGATTTTCCAATGCAACGACAGTACAATTATGTCATCACCAATCAACAGAATAGAAGAGTCGATTAGGGTAGAATGATAACCCAATTGTTTCCTTCAAGGGTTACTTAGAAGCCACTTAAAGAGCTAAAGACTAAGTTAGGAGGAAAAACAACAAAAAATCGAAATTATTGTGTTTTTATACATTTGCGTGTCCCCAGAAAAATTGGTCGATTTTTTACATAGATCGGCCGATCCGACCAGTTCGGTACCGAACCGGCCGATTCGATGTCCAAATCAGCTGGTTCGATAACAAACCAGCCGACCGAACTGATCTATAGATTGATTTGACTCGGTTGGCCATCAAATTGGTAAATCGGTCAAAACTGAAACCGGTTTTACTGATTTTTAAAACTATGGTAGCTCCAGTAGTGCTAGTTCGAAAGAAGGATGGATCTTTCAGGTTGTGCATAGATTATAGAGGTCTCAACAAGGTAACAATTAAGAATAAATTCCCTATCCCATTTATCGATGAGATGATGGATGAACTTCATGGAGCTAAGTACTTCTTGAAATTAGACTTGAGATCAGGGTATTCACTATTACCAAATCAGGGTTAGATTAGAAGATGTAGCAAAAACTACATTTCGTACTCATGAGGGCCATTATGAGTTCAAGGTAATGCCTTTCGGTTTAACTAACGCTCCAGCCACCTTCCAAGCCGCAATGAACGAATTGTTCCAGCCATTTTTACGAAAGTTTGTATTAGTATTTTTTTATGATATCCTCATATATAGCAAAACTTGGAGAGAGCATATCCGACACTTAGATCAAGTACTCACCATCTAGGAAGAACATCAATTTTTTTGCAAAAAGATCAAAATGAACATTTGGAAAAGAAGAAGTGGACTATCTTGGCCATATAATATCAAAAGAAGGAGTCAAAGTTGATCCAAGTAAGATCAAGGCAATCACTAAGTGACCCAAACCAGATAACATCTCGAAATTAAGAGGATTTCTAGGTTTGACGGGATACTATCGAAGATTTGTGAAGAATTACGCCCATAGGACTGCCCCTCTAACAAATTTATTGAAGAAAAATTCATTTTGATGGAATGATGAAGCGGAAAACTATTTTGAAGCATTGAAAAAAATTATGTCATCAACACTAGTATTAACAACATCGATTTCACGAAACCCTTTGTGATCGAGTGTGATGCTTCAGGATTCGGGATAGGAGCAGTCTTGATGCAAGAAGGTCATCCAATAGCATTTGAAAGTCGAAAGCTCAATAAAAGGGAGAGTCTAAAGTCCACATATGATAAGGAAATGCTTGCCATTATACATGCTCTAGCAAAATGGTGACAATACCTTCTAAGGAGGAAAATCTTGATAAGGACAGACCATAACAGTCTTCAATATCTCCTACAACAAAAACCATTGTCAACTGAACAACAAAAATGGATAGAAAAAATTGCTACATTTGACATGGAGATACTACATAAGAGAGGAAAGGACAATGTAGTTGTTGATGCCCTCTCCTGAAAAGAGGAAGAAGTCAAGGCTTATAAAATTTTAGTTGCAGTTCCAGACTGGTTGGATGAAATCCGAGGTGAATATACCAAGGACCCAGACACATGTGCCTTAATCAATGATCCTAATCGAGGTCCAAAATTCGATTGGAGGAATAACATCCTTTGGTATAAAGGAAGGATCTACTTAAGCCCAACATCCAAGTTTAAGACCAAGGTATTAATAGAATCTCATGATTCCCCAGCGGTAGGAAATGTAGGTGTTTTTTAAATTTACTAAAATGCCAGGCAATCCTTCTACTGGAAAGGGATGTACAAAGACATTCAAAAGTACATAGCCGAGTGTGACACTTGTTAAAGAAACAAAAGAGAAAACGCCGTGACTCCAGGGCTACTCCATTTGCTTCACATTCGTTTTATGCTTTGTAGAGATGATTACTAGGGATGATTTTAAGGAACCATACTTATTTAAAAGTGTATAAATGTTAGCGAATCTTACCAATTCTTAAAACGCCAATTATAAAATGTTTGGCGATATTTTTCAAAAAATATTTTAATGTCCAAGGATTTTATACGGTTTATATAATATTTTGGCGATTTTTAGGGTGAAAATGTTTTACCCCATCAAAATTGGGCGAAATAGGGCTTCAAAAAATGCAAAATGGCGAATCTTTTTTTGGAGAAAAACATGGAAAAATAGCCCATGTGCTAAATTTCGCCCCTAAAATTATCCCTGAATTGATTACACTTATAAGGGTTGCCACACCCGACTTAGCACACCTCATTAATACCCCCTTGGACCTTATTTTGTTATTTTACTCCTGCCTCTTGGTCATCTTGGTCTTGAAGAGAATATCGTTCACCATCAAAGCAAGCTTCTAAAGGTCGTACCAACCTAAGGAGGAGGGCATTAAGGGAAAAAGACACAAGTTGGGGTTAGATGGGGCATGATGTCCTCCTTCCAAGCTCAACTTTTCATCATATTGAACCATTTCATCATTTTTTATCATTATTTTATCTTTTATGAGGTTTAGTCCCGAAATTGTAGGTGACAAACCCTAAAAGACACTAAAAGTCATTTTAAAGACAAATTAGGTAGGTCGACCTCGAAGAGGGATAAAAGTTAGCCTTTTTTCTAATAAATAAGGCATCTTTTCCTCATTTGTAACCAAGATCATGGGATCAAACTATTGAAATTGTATTTCTTGTGTACATGAGCTATTGAGTGGTGCGCACCTCCTTTCTTGGCAAATTCTAGGGTTTTCAAGGATTAAAGTTGATGTATGAGGTTTCTTTACAATTTTTCAAGGCTTGTCTAAGGTGAAAAGATTCTTGAAACACTAATGTCTTCTCATTTTTTTCTCAATTGTGGTAAGATCTCTAAGTATCTTGTCTTGCACTACCTGAGGCATCCAAATAGGAGTAATTTAGGGTTTTAAGAATAATAGTCTAGTCTTGTAAGTGAGACATCCCTCTTGTTTGGGCCTTGGCATCTTTCTTTTCCCATGAGATCAAAGGCTAACACAACCTAGGGTTTATTAGTCTTTCCTTAGTTCATTCAAATATTGAATTTTCAATTCTTAGGAGAAATGTTAACCCATATTTCTCGGTGCTCGAAAGGAATAATACCTAGGTCTAATTCCCTCATCTCTACCAAAAATCTTTTTACAAAATTCTTTATACTATATATTGGGAAAAATGCAAAGAAAAACCCTAAAAAAATTATTTTTTGAAAAATCCAACAAAAAAAATTTGTCATTGTACTTGTTTTACTTGTTTAATTCCAGATACTTACCACTTATAAATTTCTGAAGTATTTATATTATGCAAAAATCCATAAAAAGTGAAAAAAATCCATAAAATGTTTTTTGTAGCTGAAAAAAGCCCTAAAAGGGATGATGTCAGCCCTAGGGAGGGCAATGTCATCTCCTAGAGGCCGCTACAGCCTTGTTGCAGGTCTGGTATAATTGTTTTGCAAGTCCAATTTTGACAAAATATCAAACCCTAGTGGTTGCAAGGGGTATGAACTATACTTCATCTCCTAGCCTTGGTGGTTGACCCTGGGGGGTTTTGAAGAACCAATCCAAGTTAAAGATCAGTTTATGCAGACTGCTACAGGTCTGAAGGTGAAATCAGTCTCAAATCTCCTCAATCATCCGTCAAACCAAGTGTGTCCTAGGGGGAATAGGTTCTTTTTTGGTTGGTGAGTACCGGACGATACTTTGTAAGGTTTGTCATTACACCAAAACCTGCAGATGTTGATGAACATATGAAACCAACCACAAGGCCCTATTATCAGGAGTGGCGGTTAGTCCACATTTTTATATTCCCAGAGGTGTGGCGGTTATACTGATACTCCAACACCCCCCTGCCAACGTAGCTCGGGGGAATTGAACCTGAGACCTCAGCTCTGATATCATGTAAGATGTGTCGTTACACCAAAACCTGCATATGTTGATGAACATATGAAACCAAGCACAAGGCCCTATTATCAGGAGTGGCGGTTAGTCTACATTTTTATATTCCCAAAGGTGTGGTGGTTATACCGATACTCCAACATACTTTTCCAGGCATTTTCACAATCTATTTCAAGTTTTCTTGCAAGTCTAAGGTGCTAGTTTTCACTGCAGAAAATTGATTTATCTTTCTAGGAAAATAGTACTAAGTTACATTGCTCCTAAATCGTCCTAGTCATAGATAATTTATTGAATATCATGTTGACACCATTAAGGCATTGATCTACTAACCCTATTGGAAAGGTTTTGTAGAAGTAGTGTTGTTCTCGTTGCATATATTACATGTCTATTTCTATCAACATTGGGAAGCCTCCCGTGGCCTAAGGAGCAGGCCTAAAGTGAGAGGAGAGTGCATTGGGGTGACAATGGGTGCATCTCTTGAAAAGTTGTCGCTCTTAGCACCGTCCCTTGTGACCTAACCTGAAGGGTGCTAATCTTTGAGATAACAACCCCCTTGAGTTGGAGGAGGACCAACATAAAGTTGGAGAGGGTGTTACTGAGGTGACAGTGGGAATCCCTCTTAGTTACCTTTAGGTTAGCATTGTTATTTTGGTCTTTAAGTTCACATGCTAATTCGAGAGGTAACAACATCCAAGCAGGTTATTTCACATGCAACTTGCTCTCAACCCTTGATTTTAAATGATACAACATACTATTGCTAAATTTTATTCTCTTTTTATTGTCTTCAGTCTTGATTCTTAAACCCTTGCCACTTGATAGGCTTTTGGTGGCAAAGCTTTGGCAGTGAAATGCCAGAACTTAAGAGATTTGTCATTCAAATCTCAAGTCAAAACTGTAGTACTTCAAGTTGTGAGCACAATTGGAGCATCTTTGAGAAAATGCATTCCAAAAAGTGTAGTCCATTAACACAAAGCACTTAATTGATCATGTATTTGTCCATTACAATCTTTGACTTCACAACAAGCAAATACAAGGTGAGAAACACAATACTTGCCTCAGTTTATCTAAGGTTTTGAATTTGATTATTTAAATAGATACTCCTAGTACTCAATTACAAACTTGATAGAATCATAGCAGAGTTTAGACTTCAAACTTTAATAATAGAGTTCACATTTCAATGTTTCAGGATGATGACAGGTTTGGAATATGGATCATGTAGCATTTAACTTGGACTATGTAGATCCTACATCGGATTGGCTTGTATCAAAGAAGGCTCCAATTTTTTGCGTTGACGACTTAGAGAACCTTAAGGGTCAACCAGCCCAAGACAGAAGAAAAACTTCTTAGTTTTTGTACCATGTAGTTAACATTATAAAGTTATAAACAAATGCTTCCATTGTGATGTTTTTTATCACTTTTGGACTCATATCATATCGAGATACCTATCGATGCATGAAATTTGGACATCTATTGATATTGTGCACTGTATACACATGGATTTATTGAATATCAACAAAAAATGCTTCTTTTCATATTTTTTTGGACTTGCGGAGTTTTTCTGGATTTTTTCCTAATCAGAGTCAAACTCTCAACTCATCTGCCTCACCCAATTTTTTCATGATTCCCGAGTCTGCTTACTTTGCTATTACATTATGGGACTTTCTCTTGCAAATCATATCATATTGCACGTCGGAAGCAGTGACTTAATAAACAAATTATGAGTCTCTCTGGAGAATTTGTATGAGACTTTGAATCATTCAAGGATTCTATGTCCAAATAATCAGCTCTATGCGTTGAAGATGAATGAGAATGAGTCTATCACTAACTTTACTACATGGATTTAAGTTATGCAAGATCAGTCAGTGATCATTGACAACAAGGTGGAGGAAAAAGTCCTCATTGTGTTGATGATTAATGGAACAACCAATGCATATCAACCTAAAACTTAAATCACATGATACAGACATGTGGGGATATGGGGATACAAGATACGTATCTCTGATACGCAGTACATAGACCCCCCTAAACAGGATACATAGGATACTTAAATCATATAATATAATTAAATATATCCATAATTTTCAAAAATTAAAGAGATGTAATATTTTACCATTTAAAAAACAAAATCACATCAAATGTTGAATGATTTACTGGTTCAAACATACCTTTAAAACACAATTGTAACCCTAAATTTTAGTGACCCATGAGTTGCACACATGGGTTTTGCATGTCCAACACCTGTGGGAGACATGTTTGGCATAGACATGTAACCCACACACATCAAACACATGTGATCCACTTATCTTGCATATCCACATGTCTAACACGAGTATGCAAGAGTCAAGACACATGGGGGGGCTAGTACATATCATGTTTCCTAGATATCAACCCTTTTTTACAACCATAAATGTGTCACATAAAGCACTCGGACTAACAACGGGAGAATTGGATGGAATGTTGCTCACTGAGGAGCAACATAGGAAACAAATACAATAAAACTCGAGTGAACAAGCCTTTAGTGCCAAATTGAAGAAGAAAGGTACGCAACAAAAGCAAAAATCTACTCAATCTGAGTATTGAACTCAAAAAGGTCAAAAGGCAAAGCAAAGATGTGACCTACTATTGTTGCAAGAAAATCCATATTGCATATGACTGCTACAAGCGACAGAAAACATTCAAGACAGTTTGTTTAGAAGAAAGAATCTAAGAAAAAGGAAAGCAATGGAGATTTATGGACATAATTAGTGCCCATAGACACCTCTGATGATGCATGGTATATAGACTCGAGCATAACAAAGCACATAAGAGGAGAGGAGTCGTTCAGAATCTGAGAGCATAGCCTCTTGGTGATTCAGTCAAATTCAGAGATAATTGCGCTCTTCTGATCAAAGGGTAAAGGTAAGATTTTATTTGTGTTGGACAATAGCAATTTGTAGGACATCAAAGAGGTGTTGTATTTCTCCAGTTTAAAGAAAATTTCATTGTGAATTAGCCAGATGACCACATTGAACCTGAAGGTTAAATTCAACAATGGGAAGTGTCCAACAAAACACAAGAGAAACAAGTACCAGGTTGTTGTGCAAGGTTTTGAGGAAGATGGTCTATACAGAATCCAGATCTAGATCTAGCACAAGGTTACTTGGGAGCGGGAGCGGGAGCGGGAAGCGAAATTTTCAGNTTCAAACATAGGTCCATTATCCATAACATCAAGTTATCAAGATCAGTGCCACTTTGGTTTTCACAAAATCAGTGCCCCAGTGCAATTCAAGTTTGAAGTTCGAAGTTATCATATGTTTCTCTATGATACTATAATCAAGATCAGTGCCTTAAAATGGGGTCAAATAGTACAGTTAAAGTAGATATAAAGGCAAATATCAATAAATGTCAATTCTGTAGTAAATGATCAGTGCCAGTATAGAATCTAGACAACCAATCGCAAAGGTTTACTACTGTATGTTAGCTTTTTAATCAGATTAACAAATAACTTGATCTATAATCAAAGTCTGCAAAGTCATGCATAAATCAGTATCAAAACCTTATAGATAGAGTTAAAGACTAACGACAACGCAATAGCATAGACCAGAGTCTTTACAAAATGGGGGAAGCGATGTAGGAAGCGACGAGAAGCGTTGTTGGAAGCGTCGAGAGCGAAGCCGAAAGCGTGGGAGGAAGCGATGGAAGCGTCGGCGAAGCGCGAAGGAAGCGTGCGCTAGCGTTGGGAGCGAAGCCGAAAGCGCGGGAGGAAGCGATGGAAGCGTCGGTGAAGCGCGAAGGAAGCGTGCGCTTCCGGACAAAGCAAGAAGCGAAATTTTGAAGGAGGAATCGCGCTTCCGAAATCGCTCCAGATCGGGAGCTATCCAGGAAGCGCGCTTTCGGTTAGCACCCGCAACGCTTCCTTCTGAAGCAACCTTCTGGAGTGGGGGCGAGGGAGGGGGGCGCTTTCCCGCAACCTTGATCTAGCACTCTTCTTGCAAGTTTAAAGTTTAAATTATAAAGACTTAATCAAGAGAATGTTTTGAGCTTTAAATCGTTTATCAAGCATTTAGTGCTTTCTTGTTTGCTTTCCATTCTTTTAAAGAGGCAAGCAAAGATCATAAGAATACAATCTCTCTAGCTTCTCTCACTTAGTTAAATTTTACATATTTTATTCATAGTTTAACTTAGAAATTTTTAGGATTTTTTTGAGGTTGTTCAAAGACACTTTAAGCATCATTTGCATTTGATTGCTTGCTGATTTTTGCAGGTTTAACAAAAAAGATAAGGAAACTCTAGCGAAATTTCAAGAAATCAAGCCATTAGAAGCCCAACGGAGCACCCCTCTTCACAAAAATCAATTTTTTTAGTATTTTGTAATCCTTTGGATCCGATTTACAAGGACCAAAGCGCACTTCTCAAAAAATTGTAAAGAGTTTAATAAAGTTTCGAGTAGGCTCCTAAGAGCCCACTCCTCATCCCCCTGGGGGGATTCACGTCAGTGTGTTTTTTCATGTTTTAATTTTTTAGTTAGTTTAGTTTTTTATTTCTTATTTAGTTGTTTATTTTGCTTTACGTTTTCAAGTAAAATAATTATTAACCCCACACTTTCCCGAGTTACCTGAAAGGGGAAAGAGATTCGTGGTAGGACTAATTAGAAAATTAGTTTCTTTTTGTTATTTCTTTAGGCTTCTAAAATTTACCCGGATGTGCTCTCTCGAGTATCCCAAAAGGGGGAAAGAGATTCTTAGCTGTGAGTAGTTTGTTAATAAACATCACTTTTTAACTTTAATAAATTAACGAAGGCTCCTTCCCCATATGCTCTGCACCACTGCAGCTTGTCTGATCAGCTGGTTGTACCAGAAAGGGATACGAGTGACTAGAGTAATAGGAAAATCCACATAAGCTTGTTCTTAAGAAATCGAGAGGTTGCAAAGGGTGACTACCTAAGTCACCAGATTCGGCGATTTTTCACCATGAAATTCGAAAATCGTCGATTTTCTGTGTATTGCAAACTATTCGTTGAAATTCGGCGATTTTCCCCATTGGTAAACCCTAGTCGATGACCAAAACTACCTCCACATTATCTCATTGCTCATTACGCGGCTTTGCGAGAGAGGCTCCGTCGTGAATCCTTCCGTGAGTGAAGATTGAAGTATGGAGGTTGTCGTCGTTCTCTGAGTGAAGTGGTGTGGAGCCGTTGCTTCGTGAGTCGCAGAGGGCGGAGCCTTGAATCTGCAATGTTTAGTTGACAGTTGAATAGGCGCAGCGGTGCCCAGCCTCGAGTCTGCAGTGTTTATTTGACAGCTAACAAGCACATCGACGCCGATGGTGTTGAACATGATATATTTGATGAAACCCGACAAATGGATGGATTGATATATTTCTTACATAAAAGCTTTGAGTCTAAAAAATTAATTTTTGTATTTTACTAAATTGATTTATATTAAATTGTTTATTTTAATTTTTTTTAAATATTATAATAAAAAATTAATGTTTATTTATTTTGGTTTATTAATATTATTTATATGACATGATTATTTTAACAACTTAGTTTAATAATCTATGTTTATAGTTACATTCAAGATGAAAGGATGATATGTGATTATGTAAGAATATAAGTTTCTGATTGGGATGCTAAATAGTGTAAATATTTTTTAATTTTCAAATTTTATAATTATTAGAACTTAGTGCCGATTTTTATGTCGAATTTTATCGCCAAATTTTTTATTGTCGAATCTCAAGGTCTTCGAATTCAAACACAAACTCGAACCAAGTGACTTTGGTGACTACCATAGAGTCAAGGGGTTACTCCAAGCAGGTTATGCCTCGCCCCGTTGAACACTTGGTAAAGTCGCTTTAGCGCTCATTTCAAGAGAGCTTGCCTTATTGGGTCAAACCCAAAAATTTACCCACTCCCTTAATCACTCATTATTAAATTTAAAACTTGCCCACGAGACATTGCAATACTTTCACTGAGACCACAGCAGCAACCCTCATACACAAGCACTCCACATTCACTAGCACCGGTCTTTTATTTTTATTTTTTATGGTTAAATCAATCTTCATATATTGTCGTGGATGTTGTTTGACTTATTAAGGCTATGGTTATAAATTTAAATTTGCAATAAGTTGTTAAGAGTTTTTCCATTCCATATTTTAAACTCCTAGATCATTGTTTAGTTTTTGTTCATAGAATAAAAACCTTAGATTTATTTAATTAGGGACCACCCCACTTGGCTTTGCTAGGAGTTGGCCTAGATGAAGAAGCCAAGTATCAGGTGACGGCACTTGGCTCGAGATTGCCCCCAAGATCGCACCCAGTGGCTTAAATATTTCTGCCACGTGACCCGAGGTGCGAATTAGGTGGCAACAGCAAGCATTGGTGTGGTAGAAGAATACCAATAGCTTTGTTCTATAAAAATTAGATCACAATCCAATTGGCTAAGAATGTTGTATTTCATACTGGGACTAAGCACATATAAGTGCATTATCAATTCATTGCCAAAGTTACAAGAAGAGGAGAAAATCAAATTTCACTTGTATAAAACCACGGATAAGATAGTGCACATTTTCACTAAATATTTGATCAGGGATAAAATCCATAAATTTAGATCATTGTTGGGAAGAAAACAAAAAGAATTTTTATTGAGAACTATTGGTAATAATGAGAAAACCGCTGGAGTAAGTTGAAATTTTGTGCAAACAGGGGAGCATAAGGATTTGACCAAGTGTGAAAAGGAACCCACAAAACTATGCATTGGAGCTTTTCACTAGCATGGAAATGTAGCTGACATATGGATATGGCAGAGAGGTGATGCATCATTCAGTTGTTGACATAGCAGAGAGGTGATGCAACATTCAGTTGCTGACATAGCAGAGAGGTGATGCAAAATTGAGTCGCCAACATGGTGCAGATGGTTGAGCATAATTTGATCAAGTCCACTATGAGCAAAGAGAGATTCAAACTTGATCACTCAATTGAGTGTGGCAACAATAAATGCAAAATCATTCGAGCAATTGCCCTCAGCACACCCTTGGAACCTAATACATTAGCTGACGTGAAGACCAAGTCCAATGTAAAATTGAGTCTATAATATGTAGGTTGTAGCTTATGCTAGGTTAGTCAGTATAAGTAGATAATGAGCTTGTGAGAGATACCGTAACAAACTTCTTATACTAATTTTAACAAGAGCATTAGTGTGAGCCTTAGAGCAGTAAGTGTTGTCGCCTTTCACACACCCGAGGAAGTTAGCGCAACAGAAATCTTCAAGCTGCTAAGTGCGTCATTGGGGGCAAGTCTTGAGTCAAGTGTTGTCACCTGATCCTGACTCCTCCGTTTAGGCCACTCCTAACGGAGACAAGAAGGGTAGTCCCTAAAAAGAGTCTCTAAGGCTCTTTGATTTTTAGTTCGGTAAATGATGGACAAGTTTTGTTTGTTAGGAGGTTTTAAGTGCTTAACTAAAAGAAGAAACTGCAATTTATTATTTAGTTCGACAAAATAAAAAGGTATGGCATTCATAACATGATATGGTTGAAAACATAAATAAGGATACAAATTAAACTAGTGCCAAAATGGAGCCAAAGTAAATAAGTGTTGCTGAAAATGAGAAATGTTTTACAGTGTACTTGGTCAGTTTTAACTTATTCAATGATGACTGAATTAAGGGCAAAAGGGGATTCCCAATATACCGTGAGGTACTGGGAATATGTCTAGATTCTGAGAAGAGTGTCTTCGCACGGGAAAATGTGGGCTAGATGGAGTCGTGGGGGGGTGTTCAACACTACAACAACAAGGATGTAGCCTAGCGGGACCCCACGGTCGCTTTCTAGTTATTCCCGCTTTCCCTGAAGAATTTGCCCACTATTTCTCAGGCTCGTTACGCCAGATTTCTGTAATGTTTTGGGGAAGCTGTTTTTATTAATATGAGTTGATTAATTAGATGTGAGGGATTAATGAATGCACAATACCGCTTTTGATATCCCCAAGTCTCAAACTAAGCTACGAGGGGTAGAGCATACACAGTAGAGGCAAACGTTTGTTCTGATTAGTGAAAGCAAATAACAAATGTACAACCCTTTAAGGACGGAGTGTGTGCTTGTGTTGCAAGATAGTCAAAGAAAATTAATTCCAAACATAAAGTAAACATGAAAAAATATGAGTTTTCTAATCACTACAGCTAAGAATCTCTTTCAAGCCTAGAGGTCATACTTGTGAAAGCAAGGTTGGGTAAGTACTTGGCTACTTTAAAAGATATTATAAAATGGAAAAAATTATTGATCTGGAATGACTAAAGCTAACCTACAGAAAATAATCACACCACTTCAAGTACAGATACAGGCTTTCCCCAAATGGGGGAAGAGGGGTGTGGGAGTCGTAATCCCACTTGCTCTTTATTCAAATTAATTACAATACTGTTAAAAAGGAAAAGCCTTTTTTAACCCTTGGAAAATGGGTCAAAAGGGGTTTTACAAGTTCTTGGAAGAAAAGGATTGGAGAAGAGAGAAGGTAGATGGATCAAGGGTGCTCCGGATGGCCAAAAACTTGATTTTTCGGCTGCACCTCCCTCTCTTTTTCCTCCGACCTGCTAAAAACAAGCAAGCTAATGAAGCAAAGTTAGTGGGTTAATGCTTTAAAAATACATAAAAAATACACTACTTAAGTACTTGCGAAAATTGGAAAGAATTGGGACTTTTAAGTACGAAAGAAACTAGTGATTTAGATCTAATATTTAGAGATAAAAACTTGCAATCTTTTAGATATAAACATGTGCAAGTAAAGAGGAATGATAAACACTTTAGATTTGATTTTACTTGCAATAATAAAGTAACCGAGAGAGAAAGTTTAGATTTAAGGTGACAAAGATAAGTTCTCAAGCCCTAGCTTGAATCTTTGTTAGGAATGAAAGTGCCTGAAATACAAGAAAAGTCAAATCCGAGTAATTGTTTTGAAGGAGAGCAAGATGCAACCGAGCTTGGGATCCCCTTCAAACTTGATGAACTGCAAAGCTACAACAACTTTCAACAAGCGAGATTAGTCTAGTACATTTCATTAAACAAAATAAGGAGAGTATAAGTATTGCCAACTACAGTCTACCACTCCTATTCTCAAATAATAAAACATAAACAAGCAACTTGGATCTTCAAATGCTTACCCAATGGACTCAAAATAGCCTTCTTATGCTAGAATAGATCTACGACTTTGAAGAAAAGAAAATTGCAACTAGCTAATTATCACCTCGATTTACATGCACAACATCACATCCTCGCACAATTTGGACCTCCATAGCCTCACTTTTATTCAATAAAATAACAATAGTTCATAACAGGAGTAGAGGTTCCTTCCATTCGTCCTTGAATGAGGAAGAAGAGCTCGCTTAGATAGAAAATACAAACCACTGGGGGGTGCACCAAACCAAAGTTGCGGGGAAGCGCCCCCCCCCCCCCCCTCCCCCCTCGCCCCCGCTCCGGAAGGAAGCGCTGTGGGAGCTAACCGGAAGCGCGCTTCTTGGATAGCTCCTGATCCGGAGCGATTTCGGAAGCGCGATTCCTCCTTCAAAATTTTGCTTCCTGCTTTGTCCGGAAGCACACGCTTCCTTCGCCGACGCTTCCATCACTTCCTCCCACGCTTTCGGCTTCGCTCCCAATGCTTCCATCAACGCTTCCCCCATTAAACGATGCCCACGGCCCGCGGAAGAGAGGAAAGGGCCGCAATTTGGTTTTTGGACTATTGGAGAATTTCTCTGATTCAAGAGATTTGGATGTATCAAATTGTAGTTTGAATAATGATGAACTATTCACAGAGTCCTCTATTCCCCAAGACGATGATACTGACTTAGTGTCCATGATGTTGCTTGAAGATGGTGTATCTAAATCTTGGGAACTTGGATCAGAAGAATCTGATATAAACTCTTCAATATATAAGCTTGAGATTCTTAGCATTCAGCTAGTTTTTGTTTATGGTAACCAGGCATGTTACAAACATCTAAATTACTATTCACCAATTTTTTTGTTTCAGTAAATTGAAGATGTACATTGGACCAAAATGTAAGCACCATAGAAGAGATGAATTGTATAAGATCATGCCTGAAGTTATCTGAAATTGTAAATTAGACAACATTATTATTAAACCATAAAATATTCTATATTATGCTAAATCTCTTGGATAGCAGATAGACACAGCTGGACTGTGTGGTCTTTGGAGACAAAAATAGTTGGTTCAAACTTCAAAGTAATACCCACATAATGCTTTTTGAATTTAATTTTGACTGGAATGAGGGTAAAAGAAATGTCTCTTAATCATCTCAGACCAGGATGTAAATCTTACAATGTTTCGTAAGTAATTTAGAAATCATTGTATTCTTAATAGGACAAGGGGTCAAATGGGGGCCTAATGTCATAAACAGGCATGAGAAATGATTAAGAAAGGAAGGTTACAAGTTCTCAATATTTTTCATCATGGAAACATTTCAGGAACCTTATCATAGGTGGGAAACAAGTTATTTAAACAGCTATTTTTCAAAGCTCAAATATATTACCCTCTAGTTGGATATATTTCACTCGTATCCATTGCATATATTTCTTGCTTACATGTCCGCCTTGCTGTTTTATTCCCTAGAGAATATACCTTCTATCTGTCTGTGGATGATAGGCACTAGCAATGCATGCTCTTATTTCTAATTTGTGACTATCCAATTTCATATGGGTCCTATTTTCGAGGTAGGTCTAGGAGTGCTTTGTTTGTGCCTTTTTCTACATGGACATAGGTGATGACCTTCTTTAAGTCTTGGTGTAAGGAATCAGTCTCCTTGTCCTTGTAGCATGCATTCACTATTACACTTGTTAAGAGGAGTTGCATACAAATGCACCTACTTAGTCACTATGGGGATCAACCATCATACTAGAATCTTTGAGTAAGGTGAAAGTGTATGGTCATCAACAAACCTCCCATTTGAACTGTTATACAGTTTATGTATGGGGATTTTTCCCATATTGTTGCTTCGTAGATTAGGCTAAGATTCAGTTTTCAGAGTGCAGATGTCATCGATGTGGGTTGTTATCAGTGGTTTCCATGCTTTGCCTTGTGATGATGCCATAAATTTGGAGGGAAGGAGGAGGGACTTGGGGGATAAAGCCCTCTTCTCCAACCTCATTATCGGTTTGCAAGAGAAGAGAAGAAGAGAAGAAGAGGGGGGGTCATGCAGGACCAAGTCTTGGACGTGGCTCAAGCCGCTCAACATCGATGGCTGCTGGGGATGGGAATCCTGCTCCCTTTGTTCATAGACCACGAGAAAAGAAATTAGAAATTTCCCGTGGAAAGAGGAAACATCCATAAAATCTACTTTTCTTGCCTTTTCTTATTTACAGTACTTTCAAGTTTCTGCACTGTTGAGATTCGAGAACTTGAGTCATTGACTCTTTTATATTTATTATGGTACATTTTGTGAACATTACATGGCAATTCAAGTTTGAAGTTTGAAGTTAAACTATGAAGCTGTAAGGTTGATAACTTGATGTTATGGATAATGGACCTATGTTTGACGGATTCACTAGTATATGATAATTGATTGAATCATTGATGGTTGATGAATGATGTTATATGGTATTATGATTTATCATGTTATGGTTTATTTCATGTTTTTATGCTTTCCATGACTAATTCAACATTCTACAAGCATTTGTTGGCATATATGCATCAAAATATATTAAAAATATATATTATATATAAAATGCTTTTGAAACGCTTCCAAACCGGAAGCTTCTGAAAAATTCACTTCCCGCTCCCGCTCCCAAGTAACCTTGCACCAAACAACTGGCAAAGAAGAGGCGTCAACTTGAGAGAGCATGAGTTAACATGAGTTGGTTGAGTAATTTGTGGAACTGTTTGGTGTTGATTGAAGTGAGGGTGTGCCACCTCTCCTTTATGAGACTCACCAACCCAATCAAGAAATGACTCATATCCAACTTGTCGTCCAAGGGTGAGAGAGCACAACCATAATCATGTGACTTTAGCTTGAGTGAGATCGAGTTAAGGAAATGGTTGTTAGTTGTGACTTTAATGTGGAGGTGCCACGTCTCATAATAGAGATGCGCCCTCACTCAATCTTCAATCTAATAACCAATCGCCACAACAACCAAGGAACTCATCACATGAAGGATGGTACACTATGAACCTTAGGATAACTTGTTTAGCCTTTCGTTTAATTGAAAAATGACGCCTTTAACCTTTGGATGAATTCGCCTCCCACATGAGACAATTCACCACCCTTTACAAGTCATCATTTTTTACTTTTGATTTTTGTTTTATTAGTGTCATTTTGTTGCTTTTTAGCATTTTGGGGCATTTTGTCACATCATTAGAGAAATAATGCCATACGAGCTAATTTAGTCACCCGGAGCATGGGAAAAGTGGGTCCCGAGGTAGAGAGGATGCTCTGAGTGTGAAACCGAGCATCCCCATGCCAAAATTGGACTCTGGATCACACTTTTATTACGTTTTGAAATTTTCCAATTAAACCATTAAAAAATGGCTTGATTTTGCGAGAAAAAATAATTTTTTCGGAACTTAAAAAAACTAAGGGGAACCTAGTACATGTTCATAATGACTCGAAACCATGTCTAGCATGCTTATATACATCGCCAGGTGGGTTTTAATAGCCTCCCAGGGTTTAACCACCAAGACAAAAATTGAAAAATTCCAGCTTTGGAGGAGCAGCAAAAAACTCGAAAATTATACATCGCTTATTCAGCATTGCATAATTGACAAGTGAAGAAACACCTTGGAATGATCGGATTAGCGTCTAAGTCCTAGGAGGCCAAATCCTTTACAAAAAGTTTGCCATGCTAGCACATTTATTACAAAAAACCCCATAGGGCATGAACATGCATTTATTTAAAAAAGAGGCCCAAAAATGGCTCTGATGAACCGTGGAACCTTCTGAACAATGACAATGAACAACTGGCTTATTCATGACTTCGACGGCTCACTGGAAATCCACTAAGTGCAAAATTAGTGGATAACAATAAGCTTTCTGTGTAATCCAAAGAGTTGTACATGTTTAGGTTGTGGCCATTTAGCCGTAGTCGCAGCATCAAGTTGTATTTTATTTATCAATTGTATTGCGGTTTTTCAGTTTTATAGAGAGATAGTTGTTTCTGCAATTACATGGGAGCATAATCTGTTGTGTTGAACATTTGAGTTTCTAGTGACAATCTATCTATTATTTACTGTTCATTCAAATTGCAGAATTTGGCTGTGTGACTATGACTGTTGCAGTGTAGCAATGTTGTACCATAGACTTTAGGCATAGTGTGACTATGACTGTTGCAGTGTAGCAATGTTGTACCATAGACTTTAGGCATAGTGTGACTATGACTGTTGCAATGTAGCAATTCAGTTCATTGCAGGAGTAACTATTGTGAAAATGAACAAATCACCTAAAGAGAGTGGTTAGATAGAAGATACCACTGTAGTGGATACTAATGCAGTGATTTGAGATTGGTGGGTAGTCTATATCCACTCTGGTATCAGAGATGGTGAGTCGTGTGATAGGCAGTGCAAAGTTGTTTCGATCCACAAAGGTGGCAGAAAAACGACAGCAGTCTAGTGTGTTGATCTGGTTCATGCCTTCTAAATGTTTCAGAACAAAGCCAAGTGCCCAAGCACCAATAAAAGCAAAATTTCTCACAGATAAAGGATGCAATTTCTTGGGCGTTATTGGAAAAACAAAGAAAATTCAAGGCCTGCAGGAGCAAGGGAAATTTTGGTAAACAGCCAGTCATTTGTAGAGTTTCTGAGTTTGTCAAAAAGTGTGAAATTGGTACTAGCAAAAAGGATTTTTTTTAATCCAGAAAATGGAGATTCTTTTTGGGTCATTCAAATTGATCAAGTTCGGGTGAGTAAAAAACACTTCAAGCTTAAACTTTTACTTAAAAAAGCGTTCCACCTAGCATTAAGATTCAGGAATATCAAGATTGTCAATGTAAGAAGAAACTAATGAGATTGGAGATAAAATGCCTAACTACGACACTGCACTGATCTTAGAAAAACATAAAATCATCAAGGCAAATCCCTAGGAGTTATGGATAGGACAACTGGAGACGATTATATTTGTCATTTCATTTGCCCTCCCTAATTGATTCTAGTGTTTGGATGCTCTCAATTAATGTGATTAGGATGCTCTCAATTAATGAATCTCCCCTTCTAGTTTTATGGTGCTATCCACTTTCTATACTAACAGGAGCATTGGTAAGAACTTCCATACCACTCCAACACAAACTAAGGAGGTTGGATCTGAGAAGATGGGTCCCCAGCAACTATGAAAAGGTTAGCAAAATAATTGAAGAAGGTAGTAAACTTTGTCACGTCCCCTCTCGTCCGAGAGGACACGACTACGGCACTGCTGCTATCATTTAAGCGAGGAGACAAGCCCCATAGACATAAACAAGAAATTGCATTGAAAATAAAAACATACACAGAAGCATAATGCATGCAATCTACAGTGGAAGCAAATACATTTCATTCAAGCATTCAACATGTTCATCATAGTTCATTAAACAATTATAGTTGCAGAGATTAAACACAAGATACTTATCTTGAGAAAGAGTTGTCCCGCAACCAGTTATGTCGCTGCAACGTTCCACCCAACCATAGACCAGTGTGCTCATCAATCTCTCAGCACCACTGCCACCCCTGAGCTGGGCATGATTCCCACAAGGAATAAGGGAACATCAGACTTACACACAGCAAGACATACATCCACAGTCAAGCCAACACACAGTTGGGTTTCACAAACTGCCAGGGCAACAAGCCAACCACATAGGGGTTCCTTGGACTTACTCAGCCAAGCCACAATCACATCCAAACACAGTCAACCATCTAATAGATGGGTTCCTTGGACTTACTAAGCTAAGCCAACAACAGGATGAGCTTCACAGCCAAATACAAGTTCTGGGTATGGACAAAAATGTCCTAGGAGCCAAAATCGAAAATGGTAATTGGGGAAAAACGACCCAGGTGAGCAAATCGTTTCAAGAAACGTTTAATGGCTTCACAGAGGCAAAAACGACCTCTACAAACCCCCAATTCGTGGATCTATCTTCCCAGCCACTGAGCATAACCAAAAACGGGTTTGCAACAAAAAACGGATTGGTAAAATGGGGAAAAACACCCTTGGAACCAAAAATGATTTCAGCAAGCGTTCTTGAGCATTAGGGGAGCAAATACGACCCCAACAAACACCAAAAACGTGAATCCCTGCTGCACATGCACTCAGCAACACAAAAACGACTTCCTAGCCATGGAGAAAAATGGAGAAACTACAGAAAATGTGAAGGGGAGAGCACAGCAAACTCCAGTTGCATGAGGGAGGAAAACACGACCTCTAAAAACCCCTAGAACGTGAATCCCCTCTGCCCAATAGATGAACAATACCAAAAACGGATTTTCCCAGCCTGGAATGAGGAGACAACCACAAAAACGTGAAGGGAAGAGCCCAGGAGCTCCAACTGCGTGAGAGAGCAAAACGTATGGGTGAATAATGGCTTGGGCATGCATTTCCAAGCATTTACTTGCCCAAGAAATCAAAAACACGTTTTCCAAAAATGGGTGGCTTCCCAAATTCGAATTTGACTCCCATACTCTGCCCATCCCCATGCATTAACTTCTCCAACCAATTTCTAGATGACCGGGCACAAAAGACAAAATGGGTAGTTGACAACTTTATGGGTTCTCCCTTAGACATTTGGCTTTTCCCCATTGGCTCAAGGTTTGAATATTTTCCCCCTCCCTATTCCTTGTGAAATCATGCCCCCATCTCTTTAACGTTGCAGCGCATAGCTAGTTGTGGTATTTTTATTAATTTGCATTTTACATGATGTCTCAAAACATATTGTGCCTGGCTAGCACATAAACCAACGGCATCGATTTCAATCGCCGATACATGAGACACTAAATCCATGGTGGGGCCTTTGCCTTGAGCTCCACACCATGATCAAATAAAAATGTTTACATCATGTGCAATTCAATACCATGGGGTCAAAACCGGGGTGTTACAAACTTGAAACCAGGGAATACAATTACGGAGACCACTAAAATCCTCACAAATTTCATTAGAGTAAAAGACTTTATCAATAAAGTTAGGTACAAGAGAAAACAAAATGGCATGCCATGGATGAGCTCCTCCAAGTCATGAAGAACACAAACCTGCTCAAGGAGACCCTCCATGTAGTGGAAGAAATTGGATTCTCGATCCACATAAGATCGGACCAAATGAAGTGCAATTTGGATAAAGTTAAACTAGACATGATGCTTTTCAAAATCCCTGTCAAGAAAGATGTCGAGAACAACAGCAATGGTTGATCTCAGGTTGCCTGCAGAAGCCTTGAAGACCTGGTAATGGGGAAATTCAATCTTTTTTATTTACACTACGCGAAAACACTTTGAAATTTCAAATCTAGATAGGATTTTGAATCTTAGATGTAAGAAATTCCTATTAAAAAATGTAGCTTCTTATTTAATCTAAAACTTATATGTACTTGCTTATGTATATAAATTCATCCCGCTTACAACTTGCCTTTGGTTTCTAAAAACATCTAAGCTGATACAATATGCATACATTCTTCTGATCAAGCAAACATTGAAATTATTATTCAGAAAACACAGTTGGTAAAAGGAAAATATCTAACTAAGGTTACAGAACAATACATTAGAGAGTCCAAAAGGCCTTACCTGTATGCTGCACGCACAGAAGCTCGACTTTTGTAGCTTATAAGTCCAGAGTCAGACAGCTTAGTTTTTCTCTTCTGCATCGAAATTGGAGAAGACCTTGGAGCAATTTTCGCAGAGGGTTTCAAAGTAACACCTAACATGTGAAATAAAATAGGCAATTGCTTTAGCAGTTGGATGTCTCTAAACTGAGAATACTGTCCTTGTAAATACTACTAACCACAGAGATGAAACCCAATCACGGTTTAAAATTTAAAATAAAAATAACAAGAAACCATACATTAAATTCTGTTTGCAATAAAGATAGCAGAAAACAAAGGCCTGAAAAATTACATTGAAAGCACATCAATTAATTTGCAAATATAATCACATTTACAGTTCTTGAATCATAATCCATACTAAATAATATGGAATTAAATGAGTTTCAAACACAATCATGCCGCTTCCATAACTTAATTCGAACTCTCATGATGATAACATATGCTTTTTCTATAAAGAAAGGACCCAATTATTGGCTGGAATGAGATCGAAATTCCTGGGACATGTCACTTTGGGAATTCTGGGGCAGAGTGCACATAGGAATGTGCTGAGAATTGAACCTGGGCTACTTGTGGTAAATTCCCACCGGTCTACTGCTAGACCACAGCCCAACTGACAATAACAACAGTATACATTGCAAGCAAGGCTTGTGATTAGTTACAATCCTGACTGTCCTCCATCCTACTTTCCATGTTTCATCTGGACTCGTATTTGAAAATTAGTCTTAAATTTTAATTATCTTATAATCTTTGTGGTTGTGGAGAAAGGCACAGTTTCATAAAAAGCACTGAATTAATCATTTTAAATGACTAGTTCGGTGAGCACCACATTTGCATAGTTCTTACATTCTCTGTTAGCTGCACATGCACCAACAGAAATCACCCACACTGCTATACCCATGGCTTCAAAATACTGCACAAATACAACTTTAAGCCTTGAGCTTTGCCAGCTCAAAATCAGAAAACAAAAGCCAAAAATAGCACATCAACAAAATCTCTTCCTACAAATAGCTAGATTGCCCCTGCAATTTGAGCAAGTTATATCAACTTTGAAAAATCCCAGTGAAATGATGATATAAGATGGGACCACTTATAGATAAGATTTTTATCAATGTCCAACAAATGACCACAATAAGTAGGTCAATGGGACTCAAAAGTACATCCAATATCAATACATAGCAGTAGTGCAAAAGCAGCTCTGGTTGAAACTCAAAAAAGAGCAGAGGAAGTTAAGTATCTAGATAAAAAGGCCCCGGGGGGTAGCTCAGTTGGTTGGAGTCCGAATCCAAAGACCATTTGATATTGAGGTCAGAGCCTAGAGGTTCAATTCTCACGAATCCAACTATCTGTGTCCTTCGGGGTTAGGATCCCAAAACTGGAGCCGAAAGGGTGAGGCCCCTTCAGACAGGCCCCCTAGAATTATTGTGGATGTAGCAACTCTATTCTCAAGGCTGTGAATCACATGAAAAGAAAAAGTATCTAGCTAAAAGAACTACAAAAGTACATTTAAGGTGCTGAAATAAACGTGACAAGTACAAAAAGAGGATGTCAAGGCCAAGCCAAAAGTTAGAACTATAGAAGGTGTTTGTTGCTGGTTAGAACAATTTATTCATTGTTCTCCAATAGATCAAAGGAAAAAGGCCAAAGAGAATTAAAATATCATAAGCCACTAAAGCACCCACAGAACCAATAAGATCGGCCTTTAGTTGGAAGAATTTTAAGAAAAACGTTTATGCAAAACAAATCTGACAAAGTATGTTTTGAGCTTCTTGTTGGTCGATAGCTAGACTGTCCCTGCATTTTGAGCAAATTATATAGGTATTGAGAAACCCTAATAAATTGATGGTACAAGATAATACCACTTTGGAAGGTGTTTGTGCAGGCACAACAATGCATTCATTGTTCTCAAATAAACCAAGGGGAAAAGGCCAAAGAGAATAAAAAATATCATAACCCACTAGAACACTGAACTCAAACTTTTTACTAGTGGATATGAATACTTAACCAAAACACCAAACCGGGGTGTCTAGCAAGGACCACACAGCATTCATACTTATTACACTTTTTCCCATAGATGGAAATGTAACAATGCAGCAGCATGGAGTTACAATAGATCTCATACATCAGCCTTTAGTTGGAAGAATCCTATTAGATTGGCAGGTTACTTCAAAAGTATTTAGACCATGTTGGGGGTACTTCATGAGATTTGGGGTACATGGTGTATGTTCAGCCCCTGGATGGTCCAAGATGGGTTGCAGCATAAGAGATGGCCCGTGATAGATATGCACAGTTGAGATAGCTTACTTAATCGATGCATGACCTCAAGATGGTGTTGGCTTGGATTTCTTCCCTTAGGCATTGGAGATCTCTTGCCTAGCGCATGCCCTTCACTGCGACCACATGGAGGGATCACTTTGTTGGAGAGCACTTTACAAGGGATGTAGAACGTTGTGCATCATGGAGGAGGGCTTCAAGCCCTGGTTGGCATGTGGCAACTTGGATTCCTATTAAGAGGATTGGAAATGGTTGGGGGACGCAAGCGAGTTTTGATAGTGTTCTTGCAGGGGGTAGCTGACCTAGTGGAGTGCATTGCTTTGGAGGATAGATAGAGTCTGTGGAGGCTTGTGATGGAGTGGTGCGGACTTGCCTTGTGTAGCTACATCACCTTGCAATCATTATTGTGCATGGCATCACCTTGAAGCATGACACATGTACTTTAGGGCCGACATCTCACTTGTGTTGATCGAGGGCTCGCATAGGTTGCTTGTAAGGGCTAAGGCCCACATTGTATTGTTGACCTCCCTTACCTCTCATATAAAGAGAAGAAGGAGAGTGTCTTTCCACTCATCAACTTTGTGATCATTATCACATCTCTTTTCTTTGTGCTTAACTTCTTGGAGGAAGTCGCTAAGGTTTCCCCATGAACCCTAGGTGGAGTTATGAAGTCTAGAGAGGATGTCTTCGTGTGGAGTTTGCTCCTGTGACTAAAGTTGGCTCTAATGACTAGTAGTTACTCTTGTGGAGAAGATGTTAAAGTTGGTCTTGGACTTCTCTCTCTCATGGTCTTCACTTGTACTTGTATTCTCTCTCTCTCAAGGCACTACGGTTTTTGGTCTTCTTGGAGTGCCTTGGAGCATCTTTGAGGTCTACGGTTAAGGTTTATTCCTTAAAGATTAATGATTAGGGTTTTCAGAGAAAACCCTGGGGTTGATTGGTTGAAAAAAAAGAGAAGAGGAGGACATGTTACCTTGAAGGTTGTGTTGAAGATATTCTTGCACTTGGATCTTCTTGGTTGAGCTAGAGTTTGATGATTTATCCAAGTTGGGGCTTTTTGGATAGTTGGAATTTTTGTATTAGCCTAAGAGAAGGCTATGTTATGTGTACTTGTACTTCACATCATGAGCTAACAAATGAAGTTTCAAGCTGTCCATATTTTGTACAATTTTCAGATTTTAATTTCAGCTATATATTCTATATGCATTGTTATTTACAGCCATTTATGTCTAGTTGATTTGACATAAGAAAAGGGGCAAAATGTTAAGTGTTTTGACATCTAAGGAAGAATATAAGCAGCTGATTTTACTGTTATATTGCTGTAATTACTGCTTTAAGAGTACATTTTCAGATCTGATTATGGGCTGATAAGTTGCCCTAGAAGGGGCTGAACCTTATTTCCTTTTTTGGTATCTTTTCTCCTTGAATTGTCAGGAAGTTTGGGGCTGTTTATTGTGATCTGTTCACTGCTGTTTTATACTCTAATTTACAGCAATCCTAAGGCTGAAAATTATAGGGCTAAGATCCGGAAACCTTCTTAGAAGAAAGTGAAAATTTAGTTTTGCATTAATTGCCCAAGTGCAAGAAATTTCCACAAACTAGAACAGATCATGCAAAACAAATCTGACAAACATAGCTAGAAAGGCTCAAACAGATTAAAGCAACAACAGGCGGAATCCATAATATTCCTTTCAAAAAGAACAAAATCGCCATCTACGAGAACTGATACAATGGTATCATGTCAGCTGCATTTCTCTGTTTCAACACAATACATATGCTCTAGAAATCGATAACGGAAATCCTAGACCATGGATGCAAGCTACCTTAGAATAGACAGTTCTCACTAGATTTTTGGTCCAACAAAGCAGAGATTTGAATCAGCCTAAAAAATAACAGCCAAACAAACAATGTAACTACTAAAGCATGGGTTAGGAGCAATGGTAGAGATCTTGGGTTCCCAGGAATGTGAGCAATGTGTCAGCATGGGTTAGCAGCAATGGTAGAGATCGTGGGTTCTAATGGATGACACCGTGTTCAAAACCATGGAAGACATGATCACGCTATGAAGCCAAGAAAATGTTGAACTCCATGTTAATGCGGTCAAATCACTTTCAAAACTCGGAGTTAAGGTCAAAAAGACCCCAAAACACTGCCATGATATTGTGGCGAACACAGATAATTGGTGGCGTTGGTAATGTTAGTGCCAGTGCCTTGACAAACCAGTGGCCCAAAAGGTTGGTAAAGTTTGCAATGGTGATGTGTGCATTAGAATGGATCTCATTGCCATCCATTGTGTAAGGATCAAGCTCCACACATTCATAGAGAAAACTGTTGCGTGCCAAACTATTTGCAGGAGGAGAATGCTTACCGGTGATCAAAACAGACGAAGATGAAGCCATCGTTACCATTTGATTTTATTCGATTGTTATGGCTCTGCTTGAACGCTTTTACAAAATACACGCTTTTACAAAAAATACAATATGCAGGATGTGGAACACTTTTACAAATACGATGTACAAGCTTTGGAGGAAGCCCAAGCCAAGAGTGTTCTTTGGAAAATTGAAATTTAAAAGTGGAAATCACATGTTTGAAAACTTCGAAGCCTCCGTCTTTTGGCATGTAATGTCAAGGACAATTCAAACCAGCAATAACATATCGTAAACATAAACATAGTGCCAGCTCACCACACAACTCGATGAATTTTCGATGTTTTCAACGAAAATTCCGCAATTTTCATTCGATGTTTCCAACCATTAACGTTTGACATCAATATTCTTTGAAAGCTATCTAGGAGTGCCATGCAACGTTCAAATTTGAACCTTTGCCCGGCCTTCCAAAGGTTCTATCCCTTCCGAGAAGTGTAAAGTTAAAATTGCCCTTAAGAAAAAATTGAAGTCTGAATTTTAATCTTCCAATTAATAAGGATATAATTTATATCGACATTTCAAAAGAAAAGTAACATTAGAAATTACTCATCGATATATGTTGAAATTCCTATGCTATAAAGTTTGACTCTCTCATTCAAAATATTGAAAAATATCATAAATTATAATCTCTTGCTCACTCATGTCATGCACTCACTGCTTAGCTATACAAGATGACGAGTGAAGATTGACAACTACGAGGCATTAGCCACCAGGACTTGACTCTAACTCTTGAGACACTTGGTGCTACAGTCTAAGGTGTGACAATGTGTTAGTGATTGTGGTTGTAACAACATAGAACAACTACTAGTCTACTTCTAGGCCCAAAACAAGCCCAAAACTTTGTGCCCACTACCTATGTGAACTTGCCTACCAATGTCCACTTGTTTTTCGTCAAAATGAAATTCAAATGGTTGGTTTAATGAGTCCTCCTATACAAGACTTCGTTTCTAGCATGAATATCATGGACTCACGACAACTATATAAGCAACACTTGATGTCATGTAACTACAAATAATGGCATGCACCTAAGATCACAAACTGTGCAGAGGTTGATTTATGGAATGATACAGAGAGGTGTCACTGGGCACATAATATGGAGAAACAATGAGTTAGAAAAAACATTTGGACCAAAGCACCACAATGGTTAACAACTTTTGGCTCATTGAAGAATAGTCTTCAATTTGATGGGTGGCATGATCATGATGTAATCTCCCTCTGTCCTTCCAAGCATTTGTGGTTTCTCACAACATTTGTCCTTAGCACTCGCCACCAAAATAAGTATAAAATTATATGTCTTTGCATTCTCTTCTCTTTAAATCCTTACCGCATAGTCATAACTAAGGATTATTATGCATGCACATCCTCACCTCGTAGTCATAACTAAGGATTATTAAGCACACGCATCCTCACCTTATAATATCAATTGGGTCAAGTCGCAGAGACAACCATAAAATATCAAATGTTTCAAGATGCAAAGAGTAAAGGACAACTAAAAGTAACTCTTTATTTTACCATATAAGTCATTAATTGACACTATCAACTAAGGTTTGAAACGTTGGATTGTTGTTATCTTTTCATCACTCCTTACCAATGTGATTGCAAGGCATTCCTTGAAGGTGAAGTCCATAATTTTACATCTTCTTCCTCATTCTCGTGCCTTTTGGTAAGACAACAAGGAGGGTAGTGTCCCCAAACAGCATGGAAAATGGTTTCGACATAGAGGTAGATACATTAATTTTTTTCATTAAATAAATTAAATTTCCTACCTATGATTACCAATTCATTGAATTGTGGATTGGTACAAAACACAACAAAATTTAGATCCACGAGCTCTTAATTACTCACACCTATAACTTTCTCAAATCCAACCATTAACAAACTTGGTTTGGTGTTCATATTTAATTTAAAAGGCAGATTATCGAGACTCGGACATGCACTGAATTGCAAGGCTCAACTTGACTTAGGCTTGATTCCATTGCCCCTCCATCCCATACATGTATGTTGTCATGGCAAGTGTTGAACAACCAAATTTGATGCCCTAACCCCGATCATGCTAGCGTTTCTAACTTGCTTGGTATGTAGGATTTTTTTTAATGTATTATGCCTTGCATGTATTGGTTTTTATTAAGCGCTTAATGTCCATCATTCCTACATCTCTCAAGCTTGGATGGCTACCCTCTCTTCGGTTCGAATTAAGTTTTTGGTTGGTTTTATATGTATTTTTTGGTTGTAGGTTTAATATAGCCTCGTTTTGCTTAGTTCCTTCTTTTTGTACATAGTTAACAGTAAGTAATTTGCGCATGGTTCTAGTTTTTTTAAGTCTATATCTAGTTACAATGCCATGTGCTATGCATAAGATCATGCAGATGTCGCAATATGGTTTTTGCATAGTCTGAGTAGTTTTCCTGTATAATGAAGTGTGCTCCAACTTGAAAAAAAATACAATAGAATAGTTGTTATGTTACTCAAATGTAAAATTAATGTTACATATATGTCAAATTAATGTGTTCAAATTAGGTTTTAATGAAAATATATCATTTTTTCATGTAGAAATTAAGGGGTGCTCAATTGTTCAAAATTGTTAAAATTTGGAAGGGCAATAATTGTTTTTGCATTTTTGGAAGAAAGGGTTTAGTTAATTTATACTTATCAATTGAAGTACAATTATTTATATTTCCCTTCATCTTTGAAGGGCTCCAAGAATAAATACCCTTCCAATAAAAGTTAAGACCCAGTGACCCACCCTTCAAATTTGATCATTGGTGCCATGATCAATTTGACACCGTTGATCTTCAATTTCTGTTAGGATTTAATCAGCAACCTTTAAGGTGCACTAAATTGTTAAATGCGAACAGGCTCTATGTGTTGGATTTCTTATTTTCGATCTTTTTTTTAATTTAATGAAATGATTGTTTACTCTCGATGAGGTCAGTGCTTCAAATCTCAATTTCCCTATAAATCTATAATTTATTTAGCAAGCTTTTAAGATGCATTAAATTGTTAAATGCTAACAGGTTCTATAGGTTGGGATTTTTTATTTTCAATTGTTTTTTTAATTTAATGAAATTATTGTTAGTCTCCATCAGGTCATTGGTTCAAATTCCATGGTGAGGGTTGAGGATGGGTGCTTCCACTTTTCCATGGGGTGATCTGTTCAAATATAGGTTGGCCCTAGCCTAGTTTATATACCCTTTTTTGGGGCATGGGGGAATAAGAAATGGATTCAACATTTTTAGATATCCTTATAGTAATTGGTTTGTGCAATATTAACATCTAATATATGTGATTCTATAGTCCATAATTATTTGTGCAAAATTTTGGCTTAAAAATATCTGTTTTCTTTCTAGTTATTTTGAGAAGTCGACAAAGGATCAATTCGTCATGCATTTAAACTACATTTTTTTATAATATTGACAAATCCAACAAGTGTCAATGTAGAATTTGTCAATTGGGTCTAACTCAAGTAGTTAAGAAGAGAAATTGTTGCCTCCCCCAAGTTCAAATCTTGTTTGTAACATGTTGGTGGTTCATGAACCAATTGTTGATTGGACTTATGGGCTACAGGGTTAGATGAGAAGCTACATGTAAAAAAATGTAGATGTAAAATTTATTGAGCATCTAAAGAAATATAAAAACTTATAAATATACATATTTTAAGTTTAAAAAAAATATAAATAAAATATATTGTTGTTACATGTTAAAATCTAGAGAAAATGATGGGGTGGCAACTTGGCAAGTGCAGGGGAGTCGTAGAGGAAATCAAAAAACTTTATATGCATGGAGAATTGTGATAGCTTCAAGTACTAGAGCAAAAGTTGAGTCTCTCTTCGGAGGCATAATACTTCTAAAAGCTCAAGGCACACAGGAGATAACAACAATAAGTAACTCAATGATAGTTAGGCATCCCTCTCTCCCTCTCTTAGCTCATGTAGTGAAAAGAAACCATCAATAAATATAGGGTTTTCATATGATCTCCTTCTTTCATGATCTTCATCATTAAAACTCTATTGTTTATCATTAAGCAAATCTAAGGGTTCATCTAAATCTTGGATAATGTCAAATTGAGGGGACATTCTTCCACACCCCACCATAGTATAGCCCTAACAAGCATGTGAGACATCAAAGTTAGTTTTGAAACCAACCAATACCCCCCCCACCTTGAATTGATTAGAAATTAAGAAATGTTGGTGTGGATTAAATCTTCTCTTCTTCCACCTGTGTGAGGCATTAAAAACAATAGGGAATTTCAGTTGGACTATGTATGTGTGTTATATGATTGAGGCAAGTGAATGCTCCGACTCATTTCAAAAAATGAATATGTTTATGTTTTTGCTCTACTTCTGGTAGGCTTTCTGTATTTGGAAATTATGAGCTTCTATGGGAGCTCCCCTCCCTTGGCTCAGAGTCTACAACTCCATTCTTCTATTTTATTTGGTTCCATTTGGTCTCATGTGCCATGTTGCATTAGGATGGTGCATTGCTCTTGTAACAAGGTGTGTTGCATCCCATGGGAATTCATGTAACTAGAGAAAGGTCTTAAGTGGTGCATGAAGCATGGAGGAGAAGCCCATTGTGGCGTTATCAACACTCAAATCAGGTGGGATCGATGGCAGTCAAAAATTGAGAGGAAATTAGTGTAGTAAGGGACAATTGTATTATTGACAAAGCCAAGCATGTGGTGGACTTGATAAATTGGTAGAAGGAGGTGGATACTTTTATGGGCATCCAAAATAAAATAAATAAATATTGAGGTCTCTTTTCAAGTTGATTATGTTAGGCAACTCATGGAATGCATCACTTCTCGCCTCAATGTCCTAGATAGTGTAATAAATCCCCCCTTGCATTAATATTCTTTTCTTACAACAAACTCATCTTGGGCATCCTCAACCCTATGCAACTAAAATTTGAACAAGGCAACATTGATTAAGATGCAGAGAACAAGGATCAAAGACACAAGGACCCAAAAGAGAAAGTTGTGAAGAAGCATCGGTTTTCAAAGCTCAAAAGAAGCCATGCACTAAGTTTTTCTTGTCTTTTTTATGTTATAGTTTGCATTTTCAAGTTATACATTTGCTTCAACAATATGTTAGGAATATTATTTTAACGGTGTAATAGGTTTTATTTTTTAACAATTGGAATCTCTCGGTAGAAATATGAGCACCACTATATTTTGATTTTAAGGCATTTCCCTAAACTTTGCTTTTGTTCTTGATGCATGGCTTAGATGCAACCTTCTTTTTAAAATATAAATCTTCATGTTTTTGTTATAATAAAATAAATAAATGAATTGTGAGCAGAGAGGTGGGATATATATACCTTTGTAGATTAAGAAGTCAATTCGCTACATGGAGGTGGTCCCTTGTCCCACAACCAAAGGGAGCTCCCATGCATCAATCTAGGTAAAATAAACCTTAGATTATATTATTACTATATTATTATAATTTGATGATATATATCTTAGTTAATATTTGGCATGTTTTTTAATTTATTTTTATATTGTGGATTTTATTTTATTTCTTCTTAATGTTTTTCAAATTTACCCCCCAAAAAAGCGTACTAAGATCAATTTTGTGAGAATAAAAAATATTTTTTTATAATATTTCAAAATTATACATTTGCTTTGCATTTGATCTAAGACACCAATTTGACAATTTACTTATAGGTTAAAGGTACATTGACAAATACTAAAAAATAATATGTTAAAGCTACCACATGGTTTTGGTAATCAAGCACATAAACACTGTCAGTCATTCCCATTTATGGACAATATATACATTATTCGACGCAATCAGTCTACAATGTGTACCTTCCATCCTCTAAAAGTTTGCTTAATTTAAATGTTCAGCATGCCTTTTGACAGCATTTTATGTGCAATGTATTTTGATAAAGGATAACCACCGACACAAACATTTTACAATTGTCGATTTCTCATTTTCTTTGAACATAGTGTCCCCTACGCATGATGGGGTGGAGCTCAGCTTTGGGATGGTGTCCTTATTTCAGCCCTTAACGAGGCTTTTGGGTGAAAGGAAGTTATGGGTTTGTCACAATGTCAAAGGTTGTTATATGCATACCAACTACTTGTTAAATTGCTTCAACACCATTGCCACCTACAAACTATATGCAGGAATCACTACTAGGTCTACAACAAAACATGGATCCATTCTCCGTGTTTTGGAATCATTGGTAAAAAGTAAATTTTATTTTATATATGAAGTCAACTCCACCAATTAGGAAAATATATACAATATATGAAGGATCATGTAGTGATAGGAAAATTTATCAGGAATTGGCCTTCAAAGAAAGCATTGATCTAGTGGATCAACTCAAGATGGAAACCAAAAGATTAGGTAGACCTTAAGCTAGGATCCAACTGATTTTTTCACAACCATTTTTGCAAGTATAGAGGATAGAAACTGCGTCCTTGAAGATGGATCGTATTTCTTCAACTCATCAAGTTTTCACATGTGAGTCTGTGTAGAGAAGTTTGACTTGTAAAAAGAAGGTTGCACAATAGCTTCAATATGGATTTGGTTGTATTCACTCTCACAATAGTTATAGGATGAAGAAACCCTGTGATGAATAAGAAATACATTGGGTAACTATGTGAAAACCTCTTAAATCACAAGGATAAGTAAGTACGTTTCATATGTTGGAATATGTGACTTATTTGAATGCATAAGTTTCCCTCTCGAAATCAACTTTTATTAGCTTCTAAAACATAGAGTGAATCTAGACACTAGACTATGAGCATATCCCTTTTCTATGTAGGAAATTCCATGAACAAGGACACATACACGTATTCTGTGACTATCCACTCAGTGCTACAAACATTGCTAGAAAATAGGAAGAAAATGCAAATAAGGAGGGTTTTTTCAAAGTCTTTAGCAAGTTAAAATCAAGCAAGAAGCATACCAACTAGGGGACCAACAATAATCCCAAAGTGACCAACAATTTTCAGTCATTATCCTCTAAGCAAGAGGACCTAAAACCAAAATCAATGGATGTAGTTAAGGAGGTAAAAAATTCTCTCAAAGACACTACAAGGATCCAAAATAAAGGGAAAAGGATACAACAAGACAACTAACATAAATGGAATTTATAACCCAAGGAAAAGAACCTACAACCCAAGAAGATCTAGAAATTAAAATAGATGAGAAGGATAAGCCTAACTCAGTTGAGGAAGAACTAAAGACAATTGATGACATTGAAATGCAAGAGGTGGATCTACTAGCATTCATTGAAATGTATGGGAAAAAGTGTTTAACCAATCTATCAGAAGAAGATCTACAACTTTTTCAAAAGGAACTAATGAAAGGTAAAACCAAAGCAAGCTCAATATCCTAAAGTCAAGGACAAGCAACTTGACTCAAAATATGAACTACCCAACTTAAATCAATGAAGAAAATGGGAGGGGAAGAAAAGAAAAGAGGTAGAAAACCTAGAAAGCAAAAGATACAAGAAGAAGGTGCCCAACTATTAGATTCAAGGTAGATCATCTCACGTTGGGACAAGTACCTTCTCACTCAAACCAAAGTTTAATCATGAAATACCATCATGGAATATCAAGAGTTAATAGGAAAGGCAAGCAAAGGTTACTCAAAAATATAATCATAAAAAATAAACCCACCATCTTCATGATTCTGGAAACAAAATGTGTGCAAGACAATATGAAGGAAGTAACCTCTCAATGTTGGAAGGGATGTGAATTGGTAGTAACCAACTATTATAGTCGTTATTTGACACATCATTGTCTTCCATGACTGAATGGTATACATCAAGGGCCACTTACAACTCTCTCCAACTGAAAATATTTCAAAAAAACCTATTTTAAGGAGTGCCTATGCATTTCCCTTTAGTAAGGCATGTGTACATGCTCTTTTCCTTTATGAAATGTTTGTAGGCCTTGAAATGTGTGCAAAAAATATAAAATTTATGAATTTCACACCTCTGAACAATCACCTCGATAGTTTCTCAATTGTAACTCCTTGGAACTGTCTGCTAATTATCTCAATCATGTCAAAATGGTATAAATACAACTTCATGGGAGAGACAGGGGCACTCATGCTATTATTATCCTTATGATGGAAGAATTGTCTCATGTTATCTTTATTTTTTATGATCCCTCTCCCCTTATAAACCTTTTTTTTTAGTGCTTTCTTCCTTTCGAGTGTTGAAGTCCATATTCCATACATGACTTCTCCATATTGTTCAAGGTGAATATTACAACTTGTAAGGATGTGTATCATCAATGGCTCGGGTTGTAATATACCCAGGGGATAATGTGGGGTACCTAGGGAGGTACCCAAGGGGGATACATAATGTAATATGTACCTAGGGGGGGATAATTAATGTATTATGGCCATAAATAATGGAATAGGACAACTAGGTAGGTTTTAAGTAATCGATATAATAATGAGGAGTCAGTCGACAGAGACCCTTAGGAGTACTCACGAGAAAGTCTAAACACATATGAGTATCATTGTATTGATGCATTCTTTTGTAGCAAGCATGGTTTGTGGAGTGATTCATTCCACAAGGAGTATTTGATGGTGTTACACTACCTTAAAGGTTTCTTTATATTTTGGTGTTATTCTTATGGTGAATGTCTTTTGGTTATTTATGAAGTATAAGGGTTCTATATCTTTGTTACAAAAACATGTAAATACAATCAAAACAAATATATAGAACCCTTATACTTCATAAATAACCAAAAGAGATTAATAGTAAGGATAACACCAAGATATAGAGAAACCTTTAAGGTAGGGTAACACCATCAAATACTCCTAAACGAAGGAATCATTGCATAATCCATGCATTCTACAAAAAAAATTCCAGCATACCTTAATACAATGATACTCATGCGTCTTTATGCTTTCTCATGAGTATACCTAAGGGTTTCCGCCAACTAGTCCTCATTGTTATATTATTTCCTTAAAAATAGGCCTATTCCATTATTTATGGCCACATTACATCATATATTCCCCTTGGGTACCCCATATTATCCTCCCCTAGGTATATTACATTCCATCCCACTTGAAACATAAGTGGAAATCATATAATAATATCTAGTAAGATCAGTAGTCAATTGGTGCCAAGCTTGAGCATCCATCAATCCAAGTGAAAATGGACACACAATATAATTGATTCATTGGCGCCTTGATTTCGATTCTGGTTCTTTTGATTCCATGATGTTGCTATGCTACTTTGGTGTCTCCATTTATTACTTTTATTCCTCTATGTGCCTCCAAACTAGGTTCCCTTCTAGTTCCATGGTAGTCCATAGTAAGTTCTTTAATGCTCATGACCTTACCTTGATGATTGTTTTTTCTCATGGAGCTGTGGGTATCGATAGAATGTAACCTTAGTCATTGGTGCTTATTTCTTTGACCCTGCAACGCATGGTTCTTGGGAGTCATGTAGCTCCTTATATTCTTCATCCTTGTTATCTCCTCCATGGGGATTTTCTTTATGTTCTTTTGTAGTTTTTTCTTCTTCTAATTCAACCTCAGACTCATCTACCATGTTTGTAGAGGCTACAACTAGTTTACTTGCAATGAATTCTTCATGTGCCCTAGTGGGATATTCTTGTTTAGTAAGATAAATATCCTACAAGGTGATTTCCTTCTCTTGTGCCAAAGCTCAAAAACTTATTTTGCACAAGAATATTAACTATACCAATTGAGTCCATCCAAGAATATCGCAAAACAATATCCACATCATCCATATATACATCAGAAAATATTACTACGACACATATGTATCCATAGTAACCTTCAGATCTTTAAAAAATTGAACATTTTCATCCTCAACAAGTGTGCTTTGAATATGTTTATTGGAACTTACAATCTTTCAGCCACATTAACTTTTATGAAATTATATTTACTACTAGGGTTCATAGAAACAATGACCACATGTTCATAAAGATCGCAAGATCCTTCTTTCAAATAATTTCCTTCTAGTGATTGGAGAAAAGCTATTTTCATACCAAAATAAGGAATGCAAAGAATATTTTTATTTTTTCCTTTGAAAAAGAGGAGGGTTGAGCTCATGTTGGGATTGAGATTACATATTTTTCTCCCTAAAAGTTGGATGGTTTTCCTAATGCTCAAACCTTTTCATGGTGATGTAGTTGAAAGTTTGGTTTCAAGAGTCATGCATTTATATTAGAGTGGGGTTACCTCATATGCTCTAGAGGAATTGCACATTCTTCTTTCTAGTTATTGTATTCTCTTCATACAAGCCATTGTAGCTTGAGGGTTCTAGGGAAAGAAGAGTATGCATGATTATATGCCAAGGGGGTCACTTGATAAAATTTTTGTAGTTGGCAATTCTTGGATCTTGGAGCAAGCTTCTAAATAATTTTCTTGGGGGAAACTTGGAGCCAAATAATCAATAAGGAGAATATCTATGACAGTCTAGACAAAAGTGTGGTATGTGGGAAGCTCGCTCCATATATGGTGCATGATTCGATATTTTGGGTTAAGTGGCTACTGGAAAATCCTTCCAAAACCATTCAAGTGTTCTTAAAACTCTTGAGGTCCTTCTTGAAAAGCAATATCCTTATGGTGATTGGAGAAAATCTATTTGCACACCAAAATATAGAAAACATGTTTTTATTTTCCCTTTAAAGAATATATTCACAAGGTTATAATTAAGAAGCTCCTTTTTAGACCAGGAGAACATATTAGAGTTGTGGTGGTAAAGATGAATTTTATTGTGATTCGTCTCATAAGGTTGCATCCTTGCATATCCAAGTGGCTTATAATCCACAAGTTATCCTTTCCTCTATTGATTTGACTTCTTAATTGGTACCAATAGTTTCTTTGTTGACCGAAAACCCATCAAATTGATCAATAACAATTGATCCTTATTTAGTTATCACATAACCACTAAGTAACCAATGTTGAAAACCCCATTCATTAACATTGATTTCATATGTATATGATTCTCAATTATGTGATAGTAATTCATGCTAAGAAGTGTATACGCTTGTTTTCAACCTATAGTTGTTATGATTTACTTTTGAAAGCAAACTTTTGAGATTCGATCATCTCCCTTACATTATAGGGAAATGCTTTCATCTTGCTAGTAATTGAATTATCTTAGAAAAGTCTAAAATGTAAATGTTGTCAAAGTTAATGTGGACACATCATTTAGTATGGAAAGAGGGTTTCTTACTTTACCATTAAAAAATATTCCTAAGTTAACTCCCTTTGATATAGCATTCAATTTTTTCATATAAGTAGAACATTGAACATGAAGCTCTTTATTTATGCATGCTTGTCTTGATTACATTCCATTAGTTTATCTATAGTAGTTTTTATCCAAGTGACATTTCTGATGAGTTTGATAAACTTGTGTAAGAAAAACAATACCAAACAAAATTTAAAACACAAGAATCAATGGTTCATACACACAATACATATATATTTATTTTGGACACTCAAAACTAAGAAAGCTAACTTGCTTGAGAGTTTCTCCACTCCCTATCTCATTGTATTATCTTTTATGTTTACAATACAATATTATAGCATCCAAACTCTAAAAGTGGCTCAAACAATGCATCGTTGTCTTGAATTAAGAGCTAACTATTTCCTTTATATTGTGTTGTCACTATAACGATAGTTTGAGTTGTGACATTACAACCAAAATATAGCAGTAAGGAACCATGTCATTTTCAAAGATAATTTGAATTATTAATATGAATTCAATGAGTAATATTGCAATTATACAAAACATATAGATGATTAATAATAATTTACTATGAACCACCAAATAACTTGTGAACATGGTGAGAGAATCTATATGATTGTATTGATATGAAGTACTTCAACGTTTCTAGCTATTGTAAAATGTAGAGATATTTTTATATTAAATGCAACATAAAATTGTGAAATTTTACATAAAGGGGAGATAGGATTTACATACAAAATGAAATTTCTATTCATTTTTTTGCTTGATATTTCAACGCATTAATGATAATGTGTCATCTATTATTTCTTTAAACTTATTTCAACTTGTAATATTTTTTTTTAGAGGAAAAAATACCAGTCTTTGTTATTCATAGGAATCAAAAGACATATTATACATATACCATCTTCCTTGTCAGAGAGAAACAATAAGGGACCAATCAACACATAGACATACAATGATCATGCCTGCAAAACATCCAGCCAACAGAAAGACATAAAAAGGCTGATCATAGCAGACTTTTCTCATCATCCCTGATATATCAGGTCAGAAAATGTTGTGAATATCGGAGGTGATCACAAACAGACATTCCTGAGCAAAACTTGATGGCTGAAAAGTCTCATACATGACAGACAAAGAGAAACAAATCAAATGCTGAATATTCGAATGCTGAAAAAACAAAAGGGATTCAGCAACTAAAAAAGCACAAATTGGCCATGTTCTATGACCGTTCCATCCAATGATTCAAAGAATGTTCCATATCCCATATCCAAATTTAGAGCCTGTTTAGAGAGGCTGTCAGCCAGCGAGTTATGCTCACGGAATATATACTTGAAGATCACCGGAGGGACAAGATGGAGCATATTTTTTATATCATCACACCAATGCATCAGAGAAGGAATATCAAGGGCAGAAAGTCTGTTGAGCCATGAAATAATAACCATAGAGTCACCAAATATCAAGTGAATGGGAAGACCCATCATCAAACTCACTCTTAGAACAACCCAGAGTGCCAATAATTCCGCTCTTGTATTCGTGTTGCATCCACAGCCCAAAGAGAAACTGAAATAATGGTTATCATTTAAGTAGATCACAAAACCAGCACCTCCTGAATTCTCTGCAGCAACCCCATCAAAAAATCCACAAGGAAAGACCTTCAAAGGCTTTGGTCCGATAATCCGGTTTTTATGGGGTTTTTGAGGAACAAGATATAGATTTAGGAAACTCTCGACCCCGGTGATAAGAGAATGAATAGAAGGCTTCCAATTTTCAATTAGACATTTATTCTGGAGAATCCAAATACACTAGAATGTAAAAAGGGGTAAATGTCTAAATGCAGCAGAATGCACAACAGTGTTGAACCAATGAACCAGAAAGGACGGGACATAATTGAATAAGGGAAAAGAGAACCCATACCGAGCTGCAAAGTAAGAGAAAATACTCACTGTAAAGGGGCAGGCCAGAAATAGATGCTGGATATCCTCGAAATTTCTCTCACACAGAACACATCGACTCGAGCCTTGAAACCCACGAGATTGAAGCTGCTCCCAAGTAAGAATGCGGCCTTTTTCCAATAGCCAAATGAAATAGGCTATTTTCGAAGGAATATTAAGAGTCCAAAGAGAATCAATTACAGGGTTTCGATCCTCTAAACTACTGATCGAAGAAATACAATCATATCCTTTTGCAGCAATTAAAGGGCCCACATAATTGCTATGAGACCAGAGAAGCGTATCACGAAGATCCTTAAGATGGATTCTGTTGTATTCCAGCCCTCTAATATAGTTTTCCCAAAGAGTTTTTCAATCTCCACAAAGGTCAAGCTCCTCTGCCGTAAACCAGTAACCTGAAGCAAAAGATGTTTTATTTCTTGCTTGAGCTAAGGTACAAATCCCATAGTCTTCCAGATACGCTCTTAAGTCACCTGGGAGAATAAAAGAGCTTCCCAAACCAACTACAGGATCCACACCCAGACGAATATCTGAACCATTGCCAACTTGCCAGAGAATCCCTTTACCAATCCAAGGCAAGGCTATGAGGAAGCCTTTCCATATAACTGAGGCATTTCGCATCATGAAACATTTCTCTCTAAGCCAAGAATGCAAAGGCATTTTCTTCATATATTTTACAGAGAGGAGTTGATGCTAGATGCCATTGATGTTTAGAGCAATCCAAAAACTCTTAAATCTCAAAGATAAGCTGAAACTAGGGAGATGCTTTATTCCCCAGCCACCTAAAGAAATAGGTATCGCAAGAAGATGCCAATCTACGAGGTGGATTTTTTTTGCTTTGTTGAGGAGCCCCAAAGAAAAGAAAAAATCAATTTTCTGAGCTTATCTAAGATTGAGGATGGGATCGGCACAAGGGCCATCCAGAAGACAGGTAGGCTCGATAGAACAGATCGAATGAGGACTAGTCGACCACCAATAGACAAGAGCCTATTAGTCCAATGAGAGATACGCTTCTCAAATTTAGATACAAGCCAATGCCAATCCTTGACCAGATAACCCGAAGGCTTGAGAAAGTAACCAAGATAGTTGAAACCCTGATTCAGATGTGCAAATCAGTACGGAAGGAGGCCTGTAATTCTACCAAGAAGGGCAGCATCCAAGTCATTATGGAGAAAACATGATTTATCCATATTTATACACATGCCAGAGGCCTCACAAAAAGTGTCAAGTAATACTTTGAAAGCTATCCATTCCTCAAATGAACCCAAGCCAAATAAAATCACATCATCTACGAATAGTAAATGAGTGAGGAAGAGATGAGGTGAAATCTTGATCCCTTTAATTTTACCATTTCTCTTGGCATCTTCAATCAGAAGGCTAAGACCTTCGATAACCAGGATGAACAACAGGGGGGACAATGGACAGCCCTGCCCGATTCCACGTGAAGCCAGAAAGAAGGTAGAAGGAGATCCATTTACAAGGACAACAAAATTTGCAGAGGAAATGCAACCCAAAATCCAATTCACCCCCACAAGAGGAACCCCGATCTGGATAAGTAAAAGACGGATGTAAGTCCAATTGACCCTGTCAAAGGCCTTTGTCAAGTCCAACTTGAGGATGAGAGCACATCTCTTTTTCATTTTGATAGAATGAAGGAATTCCTGTGTGATGGCTACGGGCTCAAGGATCTGACAGTTCTTTAGGAAGCCAAATTGCTGAGGAGAGATAGAAGAGTCTAAGAAATGTTTGAGTCTCAGGGCCGCAACTTTAGAGATCAGCTTATAGCAGAGATTGCAGAGAGAAATTGGACGAAAGTCAACGAATGAGACGGGATGTTCAACTTTTGGGATTATAGCTAAAAAGGTGGAGTTAAGGGAGGAGTCACACTACCCATGATTCTTGAGGATTCCACCATATTGACTAGGAGAGGTCCTAGAAGATCAAAAAAATTCAGGTGGAATTCAACAGGCCAGCCATCAGGGCCTGGGGCCTTATCTCTTTTGAAAGTTTTAAGGGCCCCCTCTACTTACGAGAGAGTGACAGAACTAGTAAAGGCCTTTTTCTCTTCCCCGCTGATATAGGAAGGAAAAAAGGCGAATGACCTTAAGCTGTGCAGAAAGGTTTGTTAAATGATCATCAACAAAAATATTTTTAAAGTAGCGAATCCCGAGAGATTTGATGCTCTGATCATCCGAGACCCTGGTACCCTCCTCATCTTGCAAACTCCAGATGGCATTATGGTTTTTCCGAGCCGATGCCACCGCATGGAAATATTTGGTATTGGCATCCCCATTCAAGGCCCAAGTAACTCTGATTTGAAGTCTTGCAGAGTACAGCTCATGATCCAACAGCTTTTGAAGATCAGCTTTAAGAGAATTCAGTCTGCTCTGCTGTTCATCATTTAAGATAGCAGATTGAGAAGAATGTAGAAGAGTACTTATTTCATCCTCCAAGTAGACATATTTGTCCTTCATCTTTTGGGATTCAACTTTAGTCCAAGACTTCACTTTTTCTTTAAGCAAGCGAAGTTTGAATGAAAGATCATTCATAGCATCCATCGAAGCATTTGAACGGATAAGCGGTCATTCAGTTTGAATCATATGGATAGAATCCTCATTTCCTAACCAAGATTGATTGAATTTGAAGGGATAAGCGCAAGGGTTCTATTGTTCCATCCATTCAAGCAGAACAGGGAAGTGATCAGAACTCCCACATCTATGAGCCCAAACCCTATGTCTAGGAAGAGAGCTAATGAGTTGGTCCGATAGCAAATAACGATCAAGTCTTTTGGAGATGCCTTCTTCCCCCATCCTACCATTCCTCCAAGTTGGTCCTGCATAAGAGGGGGCCACATCCACTAATTAATGATCGGAGAAGAGATTGGAGAAAAAAGGTCCCAAGGGATCAAGTTGCGCTCTAGTGCCCCAAATATCTGAGGCATTTAAAGTTAAGTTCAGATCACCAACAAGGATAAGGTTTGGCAACGAGAGAAGACCGCCAGAAGCCACGACATTCCAGAAGGAATCACGATTAAGATAAGGGCCGTAACAATTAAGGATAGAAAAAGAGAAGGTCGAACCACGAATCGAAGCTTTAAGCAAGATACCAGCAATAGTATGGAAAGCTTTACATCTGAGGAGCTTCTGATTCCAGCCAGAGAGAATTCCCCCTAAGAGACCATTAGAACTCAGGGCACAAAATTCCCATCCCGGACACAGCTTGGAGAAAGCAAAGAGGGCTGGGTAAGAGCTAGTCATGGTATCCTGTAGGAACACAACATCAGGTGAGAGCGACACAATTAGATGACGGAGGCTTTTTTGTTTGGATGAACCTCCCAAACCTCGAACATTCAGGGAGAGAATACGCATCAGTATCAAATTGAAGAGGGGTCGAAGCTCTAAGGACCCTTTGAGATGAAGAGGCAAGCTTACGAGCCGCATTTTTGAGTCTAGCAGATAAAGGAGTATAAGGGGCGGGGGCAAGAATCGCATCATCTGGAGGATTTTTTTTTCCTCCTTATAGTAACATTCTCGAAACAGATGGATTCAAGGGGGAGAATTGAGGGAGAGAGTGGAGTCTTATCAGAAAAAATATTCAAGGATTTTTGTAATGCTGGGTCTGCAAAGGATGAGGAGGTGACAGGGCTGAGGGGAGGAGTACCCAAAGTTGAATGACTAGAGTTGCCAAGAGGAGGGAAGTTCGAATCAGTGAAAAGAGGCTGGGGGGGGACACCTTCTGGATTAGATGTTTGAAGAGTAGAGGCATCAGGAGGGGCGATAGCAGGACATAAAGCATCAGAGTCCCGAGAAGGGGGGCAAGGAAGAATCACTAGAGAAGAAGAAAGAGGTGGATCTAAGGGAGAAGGGAGGTCGAAAGTCGACGGAGGAGGGGGCAGCGACGAGAGAGAGTCACCAGAGCTTCGAGGAGGAATACAGGACAGAGCCTTACGAGGGGAAGAGTGATCCAAATACAAAGGAGAAGCTGAAGACTTGGGGGAGCCTCTTCCACCAAAGCTTCGAGGAGGGATACAGGACAGAGCCTTACGAGGGGAAGAGTGATCCAAAGCCAGAGGAGTGGTTGAAGTTTTGGGGGAGCCTCTTCTAACATCGACAGAGTCCAACAAAGCTATATCTAGATCTAAGGCATCTTCGAAAAGGGAGCATGCATTTTTTAAGAATTCCAATAGAAGAAGCTGGAGGGACCGACGACAATCTTACCTGAGAAATCCTTTGATCTGGTAAGGGGGACAACTGTGCTGCAGATGGAAGTCATAGGCCCGGGGAGGCAGAACCTTGATGAAAAGACGGACAGGCTCATCTCAGATGGCATGTTTCCCAACAACAACTGCACCTGAAAGGGATGCCTTGATAGTCAAGCCTTTGTGAAAATAGGCGCTCCCAGCAGAGAATTTCAATTTCAGCCGGTAATCTTTTTGAAATGTCCAGCTCCACTAATACTCTGGCCATCCTCTTATCATATGAATTCATAAAATCTTCTTCAATAGCCACAAAGCGACCTATAGTGTTCCCTATGCCCTCCAAAAGAGAACGATTCCATAGAGGGAAGGGAAGCCCAGGCAGTAGAGTCCACAGATGTCATTTTTTCACCCTTTCACGAGCTGGGTCGAAATGAATATGCCATCAGTCTAATACGAGAGACCCTTTGCCCACTCTCCACAGACGATTAAGGACAGATGTAGCATGAGCATCCTCTAAGAAAACAAAGACTATCCAACCCCGAACCAGAAGACTGATTGCAGGAACGTATGACAGGAAGGGCTTCCAATGTTCGGTGGCCCAAGCGAACCAGTATTTCTTATCCATAGAAGCATATTCCAGTCTTCCGATGAGCACGCGAGAACATAAGGCTTCCACCCTATCCAAGAAAATATCTCGACCCACTACGTAGTGTAGTTTTCCTTCAAGGATCTTGTGATCCTTTGCCTTTCTTCTACATCGGAAGCGAGTAGTACATCCATCTGTCAGGGCGTCGAAAGACCCATCATTGGTTTCCATCATAAGGACTCAACGGAGGAGCCCAGAAAGGATTCGCCAGTCAACAAGGTTCCGACAAGTCCAAATATGGGAGACAGTATTGAGCCTCAAGCAACCATAGGAAACCCAGATTGCAAACCCTAGTTAGGGTATAAACACGGGAGTCTACAAGGGTTAAATAGCAGCGAAGACCCAAATCATACCAACAGACCCTGAAAACGTCAACCGCATCAAGGACAGACCAGCCCCGTAAAATCAGGAAGAGCCTCAAATGGACTCACCAGCCAACGAGAGCCCGACAAACCAGAGACAGTATTGAGCCACAAGCAACCACAAGAGACCCAGGACCCAAACCCTAGTTAGGGAAACTAACGACAAACCCACAAACCCTGATAACGACAGTCGTATCTAGGACAAACCCTGATAACGACAGTCGTATCTAGGACGAACAAGCCCCGATAAACCAGGAGAAGGAGATTCTTCTAGAACCCGGATAATTTAAACCAACACCCACGTTGCAAAGGAAGGGTGACAGAAAATATCAAAACCACACAGCCACACAGAAGAAGACGAACATTAACTCATGGCTAAGCCAGAACCGACTTCTATATACAATTCCCACTTATTTTAGACTGGTTGGTACTAGTCCTCAACACTGAGCAAGGACTCCAGTCGTCGGTAATAGCTCAAGGGACAGAGAAAGACAAACAGTAGCCAACAAACCCAGGAATAAGTGCAAGAGGAAACGAGGACTGATAACCCCAAAAACGACGAACCAGACAACAAAAACAGAGAGAGGGAACTCGCAAGAACAGGTTCAAAAGGAGTAGACTGAAACCAACGGAATGGCTTCAGAAGATACAACATTATAACCACAAGAAGGAGACCACCGGGGTGCGCCATCAACCTGCAAACCCTTGTTCCTCCTGCAAACCCTCATCGCGCCCATCATTTCAGCTTGTAATATACTAAAACACACTTGTGCACAATATTGAACTAAACACACCGAGGTAGCATTTGATATTTCAATGCATTAATGATAATGTGTCATCTATTATTTCTTTAAACTTATTTCAGCTTGTAATATACTTAAACATACTTGTGCACAATATTGAACTAAACACACCGAGGTAGCACTTTCTAATGAAATTAGAAGTGAAAACCTTTGTAATAAACACTTTATCACTGTTGGTTTATGTAATGAAAGTTTAAATTCATTTAAAGTTTTCAATTGAAATACCAAACAAATATAAATAATGAATGTATAAAATAATGAACGATGTTTTACAATGAAGAATGGCCTTGTGGTGATCAATTAGGTAAAGTTATGTCTTTATAAATGTACCTTTTAATAACACATTAAATCCTAAATCCTACACATACTATTATTTTATATACACGATATTGCCACCTTCTTTATGATGTTTCGTCCTCAAGTGTTATCATTTGTTATAACTCTCTCTTTTATCTTGATAATGTATTGGTAATAATCCCTTGGTTAAGCTTATGATCTTCAAATACTTGCTTAAATTTCTCAACTGCATCCATGCAGGTAGGTCCATTCCTTATGGTGTATAAAATGCAAGCAAGCCATCTATACATCTCATGAGTTTGTTACTCTCAAAAGTACGATGAACTACTATATAATTATGATGACCAATGTGAAATATCTATGGTACTTGTCATTTTTTTTAATCCCCAAGATAAAGAGTTCAATAAAAGATAAATTTTGATAGAAAAATACATGCTTTTGAAGGTGTTGACCCAATTTTAGATGCTTAATAGATTGTTCGTGTCCAACTCATACAAAATTTGTTGAATGGCCCTTTTTGCATTACGGACATCATTCTAAGTAAAGAGATCATTATGGTTGTTGGAACCACCATGCTTTTCTATTCTTTCAACATGATTTTGCATTAAGTACCCATAGAAATACCAACATATAGCATTTACATACTGTAATGATAGAAGCTCATTTAAAATTTGAAGAGCATACATGGCATGAGTTCTAACAACATCCTTATCAAGTGATCCATGGCAATGTAAACCTATATTGTCAACATGATTATGTTGGTTATATATTATAAGTTCAATATATGGGTGATTGTACAAACATTTTAATATGGAATGACACAAGCATCCCCTCATCGTACACCATCGACAAGGCCTACTTCATTTTCCATATGTCGACTTATTATTATTAGTGTCACCTTGATACATAGGATTGAGATCAACATGGAAGTAAGCGGTTTCAAGTGAACTACCCTAATGAAGGCCATCATTCTTGCATTAGTCCCATGGTGGTCACTAATTACTCTTCAATTGTGGTAATTGCTTGAGTTCATCATCACACCAACTCACATTGAGCATTCCTTCATTTTTTTACAGGATGCAAGCATTTGAATATGCATTTCTAGCAAGTTATTGTTGTTTGGTAATTGTGCATAAAACCTCCTATAAAATGACTAATTTTTTAACCTTTTTGCAACCTTTCTTCATCTAGCCTCTCACAATTTTCTAGTATAGCTAGGGTAGAATGGGTCTTCCCTAGACCATTATATAATTTATATTGGAGCTCAACATGTCCCACTAAGGGATCTCATGACCCCTTAATCGAAAAAGTTGTAGTGCTCATAATGGAACATCTCTCAGCAAGAAGATTACATATATGGTAGGTGATACCAATGGAATTCAAGACGTGATCCCATAGCTTAGTAGTGCTTTCCAATTTAATACATATTTGATTAATGAAATCATGTGGCTAAGAGCAAGTTATTCCTGCCTAATGTTCTTCATTGACTTGGCCATCATCTTGTTTTTTAGGGTTTATTTGTATTTCCTTAGCAGCATTAAGGAGCATGTTCTATCTCTTTCTCGAGTTCCTTCACTTCAATGTATTTTCCATTGTTTCTACATTTCGAGGAGAATGTTCCAGGCCTTTCTCGAGTTTCTTCACTTCAATGTATTTTCCATTGTTTCCACATTCTAAGTCAGATTTGAAATATGCACCAAAAAATTAATCTTTTGTTTGGGTTTCTTCATTACTTCCTTCATTGGAATTTCTTTTTCTTAATTTTTCTTAATATCCCTATGACCCTATTCTTCTCCTTCCTATTTAAGACTACACTTCATTACTATGTGATATTTTCTTGCCAATTTTTTTTAGCAAATCTTGTTTTTTGTGTGTGTATTTCCTTCTATGCTTGTATATTTACTCCATCTAGAAGCTACGATGGTGGATGGGGGCTGGTTTAAACCTTTCCCTTCTTGATCCACCTTGATTTTATTGTATGAGTATCATTTTGGACAACTCTAAGATACTCCACATCATCCCTTACAAATTCCACGAAGAAACTATCCTAAGGATGAGAGAAAATAGGAAATGGTGTGCACAACCCCATTTTTCTATTAGTGGGCCTACAAAAGCACTTCATGCACCCCTTTACAGTCATGATTCCCATCCAAAACAAATGTACTATAATCCCAAAATACCCAATTACATAAGAAGTATACACTTGTACATTATCAAAGGGAAGAATACAAAAAATACTCAAGAGGTAGAGCAGCTTGTCCTGCAAACCAAAATTATTTACCTTGGATGGTCGTTGAAGATCTGGAAAGGATGATATTGTGGATGGACTGATCTTCTCGTCTAGGACATTGAAATATTTTTGTTTCTTTCCTCCCCATTGAGATGATTTTCCCCATCTCAAGAACTTCATTAGGAGAACAAGGATCGAAAGCCTCATTAGCCTCATCATGAACTGTAAGCATGAGATCCATGTTGGCATTCACAACTCTTTTCATCGAACCTGTAGTGGCAAGTGATGGAATATCCTTCATGCCATGAGCTCTCACAATGTATTCCACCCCATATTTCATGAGATGGTACTTGTTCTCATTCCCAAAGAAGACTATTTTTCGATCATAAAGGTAAGAGCTTCCCAAAAATATGCCACAAATGATAAGAGACACAACATCCATCTCAACCTCATCAATCAAATTTGATGCAATAACAAATCTGGCCCTACATTGCTTGGTGACATTAAGCTTGGGCATTATCACATACCCAACCAAGAGGATAGGGATTAGGATGAGGTTTGGTCTCTAAACCCAACTTCTTAACAACTGGTTCAGAGATTAAGTTTACTTGAGAACCCGAATCAAAAATAGTTTCAATCATTGTATGTTTTGCAACAACTTGTATATGAAACAACTCAGTTCTTCTTTTATCAGTATCATGAGATGCATTAGCGGAACTTGAATCAGTGTGAAAGCACTGATTACCTTGACAGTTGTGATCAACTCTTCATCACCTGGATTTGATCCTAAGTCTTTTTGCATGGTTGCAACAATCTTCTTCTTTCCTTTTCCTCCATACTTCTTAGGCCGAATCTCAGGATGTAGTTTCCAATAGTGATCTCGATCATGCTCATCTATTTCATAGTTTGTACCATGGATCTTTTCTCCCTATTTATTTGTAGTAGATGTCTTCTTTTCCTTTCCTTTTCCATTGAAATGGCCTTCTCCATTTTTGGAGGGATCTTCATCTTGTGCATGCTTCCCCTTGCTTTCAATATCAATATCTTGCACACTAGCCTCATCCAAGTTAGTAGGATTCAATAACAAAAATATGTGACAAATGTAAATGGGAAGTGCACCAACATGCTTCATGAGAGTTTCTAAAGAATCTAAAGGAATGTTATGATTTAAGAGCTCTCTTCCTAAACTATTCTATAAAGCCTTGTACATTCTGACCTTTATTCAATCTTAAATTCTGCCATTCCATCATGTCTCTTAGTACATAGCCTAATGGATAAAATTTCTTTCTCAAAGAAGAAATGAAAGCAGACCAAGATGAAAGGAGCTTACCATTATGTTTAGTGCCTTTCTGCAATTTTCTCTCCCACCAAACGAGAGCAGTGTCTGACAAATGAAGAGATGCTAGCTATACCTTTACCTCTTCTTCCTCGATCTGTTGTACTCGACAGTATACCTCAATTTTCCTGATCTAATTGTTCAACTTCTCCGAATTCTATTCATTGTTGAACATGGGCAAGTCGAACTTCACATCCAACTTCAACAATGACTTCTTAGAAGCCCCTTTTAAATGACAACTAGAATGATGAGAGGATGAAGATGAGGAAGAATTCGAACTGGAGGAGGGAGATGGAGGCTCCCAAGGCCCTTCTCCATATCCTTGATTCAATGATCATGCATCCTCCTCTTTCTCCTTCTTCTTCCTTCTCTCCTTCTTTGTTATCCTCTGCTGGTAGTCTGCAAAAAGTTGCCCCTCTTGATCTGCCATCTGATAAAAGGCCTCATGGAAAGATTTTTGAAGCTTTGTGCAGACCTTTTCTTCTGCCATCTTCTTCTTCTGTCGTACATGACCAATCTAGGGATCAGAAGGTACTAGTTCACCTTTTCCTTCCCTGAGTTTTTCCCTAGTTAACATGCACACTCAACAATCCAAAAGTCATAGATCCCTGCTCTGATGCCATGTGACTGGGATCTTTGTAATCATGGACTTATCATTTGGATTGTTTGATTAATCGAGCATGACCGTGTAAATGTGCACATAAAAAAGGAAGAAACACATAAAAGAGACATACACCATCAAAACACAAGAACTACTTCATAACATAGTTCATCCATATGGGACTACATCTCCGAGCCTACTCTTCAATGAGGAGGTCGTTTGCTTATAATCTCAACAAAATATCAAGTACATGGAAAATGTGGTTTTATACCTCAATTCTAGAAGTGACTTGCAAATTTCCTACTCTGATCAGAAAATGGATTGCACCACTGTGTTCAGAAGCATCGGACGGTGAAGAATGACATAAAACACTCTATACTTTCGTGTTGTTGAAAGTTCACCCCTCAGAAAAGCCCAATGACTCCCTTCTGCCACGTGTCATCCCATATAGGCGTATGGATGTAGGGTCCTATATGGATCCATACTGCAGTAAATTCATGTATGAGTGTACCAGGATTCGTGCCCATAGTCGACCTCCTTCCTCCCCACACACTCTACAACTTGGCTTCCTTGGGTGTGGCCATGCGGTCCTTCCCTTGCCTTTGGGAAATCATTGAGTTTAAATAGATAAGGGGTGGGTCTCACAAGACCCACCCCACTTGGTCTGTTGGTTGGGACACTATGCTATGCCTCAGGAGACCCAGGATTGAGTCCCCATTTGGGCTGTTTGCTAGGTGTTTGTTTTGTGTATTGTATGGTGATTGACCCCTTTGTTAAATAAAGGGCAGGCTCGACCGACTTGCCAATTTTCACGGTTGTTCTACGCTCCTTTACCCTCCAACTAAGCGTCATTCAAACTCAAATATAATTTTTCCATTAGTGTATCAAGGGACACTCTTAGCCCAACTGGCTAGGCTTTGTGCTTTCTATGCAACGTAGGCGACTCGAACTTCATGGATTGATTCTCGGTCGCTCCAACCAATTTTGGCCTCTTCGAGGGTGGCATGTGTTACACTCAAATTGGGCCACGTGTTGCCTCCATATTGGTCCACTTGTAGCCCCATCAACTAATATCGACACCACATCAACTTGCCATGTCATTGCCCGTACCATGCCGCGTCAACGCTCCCTACCACTTGTCACCTTATGGGGGTGGCATGTCATCACAGGTACCTATATGGATTCTTGTACAAATTCCATGTGTCACCCTTGCAGTGTTGCCACGTGGTCTCCTTTTCGCCCAATTCTACACATCAACTACATGTTTTGCCGAAATTTCATAACATCATAAATTTTCCATATAGAGTCCATTTTGAGTGAAACAAATGCCGTTGGAATCATATCGACGAGCTCTATGTCCTGACGCTGGTTCCATTTCATTTTTATTATTTTGAAAAATGACCCATTCAGAGATCCTCTTTGATCATTATTATATTGTGATAATCAAGGATTTCTCAAGACGACAAAGAACCCATTATTACACAAGCATATCGAACATGTTCACATTCATAGTTAGTTCATCTAGAAACTTGTAGAAGATGGTATGAATGTTAGGATTTTTAGACACTTAGGACTTAGTTAAGATCAACTTATATTGTATCTTTAGGTAAAGTGTGTTTCTTTAGTATGAATTAGTATGCATTTGTACATATGTAATTGAACGATCACGATATGTTCTTGACATAGAGTGTTCCAACGGTTCATTCCCACCTTAATATTAATGGCTATGGACATAGAGTACACCTCCATCATGAAGAATGATGCTTGGGATATTGTGCCTAGACCGGAGGGGAAGTTTGTGCCTAGATATTTGCTCCAAACATCAAATATGCTTCTATCTGACCTCTAATATCTATTGCTTCATTCATGAGATGGAGGATTCACCAGATGGACGTGAAGACATACTTCCTCAATGAGATCATTGAGGAGTAAGTACATATAGAGAAACCTCAAGGCTTTATGGTACACGGGAGGAAGTCTCATGTGTGCAAGGTCAAGAAAACCTTGAACGAACTTAAGTGAGAAACCAGGGCATGGTATTCCAAGATTGATGGATATTTATGGAGCACAAGATTCACCAAAATTGAGGCAGATCCCAACTTGTACATCATACTTGTTGGATATGAACTACTCATCTTGGTGTTATATGCAAATGATTTATTTGTCATAAGTGCACAGGAGCTTATATCAGGGTGCAAGGCTGATGAGGCCACGAAGTTTGAGATGAAGGATATTTCCTTGATGCATTACTTCTTGGGGTTAGATGTATGGCAGAGATTGAACGAGATATTCCTTGAGTAGGGAAATCACACAGTGGAGATCTTGAAGAGATTCAGGATGGAGGATTATAGACCAATGGCTACACCTATGGATTCCAACCTAAAGAAGATTGATTCTTTAGAATTAGAGTGGGAGGATCCTAGAGTATATAGAGTGGGAGGAGCTGAGGAAAGTGCATTAGGTAGCAAAAAAGCATGTGCTCATATATTTGATGGGCATAATGGAGTATGGATTGACATATATTGGAGGTGGAGTGGAGCTTCACGGGAATTCAGAATCATATTTGGAAGGGAGTGCAATAGATCAAAATAACACCTTAAGGTGTTACTTTAGCTTGGGATCAATAGTGATTTTGTAGCACTTAGTTCAATAGAGGAAAATTAGATGGTAGTAAGTATGGTGAGTTGTGGAGCTCTTTAGCTTTGCAAATTGCTTACATGATTACTTGGCTAGGAGTTGGAGCCTATGGTGATTCACTATGATAATCAAAGGTGTATCAAACTCTTTGAGAATCTAGTATTCGATGATAGGTCCAAGCATATATCATTTTATACAAGACAATGTCCAAAAGGGAGCAATCAAGCTCTAATACATTTCCGCAGATGAGAAGGCTGTAGATATTCTCACCAATCCCTTGTTGAAGGTGAAATTTGTCTTCTTCAAATATAAGCTAGAAGCGGTGGAGAATATCTTCTTCACTAAAAGGGAGTGTTGATGTTTGTAGCTCATACATGTATTTCCATGATGTTGTGTCTTACTTATGGAATATTTCATTAATACCTCTAAGGAACTTTAGAAGTTCACTTTATTAAAGTGAATGTCTTTTTTATATTAATTGAGGTTAATTCAAAAAAATGCTTAAGTTTTTGGCATTATTGATTTAAGTAATTAAATCAATCTCAACCATTGATCTTAAGTGAGTGATATCTAATCTCAACCATCGAAGTTAGGGATTTGGTTCATCTCAATAGAATAAAATGGATCCAAGGTGAGAGCAGAAAGGTGGTAGAAAGACACAAGAGAGACAAAAAATAATTTCAAGCATTGGGTTGGAAAGAAGAAGGAATTTTCTACTTTCTAGATTTGGAAACGGAAGAGATTGCAACAGATAGATAAATCTTCTAGGGGGATGGTACTAGCTAGGCATAGGTTCCAAGTAAATCGATGTATGTATAGTTTGTACAAAACCCATACCGATTCGTAGGAGTCACACATATAGAGTTGTGAGTGAATTGTTTGCAGGTGACGACTGTACAGATAGAGCTATGGGTGAATAGTGCATAGAGTGTGGTTGCATTGTTATATCAACAAGTCTAGACACAGTTGTATAGGTCGTACGATAGCATCGTACAAGTCGTATATCACAACATTAGGAAACTGGGTTTTTTGGGAAATTTTGCAGTTGGAGGATATTTTTGTGGAGGGCATTTTACTAGGTTTGTTGTTGTATTTTCTCATGGTCATGTTTTCAATGAATGAAAAAATGATTTGAAGGGAAAAAATTATGTGTGTGTTTTCTCATTGTGTAGATATGTTTTCTATTGAAATCACTTCCACTATTTATTTTTGTTAAAATATTCTAGTTGTATAATTTATTAAGGGATGTAAAAATAATTTTCAACTAGGAAAACTACTAGGAAATATCTTATTCCAGCTTGGAATAAGTAAAATTTAACACTAGAATTATTGATGATATTACTTGCATAGATCCATCTAAAAGGGGATCTACCAAGCACCATGAGGGATCAAATATCTCAAGGTGTAAACATTTTTTTAGAGTGGAAGTGTTGAGGAAATGTGTAATCCAATGTTTATGGTTTAGTTGATCTAATTTATATTGTTTTATATATATATGCAATTCTAAATAATTTAAATTTAATTTAAGCCAACATGTTATTTTTAATAATGTTTTATTATTTTTTTATAAAGGACACATGTCAACTTTAGGATGAGCACGGAAATAGTTACACATCTCTCCCATACTGGGCTATAGAATGCACCTCTTCGGTGCAACTAGGTTGTACAAATTTAACAACTTGGTGTCATCACCTTTTCCCTTAGTTTTTATTATTCATAGCTATGACTTGAAATTTTTTTGGCATGAGTGATTTGGTCACTTTTAAACTACCACTCATTGCAAGAACCGTGTAATAAAAAAATGGTGATTAGTCTTCCTATTGTCTCTTGAAGAGATGGTGTTTGTCTTGGGTGTGTTCTTGACAAGCATCAATGAGACACTTTTAAAAAACGTGCCTCTTGGCATGCCTCGACCCCATTGCATCTTGTTCATAGTGACTTATGGGGTCCGCTTACTTTTATTTGAATGGATAAATGAATGAAATCTTATTCTCTAGTTATTGGATAAGTTGAATATTGATTTAATGTTATGATTATGTGATAAATTGAAATCTTTGGTATCATTTTACTATCGGTATTTTATGTTATATATTTAATAATCTAAAATATGTGTCTTCTTTTCTTTCTTCATAATAATAATTATCACATAACTCGTGCAATTAATAAGACATTTTTAAGTAGGGAAATAGATCTTCACACTAAACTTGGCTACCAATCCCACTTTGTCTCCAACTTAGCCGACAAAACAATTGATAGTTAATGCTTAAGCTAGATGATTTTAAGTATTTACAAAGCATATAACTCTCCTTTTATGGTTGACTTTCTCACTCCTTAAACCTTTTGAATATATCAAACTTTGTCCCACATAAAATTATACACCTAAGTCATACAACTAAGCATTTATATGGTTCTAATACAAGTGCTAATTAGTAAGTGAATAGATAAGTAGTATTCAAGTGCTAATTAGTTAACACAATATAAATGATAAAATAATAGATAACTAGTAATTAAATGATAATTAGTTGGCACAAAAGAAATGGTAAGAGAATAGATAGCTAGTATTCAATTGACATATCATGTTTATGTTTGCACCATGGCAATTAATTGTGACACATTTTTTAAGTGTTACATATCCAACACTCATTATTTCACTTTTAGTTAGAGGTCAAAAGAGAAGGAACAAACAAATCTAAGATATAATAAAGAAGATTTATTTAATTATGTTTATATGTGGTCACACATCCAACCTTCACATATTATGTTTGTATTATGGTAGTGAATTGAAACACACTTGGATAGTTGTGCATCTAACACTCATTTTTTACTATTAACTAGTCGATGTGAGAAGAAAAATGATAGATAGTATATAAATTGTATTAGAATGAGAAACATACTATACTCATCATCAAAAAAATTAAGAATCCATACATATCTTAAAGTGTAGAAACTTCGATGAATCTTACAAATTCTTAAAACACCAACTATAAATGTTTTGGGATAGTATGTAAAAATATTCAAATTTTGCATTTTATAGTCTTTATAAAATTTTGAAAAATTTCTAAGTAAAATAATTTGGAATAGTTTGTAAAAATATGCAAATTTTACATGTTATACTCTTTATAAAAATTTGACAAATTTCTAAGTAAAATAACTTTATTCTTTAGAATTTGAATGAATTGTTTTTCAATTTTTTTTTCTCCATAGAATAATGAAAACTAGTCACAACACACTTGGCAATAAATATAGTGACTAATGATAAATACATAATCTCTCTCCATAGAGTATAGGAAGAATGCATAAACACAAGGAGGAGGAATCTAGGCTGGGCAAAAACAAGTTGAGGGTATTTAGAACTCAGAATCACATTAGTTACACAAATGGCCAAAGTAGCATTGTGAGAGGACCAAATTGGGAAAACATAAACAACTTGAGGGTATATAGAACTCAAAATTGCATTAAGTTACAAAAGTGACCAAACAAATATCTTGAGATGAAGGTATTTACAACTTAGAATCAAACAAATATTGTGAGATGCACCTATTTAGAATTCAGAATCACATCAATTACACAAGTGACCAAACAAATTTTGTGAGAAGAGGGCATTTAGAACTCAAAATCAAACAAATATTGTGAAATGAGGTTACTGAACTTAAAATCACATCAATTACATAAGTGGCCAAACAAATACTATGAGATAAAAGTATTTAGAACTCAAGAACTGTTTTTATTTTATTTTTAAGTTATTGCAAAACCTTTTATTAAATATAAAGTACAAAACTATTGGGTAGCCATAAGAAGGCCCCTCATGCTATGAGCATAGTATCGTAAGCTATGTCCAAGACTATTTTTAAAACCTTATAACAACCTACGAAGAGACCTACTCTTGGATGGGAAACTAGGCTTTAAAACCTTGTAACAAACTACTAAGAGACCTACCGTTGGATGGGTAACTAGGCTGTCAAGGGATTGATAAATCTGTTGAAACATGTCCTACCAAAATTTCCCAAAATTCCCTAGCAACTGTATTATAAGCCGTAAAACTAATAGATATACAAAAGTAAAGACTCAGATCCTGGAGCAAATAGATAGTACCACATTTAGAGCAAATAGATAGTACCAAATTCAGTCAGCTAAGGTAGCCTTGGAGGATCTTCTCGCTTCATTCTTCTTCTCCCTCTCCTTCGTCCTACCTTTTGCCACCTTCTTTCAATGTACTGCAAATCTGTTGCAAAATTCCCATTTACATGCCCACGAATATCCACAATTGCAACGTGATATACAAAAGTAAAGACTCAGATCCTAAAGCAAATAGATAGTACCACATTTAGAGCAAATAGATAGTACCAAATTCAGTCAGCTAGGGTAGCCTTGGAGGATCTTCTCGCTTCATTCTTCTTCTCCCTCTCCTTCGTCCTACCTTTTGCCACCTTCATTCAATGTACTGCGTCCTACCTTTTGCCACCTTCATTCAATGTACTGCAAATCTGTTGCAAAATTCCCATATACATGCCCACGAATATCCACAATTGCAACGTGCATGTTATCATGCAACCCACATCATCTGCTAATGGAATATCAAGCTGAGGCAGTTAGGTTCACTCACCCGACACCATTTTCCTTTTGGTTCGAGTCTGGATTAGCCATCAACAATAACAACCTTGTCAGTGACAAAATTCTCGTATGTCGATACGCCATCGTTCCGCATCCAAACATCATCGAGGGAGGGAGCTCCTGTTTAAATCTCGTGACGCATGCAAGTCCTTTGCCTTTTGCATTCTTGATAACCAACCTTTTGTTGTTGTAGATACCCCTTCCTTCACACCAATTACACACAACTCGCTGATGATTAAGGGATCCGAGGACATCCATTTCCGTCATCCTTCTCCAATCTCATCTAAGACCAGAATCATTTGCACCTTCCGCCATAAACACCTTGTGCTTGGGTGCGCTCCCACCTATCCTGAGGCTGATATGTTGCGCGAGAGGGACCTTTGATTGGTTGGCTACATAACTAAGATTTTGTTTCGAGACTCCTTCATTGGATAAGAGGTCGACCAAGTTGTTAGCCTGGTGATGGACATGGCTAAAGACTATGGATTCTATGTGAGGAATATTGTGGGCAAGCATTTCAAGTTTGCTTTCTAGGTGCCAACTCTTTGAAATCTACCGAGTAGCTCCATTCTGAATCTGACTGGCAGAGGATAGAATAAGTTTAGAGTCCCCTTCAACTATGAATAGAATAAGTTTAGAGTCCCCTTCAACGATGAGTATGAAGTAATGCGTGCCCCGGGCAATAACCAGGCATTGAATAGGGGATTCAAGCTCTATTGCATTGTAGTTGTCTTTTATAATGTGTTCCATATTCATTTGTAAAATTTTTCCTCTTTCATTTTGAAAACATCACCCAAAACAACAAGACCTAGATTTCTTTTTGCTAAGCCATCAAAGTTTAATTTGATGAAGCCTGGGAACAGGGTGTGCCAAATGGATGGGATCGAAGGCGAGTGCATGAGTTGAGAGATCAGATTGAGCGAGTGGATCGATGGCATGTTTCAACTTTGACAGATAATCTTCTCATGTTGGTTGAACTCAAATGATTAGAGACGAAGGGTTTCATGGATGTGGATTTTCATAGTGTTTCAAAGAATGTTGATGCCCCTTTTTTAATCTCGAAAAATTCGGGCATTTTGTTCTTTCCATAATTCCCAGACGAGAAAACTTGGGTATAAATGCCACATTGCATTGTCGAAGGGTTTATCCTCCCATTGCAAAATGGTTTGATCTAGATGAGCATGGACATTGTTGGTTTCTCATAAGAGCATTACGCCTTTATCTAGAGCTCTGAAGCCGAGGGGCGAGAGTCTAGCAGGTGATTCACCATTTCTTGAGCACAAACACAGAGGAGGCATTGAGAAGGATCAATGAACCACCGCTTTTGAAGATTGTCCTAAGTCAACACCTGATTTTTACCATTAGCCAGAGAAATGTGGTGATTTTGGGACACATATTCCCTTTCCATATCTTAGACCATATGGGATTTCTGTTGTGCTCATCCTCTGTATTTATAAGCTTGTAGGATTCCTAAACAATGAAGTTTCCCTGAGGCTTGTAGCCCCATTAGAACACTAGGCTGTATTTTTATGCACGATTATTGAAATTATCCGAGAGTTCCTTCATGTCTTTCTCTTGTACGATTGCAGGCCATTGAACTCAAGGGGTCTAAGTTCGATGCCTTTATCCTTCATTTTTTTGTCCAAAGTTGATTGATGAGTGTAAGCCCCAAAGTCCATAGGTGCTAGGTGTTAGGTAAAGGGTGAGTATGAGTTAGGAAAGGGGATTGTTGCCAAGAAGCCTCCAAAAGGAAGCTAATTTCCCATTTTTTATTTCCAAAAAGTTGTATTGAAGAATGAGGGCTTTGTGTTGGAAGACCTTCCAAATCATGAATACTTCTTTCTCTTTTGAGAATCTAATTAAGTTTTGCTTGTCGTAATTAGGTGCATATTTTTTGTGCCATAAATGAGCCCAGGGTTTTTGAGAATGTTTGATCCATTGCCACCAGGTTTTGGCACCTAGTAAATTACTGATGATTTATGAGTCTCTCAACCCCAGTCCCCCTTCTAGCTTGGGAGTGCAAAGAGTTTCCCATTTAACAAGGGCCCATTTCCTTGGGGTGTTAGAGACCCCCCAAAGAAAGTTGCAATGAAGACAGTGAACGCTCTTGAGATCAAATTTGGGGGAAACCATGACAAAGAAGAGGTAAAGGGGCATAGATTAAAGAGCATATTGGACTAGAATAAGACGACTGTCTGAGTTAAGATGGCAGAGCCTCCAACTGGACAACTTGGCAGTGAGTCTAAAAAGGAGCTCCTCCTAGGATGAGCGTCTTAAGATGAAATCAGATAAGGGGGAGGGGGCAACAAATTTGGAGGGAATGGAGTTTCTAGCAAAGCCTAGAATGTAGGTGATGTTTTGTTGAGTGGTAGCTTGAGCATCGAAGATAAAGATCCAGGATTTCTCAACATTTATTGAAGTTCTTGAGGCATTCTCAAAGAGCTGGAGGGCATATTTGAAGGCTTTGGCTTCTTTGACCGAGGAGTGATCCATGACCAAAGTGTCATCGACAAATTGTTGGTGGGAACACAAAGGGTCACGAGGATGAAAAGAATGTCCTTTGAGACTCTGGTTGGTGATCATGGCTTTAATTGAACACCTAAGATCTTTAGCCATAAGGATAAAATTGAAGGGACAAAGAGGATCCCCTTTATGAATGCCTCTCATAGGGGAGAAAGTGGTAGAGGGGGAACCATTTAGAACTGAAAATCACATCAATTATAAAGTGACCAAACAATTATTGTGAGAAAAGGGTATTTCAAATTCAAAATCAAATAAATATTGTGAGATGATTATTTAGAATAATAATCATATCAATTACAAAAGTGACCAAACAAATATTATGGAATAAGGGTATTTAGTACTCATAATCAAACAAATTTTGTGAGATGAGGGTATTTACAAATTGGGAAAATATGAACAATGTCCAAATCTTTAAAGCTTACTCCAAATCTTTAAAGCTTACTGCCCTATATAGCTAAGCTTCACTTGATATATTTTTTACTTTCCAAACCATAATTCCCCTACATACCTCTTTGATTATGCATTGGTTTAAAGTAATTTTTATTTCCACTTAATTTTGATAGCATGTAGCACACTTTTGTAAAGATTTTTGCTGTGTTTCCTTATATGGTAAAGAAAATTTTCTCAACAATGTTATGTCCACTGTTTAACATTATGCATATATTGAGCCTGCAAGGATCATGTTTAAAATATAAGCATCGATAAGAACAAGTGAAATTAATAAACGCTACTTATACCTTCCTTTAAAAATATTTTTTTAATAATTTAATTAATAATTATATATAATCCAAGGTAAAAGTTAAAATAGTTATAAAACTTTTGAAACCTATAACAATGTAGTTGTGTTTTAAAGAAGTTAATAAAAAACAATTTGATAGTAAATAAATAGGGTAAGAAAATGTCTTTGTTATTTAGAAGTATGAAAAATATTGTAAATACTTGATATGAGAGATATTAAATGTGATACTTTTTAGAAATTTTATAAAATTTGAATTACCAACTAAATATATATAGAAGTATGGAAAATATTGTAAATACTTGACATTAAAGAGATATTTTAAAGAGATATTAAATGTGATACTTTTCAGAAATTTTATAAAATTTCAACTATCAACCAAATACCTTATATATATGTATGTGTGACTACTAACCATTCATAGAAAAATAAAAAAAATGTTTTAAAATAAAAGTTCTTTAAGATTTGAACTATCAACCAAATACTTTATATATATGTATGTGTGACTACTAACTATTCACAAAAAATTAATAAAACGTTTTAAAATGAAAGTTCTTTAAGAGTTTATAAATATGTATTAATTTTAAAATAAAATATNATATATATATATATATATTTTTAATAAATAAAATAAATAATAAATAGGTATTAAAAAATATTAATAATATTGATAAATAAATTAAGGGGTGGTAGGAGGGGGAGGGGTTCTCATTAATCTTGATGAAGTCTACGAAAAAGTCTACTTTTGGGGTCCAGGAGTTGAAACAAAAATGTTCCTGAAGCCCTTGCTCATTGGCAAGGACTTTGCCAAGCTAGAAACCAAGAAATCATGGAAATCACTGTGGTTCGGGACTCAAGATTAATCATTCAAGCTTTAACTTCCAATTTCCTTCTCTTAGATGCAGATTCGACATTTGATCAAAAAAATCCAAAGTCTTGCCAATTCATTCAGGAGGATCAACTATTTTCACGTTCTAAGAAGTTTAAATGACAAAGCAGACCAGGCGGCAAATGTCACTTCTGCCCTGAGTAAAGGAATTTTAGTGCTTAATGAACTACCTCCTTCTGCCAAATTCCATAGAACCATGGCTAAAGAATCAGAGGGCTTATCTCTTGGCCCTTCCATGTGGAGCTAACCTTTCCCATCTCCGGCTCGTGGCATATCACTCCTCCCTTCGACGCGTGGGTTGCTGCATGCGACCGTTAAACTTGGCATAAGAAGGACCGACTGTACTCCTCAGATGTCTCCTTTGAAATTGATGAGTGAGTTTACATGAAACTCGAATTTAATCAGGTGTCATTTTCTATCTTGTCTTCAGGGTGGGAATTGGGTGAGATATTATCCCGCGATCCTGGAAATAATGAGCTCTAAGGGAGAGTTATGAGGAGGTGATCTTAACCTCAACAATGCCTGTAATCTACAATTTTGTTTAACTCTTCGAAAGCAAAGAAGAAGTGAGATAGAGATAATTTGGTTCAAGATTGCCTCTGTCAAAATGAACGTCTCCTCTGAATCCACAGCTTCCTCTAACCTTGTCCTGTCCGTTGCGCCCAAACTGAGAGAAATAAAAAAAAAAAGATTATAAGGCAGAATCATTTTTTGCATCAACTGGACATTGAAGGAGGGCGACATTTGGAAATTGTTGATTGAGATTTGTCTCAGCTCAGGGAAGAATTTGCACATTCCATCTCTCAGACAGAGCAAGCAATGACAAAATTGCTAGCCAAGTTGGAAGTCAGGTTCGAGAAGCTAGAACTCAAGGTGGCAAAAATGGCACTGAAGGAAAGCTCTGCAAATCCAGGCCCATCAGCTCAACATGGTGGTCGAGGAAAGTAACTCTGGACTCCTCTGGGAGATTTTTGCATTTTGTGATTTCTGTTATAGCTATGTATGGGAAGCATCTAGCGAAGTATGGATAGTAATTAGTTTTATGTTTCAAACTATATCTCTGTGTAAAGGAAGCTCTTTAGTTGGGTTGGGTGGCAGACGTTTGTGTAAGGGTAACATTAAGTTAAGTATTAAGGTCTATGGCTACTGTCTTCCAATGGCAATGTCGAATTTTGTAGATTTCTCTTCAGTGGTTATACCACTAGCCTTTTAATACAAATTATATCCTCTCTTGTCTAAAAAAAAATTAATAAATAAATTAAAGAATTAAATGAAAAAGAAAACCAAAGACACCTTATGAAAGGTGGTGTTTCATCACCAAGGTTACCTTACATGGGTATTATATAAACATCATTTTCTCATTGTAAATTATCTCTTATCTTATCAATCATATATTTTATTATTTTTGAAGTATTGTACTCTGCATTATATATTTTATTATTTATGAAGTATTGTACTCTGGATTATTTATGCTGGTTATTTTCTTAAAAAACGATTTTGTCATTTCATTGGTATCAGAGCCAGTCTGATCTCGGCCCTTGGCCAACAATTCTAGAGTTTCTCTGATTTCAGGTTTTCGACCAAAATTGATCCCTCAGCCAGCTTTAAACCTCAGAACCTTGATTTAAAAAAAAAATCCACTACAAAACAGTCGAAGCATATTTTGTCGAAGCATATTAGATGGAAAAAAAAAATCGTGTAGAGACTACACTGTTGCAAGACAAACTGCTGCACCAGAAGAACAAGATAACCTTCGGCATCTTCGAAAACTGTCGAGAAATTGCCTCATAGAGAGCCTCATGAGTTTCCAAAAGGTTAAAAAGACGTGGACATAGTGCGTAACTATTTTGATTATGCATGCGAGGTCTTTCTGGGTGGGTGCATTCAATCGACAGTATTAAAGGGAACTGCCATCAAAATATCCTATCCTGGGAATAGTCCATTCATTGGTCACGAAAATTCATGTCGTGTAAAAATAAGAGTTCCTTGGATTTTCAGTGTTTGAGATACCCTAAAATCATTGTCACCAATATCATTACCATCGAGCTCAGGTAACGAGGCCATTAAATTTCGTGAACAAATAGCAGTAGCTGCCAATCAAAGTCCAAAGGGAAGGAAGACAAAGCTAATAGTTTACAACATCAGTGTCTAATTAAACAATATCAAAACACTATTATTTTATTGTGAAAAATCATGTTAAGTCCTACAGAGGAGAGAAATTATAAAATTATTTCATAAGTTTTAAGTGAAATTTATAAAGGGAGTACGAAAGTCTAAGTGAAAAATCATGTTAAGTCCTCCAAAGGAGAGATTATAAAATTATTTCATAAGTATTTCATAAAGTTTTAAGTGAAATTTATAAAGGGAGTACGAAAGTCTAAAGTCAAACTTCAAAAATAAAGAAGTAGAGAAGTGTATGTATATAAAAAAGTATAGGTGCAAGACCTTATCTAACCTAAGTCCAAGTCAAGTCAAGTCAAGTCAAGGTATACAGGGAAGATTTATTTTTTAGAAAAATCATGAAAGAAACATTGAAATACATTTTATAAAGTAAAAAAAAGTTACAAAAATATTTTCACATTGAACACGAAAGAAATTACACATCTTTTTTATATACAACATATTTGAAACTAGAAGTGAACTTGAAAGTAACAATAATGACTTTGTGGATTGAGTTAACTCTTTCGAATGAGTGCAGGCTGGGAATTCTTTTGAGAGTGGTGTGGATGCTCAGGTTGCTTAGTCTCTTCAATCAGTACATAAAGACAAAATGAAACTTTCTTGAAAGTGATTTGGCCAACTGCAGCATCCATACCACTCTTTATGAATTTAGTGGAAAAAAGTTAAAAAAAAGAAAAAGAAAAAAGAGTCTATCAAGAGAAAAGTATAAAGAGAAAGGGTTATAAAAACAAAAGTATTTTTATAATAAAGTCTAAAAGATACTTGAAGTGAAAACTTAAAAAAAAGTTTATATGAGGACAACAATTTATGTTAGCAAATGGAGCCTTATGGAGAAAAACAAAAAAGATTTCCAAGCACTTAAAAAACTTATGTTTCAGCATTATTTCAAATAAAAGGAAGAATTAGAGGGAAAGATATTATTATTTCTATTGATTCTGACGAACACAATAATTTTATTAGTGATGAATTTGCTAACGAGTTAGCGATTCCAGATTCAAATACAGGTGAAAGGCTAGACTTTTGAGATAACAAAGAATATATAGTTACATCCTTGTGGAGTAGTGATGGTGACCTAATTTTGGAATTTCCATGGTTAGAAACATAGGGAACTCTTATCTTAAATGTTGAAAATAAGTTTCTGATATTTCCCTACAAAAAGAAAGAAATCACATTACATGACATTAACATGAAGTCGAAATTAGAAGTCATGTCATCTGAAGACTTCAAACAAATATCAAAGGCGATGTCAAAGGGGAATGATAAATCAACACAAATGATACAGGTAAAGAAGAAGAGATATATCGTCTAAGAGATCATAATCATAAATTACTTCTGCAAATCAAGAAGACAAAGGATAGAGTTTAATGCGATCAAAAGTTAGAAGTGAAGATTCAAGATCTATAACAAAAATTGTTGGGAAAAAATGAAAATGCCACCCTAAAAAATGTTAATCAACTAGAGAAACAACTCGAAAAGTTAAAAGAGGACCAACAGTCATAATACGAAAGGTTTGAGAAGATTCAAAATAATAATAATCTATTAGAGAACAAATTAATTCAAATCCAGGAGGAAGCATCCAGCCTATCAAGAAAACAAATTCCAGTTGAGGAAGAAGAAACAAATACAAATTCGGTTCCCATCACAATTCAAAAGGAAGTCAATCCAAAACAAGAAACAAAAACTCCTTACTGACACCCAAATTACAAAAAACATTTTTGACCAACGACAAGGTCAAAATGAACATAAACAAATGAGTTATAAATAAAAATGCGAAAGAACATAAAATCTACAACCTAAACAGAAAATGAGAAGTTTTATCCAATAAGATGATCAACAATCACCTCCGATGAAAATAAATCTTGGATGTACCACTTCACAGACGATGCCACATTTTTTCTTTGGAATTCACAACTCGTATTGTCTTATTTCACCAAGAGTCACAAGTGCTAAAATAAGAAATCGAGAGATGACATTACAAGCAAGAAATCAAACAAAAGCTTTTTCTTCAGTAAATCTTTGATACAAAGCTCCCCTTAAGTGGAAGGCAATGTAATGAATAGAATAAATAATATATAAGCATTAATAAATATTGATAAGTAAATTAAAGAATTAAATAAAAAGCAAATGAAGACGCGCCTTATGGAAGGTGGCATTTCATCACCAAGGCAACCCTTAAATGGGTATTTATACAAACATCATTTTCTCATTGTAAATTATCTTTGATCTTATCAATCATATAAAAAATTGTGATTTCACTTATTTGTGCTGGCTATTTTCTTAAGAAATAATTTTGTCGTTTTATTTCGTTACTAATACCATCAAAGGATTAAGTTCGTAATTTAAAAATATCATTATTTAATGAGAAAATAATATATATAAATATTATTTCTAAATTAAAATAAGTATATTTTTGAAAGTTGCATTGTTTCTTTGATAATTGTTATATTTTGTGAGAATGATATTAAATTTGAGAATAAAATTGTTTTAATGTTTTAAAATAGATGTATTTATTTTTTAAATAATAATAATACTTATAATGTGTTAATTTATTTTAAATAATACAAAATGAATCCACTTATAATTTTTAAATAAAAATAAAGCTAAATTAATCCAAATAAACTTTTATACTTGAACATGATAATTTAAAATAAAAAAAGTTGTAATATATTATATATTATGATTTTAAAGATTTAAAGTAATTCTCGAAAGAAAACTCTAATTATTTAGGAGTAAATAATACACTATTAAATATTAATTTTTATATAAAAATATATTAAAAATATATTATTAATTTTAATTTGTAATTAACTAAATTATAAAAAAAGTATTAATCATATTATTGAAACTATATAAGTATGTCAAGAAAATTTGATTTAGAAAAAAATAATTAATCATGAAACTATATAGGTATGTTAAGAATATTTGATTTTTAAGTATTAAACAAACATTTTGTAGCTTATGGGTCTATGTTATGAAGTCACCACTGTTATGGAGTCCACTGTTATGGAGTCCGCACTCTTCTGGCCATATATTTCAGGTAGTGTAACTTCTGCTCCTATGGCCATAAATGCCGACCGTAGGGTAGAGTTCCAATAATTTATTGAAAAAAGTTTAATAGTAAAAAATATATAGGTTAGCTTCCTTTCTATTTAGGACATGGTAATATATATATACCATGCAATTCCATTTTGGTTTACAATTATATAGGTTAGCTTCCTTTATATTTACGACACTGTAATATCTATATACCATACTATTTCATTTTGGTTTACAATTGAACCATTCAAGTATGTGCTCAAGCTTTACATTATTTATCTAAAAAAAATAGAGGTATATGAATTGTAGAAAATATATACAATTCACACTATTTCATTTTGGTTTACAATTGAACCATTCAAGTATGTGCTCAAGCTTTACATTATTTATCTAAAAAAAAATAGAGGTATATGAATTGTAGAAAATATATACAATTCACACTTGGGGAGGCATGAATTGTAGAAAAGATATACATGTTATTTAGGATTATATGATAGGTGAACATGACATGATAGTGTACTGGATTTATTAATGCATATTTAAATTGATAGGACAAAAAAGTAGAAGTATACTTAAGGTGCACACTTAGGGCAGGTATGAATTGTTGAATAAGAGGATATACATGTTGTTTAGGATTGTGAACAAGACATGACAATGTACTGCTTCATTAATGCATATTTAAATTGTTGAGACAGAATAGGGTTCGTAGACATGCTAACTTCATGTTTTTTAATACTATTTTGTTTTTCAATTTTGACAATTAAATTTAAAAGCAAATAAAAAGTCTTACGATACCTTTAAACCTTTAAAGCAGTTGAAAAATGAAAATTTATTTTTCAAAAATTTGATATATATAAATTTTAAAAGAACTTTATAAAACTATAGATAAAAAAATTTGGACATCACAAGAATACACATTTACAGTGATTCAAAAACAGTGATCCATTTGGGTAAATGACAAAAACAATATCAAAGCTCCACATCTACATAATCTACATAATCTGTTAAAATAAATCCACGCATGGAAGCCTTCTTTTGAAGCAGTAGCCTTCTCTCATATATACAGGGAACTAAATACAGAAGCGGACACTCTGTCAAAACTGATTCTAGCAATTCAACCAGGAATTACATGAATTATCAAAGGGGAGGAATTCAACAGCGGTCAAGTCTCAAAAAATTTCATACGAACTTATGAATCTAAAACAACATTTGAAGAAACAATTTTGTAGAGGGCAGAAAGCGCGCTCCACCAAACTTCAAGCAACGTAGGAAGCAGCTCTGTTTTTGAGAAACCGTGGTGATGGAGCACAGAGACCCGCGCTAGCAAAAGCCGTCAAATCCAGTAATGAACAGATCTAGGTTGCTGCTGACGAAATGCAATTTCTTTCTTTTGTGTACAAGATGTAAATCCATAGGCCGAGCTCGTTGAAGCAGAAGAACTGATGTAAGTCCTTATGGACAGGCCAAGTTATTCTAAATGAATAAAATGATTTTTTGTACGGAAAAAATATATATATTATAAGAACTTTATAAAACTATAGATAGAAAAATTTGCACATCACAAGTTAATTAAAAATAAAAAATCAACTAAACTTTACAACAAAGTAATTACAATATACATGGCAATGCTGCCATAATAATAATAATAATAATAAAGTCAAATAAAGTTCACAACAAAATGATTACAGTATACCTGCCATAAAAATAAAAAGTCAACTAAAGTTAACAACAAAATGATTACAATCTACCTGTCATAAAAATAAAAGTGTCTTTTAAAAAACCTAAAATATTTCGAAAATCATTGAAGTTACAAGTTATCTTTAAATTTCCCAAACGTTTCTTAAATCATAATAAATCAAATGACAGCAAGACGTTTAAATCTCACTTCCATCACCCATCACCCTAAATACAAATAATCATTTGGTTAATTTCAACCCTAAATATAAATAATTATGCGGTTAATTTCAACGAGGCCCCGCATAATCAAAACATAATTTTTTTTAACAAAATACTTCCGTTAAACCCTATTAACAAGCAATATGTATAGCACAAACATAATTAGACATGTAAATATATTTCAAAGGCAATACTACTCTTGACCTTCATTTTTAAAGGAGAAACATCCTTCGAAACACTAATTAGAAGAAGCAAATCTCATGCTTGCCCACTGAAAAAGGAAAATACAAATAATAAACCAAGACATCATTGAAATTAAGATATCAATATAAAGAATATCATCCAGAAACCAGATATCATAATGATAAGAATATAAGATGTCCCAACTTTCATTGGCATGGAAAAGAAGCGGAGGAACATATTACAACAGAAACTAGACATTGATGAGAGTAAGCTGAAGCTTGGGCCGATTAGGTTGAGGTTCAACCACCTCTATATGAACCTTTACTGCTTTTAGTACTTTATAGGTTACACTCTTATCTGCTTTTGTCACTGTCTGATGTTCTTGATCCACTACCCATTCAGTCTGTCCATCACTTCCCTTTCCTGATTTACTGTCTTTAGCTTTTTCCTTTGGCGTCAAATAAACAGGACCTTCAATGCCATACCTGCAGCAATTTCACCATAATCATAAAATTTTAAACCAGGTAAGGGTCAGTTCCTAAAACCTAAAACTCTGTCCATAGATTTGTATATTCAACTTACTTGGGAACAAACACAATTAGGCCATTAGATCTGATTTTGACAATTCTTGCTTCTGCGTCAATTGGCCTGGTTGGAAAAAGTAAAACATCACCTGATGAGTGCAATTTACTTTGACAACATGGTAAATGTAAAGTTTCTATTCAACTCTTAAAGATTGTGATTCAAAAATAGAATCCCACCGTTTTCTGAAATAAATAACAGTATGTAGCTCAACAGAAGCCCGGCCAGCCATTTGAGCATTTCGATGGCGATAGTTCAAATCTGTGCAAATGGTTGTGCAGTTAGCCCCTTCTTCCAGAAGAATTAAACATGCCTTTATTTCCAAACTTATCAAGAGAACACAGTATTTAATCAAACTTAAACATCAGAAGACAGAAACTGGCTGTGCAGTTAGACCTATTCCTCCAGTAGATTTAAACATTACTTCATTTTTAAAACTTATCAAGAGAACACAGTATTCAATCAAACAAAAGTACAAGACATTGAAAAAATAATAATCAGAAGACACCATTGTCTTCAGCTTTACTTCTCCATTGAATTCCATGTACAACCTAGTTCTTTACTTCTAAAGTACATAAAAAGGTTGAGAAATTCTTACTGTCAGCAATGCTTGTCAGACGTGCCCGGTCTTGAAACACAGCAGGTAACCTATACAAATCCAAAGCAGCAGCAAGTAATCTGTGAACTATGACATCTGCAGCCCAACTGTTCTGTTAGAATACTGATCCACAACAATTGCTTGTTAGATTATAGAATCACAAATGAGCCATGTAATATCACCAGCTCTACACAAATGTACATTTCCTTCAGACTATAATTAGTTGATAGATCTCAGTGCAAGTATTAAGATCTGTATCTATTTTGAACACAGGTAATCCATACAAAGGTACACAGGTAGCACCACTCATTGAATAAAATACTTTGAATCAGCTGAAAGTATTTAAAACAATTACAGAAGCTGCATCATCTACCAACCTAAATAATCATTCCCAAAACACAGGTGAAATAGCTGATTTTGATTCCCATAATAAATATAATCTTTACATAGCATTCATTTATCAAATGCAACTTGATTTCAACAAAAGCTCTTTACCAAACTATGCATTTGAGAGTGCAGATCAATATGCTAAGATATACGGCCGTCGGCTACAACTTTAATCAAGTCACCTTAGTGATTTTAGGTTAAAATTAGGGTTTTTGTATTAGGTTTTTAATTTTCGAGTTTTGATCTCTCAAACTCTTTATAAGAGCAAGGACCCTCAATGCAAGGTGGTACCATCAATTAATAAAAGGGTTGTACTATTCAGCTCTCATTTGTAACCTTATCTAGTGTTTTTCGCTGCTTTGGTTTCGTAATATGGTATCAGAGTGGGAGCAAGCCTAGGTCACAGAAACCATGCAGCCGCTGTCAGTCGGTAAGAGATGTATGCAGCCTTTGCCAGAGCATGCGAATACGGAACCACCCACCACAATTATAGACAACTGTGATGCCAAAACAATCTGTCTACAGCCGCTAGAATAAAGATATATCTGTGATTCTGCACACATTTTGTTTTTGTTACACAGCCACCAATTATCGTGTTCCAAATTTGCTACAAGATCCACTAATTATTTGTTACACGATTTTTCTCGAGAGAAGTTGGTAACATAGCTGCCAATTTTTGTTAATAGAGCCCAGGATTTTTAGAGATCCGTCCTGTCTGAAGAGTGAAGCTTCCAATCGTCGTCACCTGTACGTCCAGCTGCAGTGATCACATATCTGCCATTTTTTAGCTGTCCTCCCACCGCCATTGTCAATCGAGCTGTACAGTCCGTACACCATACAGCTTGTTGTCCGCCGATTGCACACCAGCAGCAGAAATCAATTGATAGCTGTCTCCTCACTTGAGAAAGTGGGAGAGGTGTGACCTTGGGGGCAAGCACAGAGCTAGGTACTGTCACCTACTCCTAGCTCCTCCGTTTAGGCTAACTCCTAACGAAGCCAAGGAGGGTAGTCCCTAACAAAGAGTTTTCTAAGGCTCAATGTGGTTAAAGTGTTTTACTTAGTTGCGGATGCGGATGGGTGTTATTTAGGAGTTTATTATGATTAGAAGTGTTTGTTTATTACGAGAATGACAATTAATCAAAAGCAATCCATGTTGCTAACAAGAGATTACAAAGATAAGCAAAGATTCCAGACTTTTAACTAAACATTCAGAGATAGTAATTAAAATGAACCACAGACAATTGATCAAGATAGATACTCATTCAAATTTAATCGAGGACCAATGCCTTATGGAGTCAACAAAATGCGTAAATAAAATGATAAGTCTAGGAATTAAGCTAATGAGTATTAAATTGTGCGAATGCTCTTGGTAGGTTTTAAAGATTTTACGTGCTCTTAAGAGAACAGCTAGGTGTCTGGAAATCCTAATTGGAAATACCTTCAGTGGCTCCGTTCGAAGACATGACGGACCTGTCTGGAATCACAGCTAGGTGTTCAATAACTTAACCAACTGTGTCTAGATTGGGTTGCCCGGCGCCCACACTTGGAATTTGCCCACTACCTGAGTATTGTATCGAGACAACGCCGGTGCGTTGGTTATGGGGTGAAATTTTAATTAAATTGTTATTGCGGTCTTAGCAAGTCCGTTCACCATTCTGAGTACGAGCCCAACTCGAAAGTCGGCAGAGCATACTAGGTGAAGGTTATCAACGAAGTAAGTTAATTAGAGGGGTGTGTGTTGAAAGTTTTATTAAGTTAATTAATTAAACTCTCTGACAGAGAGCGCTCTTGACCTTGTCTTATGATAGAGGTTCAAGAGTCTTATCTAATCTAGATGCCTAATGCAAGGATTATGCAAGACTAATGATGCTCTTCGATAGAGAGTGCTTTTGACTTGTGTTTCTGCAAGTTCAAGAGTCTTACTTATTGATTAATTGACTAAACACTTAACGGAAAAATAACAAAGATCTACCCAAGAGTCTCTTTCAGGCTTCTTAGGGCCCTAATCGGGAAAGCAAGGGGGTAAGTATATTAAAAGAAAGATGTCACGTTCAATTTGAATAATCAAAACAATACTTTTTAACTATTTTTTGTATGAACAACAAATTAATCGAACATGCACTACTTGACTAAGATTAAATGATTAAACTACACTATTCTACCATTAGCAATAAAAATGGAAAACATGAAAAGGAGACGATGCAGGCTTCCCCCAAATGGGGGAAGAAGGGTGTGGGAGCCGTAATCCCACTCGTTTTTTATTAATTTACAATTTTCTAATGACCTGTTCTTTGCCTTTTCTTGGAAGAACAGGGAAAGAAAGGGATAAAAGAAAAGGGGAAAAGTCTTTTTGTTCTTTTTGCACTTCTTGCTTGCTCTCTTGCTTGCTTTTATCCTTTGGGCTTTTCTTGGTTTCTCCTGCAAATAAGAGTTTAAAACAGTTTACACATTATGCATTAGTTAAGACTTTAAAGACAAACTACAAACTAAAATCTCGAAAAAGAGGACAAAAACTAGCAATGAAAAAAGAGGAAAAAGAGAGAAGAAAAACCAAAGAAGAGGAGAGAGAAAAGGTGGGAAAGAGGGTTGTCCTAAATAAAGGAAAGGGGCTGTCCAAAAATCAAAAAGAAGGCTGCAAAACAGTAAAAAAAAAGGAAGCGAACAATCAAAAGAGGGCTGCCCAAAAAGGAGAAAGCTAGGGTAAAAAAACTAGGGCAAAAAGGGTCCAAAACTAGGGCAAAAGAAGGCTGTCCAAAACTAGAAAAGGGGCTGCAAACTAAAGTAAAAAGAGGGCAGCGAGGAAGAAGAAGTAAAGGCAAGCCAAACAAGTCAATGGGGAGGAAGCCTAAAGGTTGAAAAAAGTGGACTAGGGCTTCCTAAGTGACCGGTAACCAAAGAACATTAACTTAAGAAGATGGAACCAAAGAGAGAGAGTTAGACTCCCAGCTTTCTTTTTTGTATTTTAAAGAGACGATCCCTGTAGGTCCTGCAATTAAAATATTAGATTCCGATGGTTGCTTGAAGCCTGGGATAGAAGCAGCTGAGCTCACACCCTTCTTCAACCTGTGAAGCTTGATAACACACCACAACTCAATACAAAGGTGAGATCAAAATAACATGCTAGTATGCTAAGAAAATTTAATCATGATCAACATTATGTATGTACTGATTACTCATGTCCATCAAGATACTAATCTACCTCGCATAAACAATCAAATTGAAACTACAAATGATTGTTCTACCGTGCCAACAATGGCCTTCTTGAGCTAACAAAACAATTGATCTCATACAAGTATTAAAGAAATAGGGGTTAGAGACAATATCACCTCAACCATTTAAAAAGGTACCACATGCAAGAGCTCATAGACCTCCAAAGTCGAATCTTTATTAACAATTCAACGCAAATGCTTGATACAATTTTCTCAGAGTAACTCTGCTACAAAGTCCCTCCCAATAGAACCGAAAGAGCCTCTATTTATACAATGAGAGAGTGCTAAAATCCTAAAACCAAATCACATAACCTGACCGGCTTGGTCACATAACCTAAGATCCAAAACCTAAAAAAAAGAGCTGGGAGTGAGGGGAGGCCTCCACCGAGGCAAGGCGCCCCCACTCCAACCCTGACACTGCAAACCGAGCCAAAATGGAGCCCACACGTGTGATGACGCCCTTGTGAGGAGAGAGGGGCTTGAGCATGAAGAGAGGGGTGTGAGGATGTAGGTGGAGGCGTGAGCTAGATTTGGAGCATCCTCAACTAGGTATGGAGGAGCCAACTGCCAATAGATCATAAGTGCAAGAGCTAGTTCCGACTTGATCAAATCATTAAACCAATGAGTGCTCTCCATCTCATCAAATTCGGGAGTTTAGCTGTAGATAACAAATTCGTTAACTCAATAAAACTTTATTGCTAATTGAATGCTGACTGAAGCTGAGTTATGATAAATCCAATCATCATAAATGCCCAATGAGATGTCATTTAGCCTTTTATTTCGCTGAATTTGGATTAATTTGGAGAGTTTCAATTTTCTCCAAAATAATCATTTTTAATAAAAACTCCATTTTTTTCCCCAAAAATGTCTTTTTTGAGAAAAAGAGCGTTATGTGTCCGATTGATGATCCGAAAGTTGGATTTGACTGGCTGGCTGATCAAGAATGATTTTTGGCTTAAGGTTAAAGCCTTCAATCACTGAATTCGGGGTCCGGATGACCGACTTATTACAAATGGGATTTTTCCATTTAATTTATGGAAAAATTAATTAAAAACTTAGGGAAATAATTAAAATTAAAAAATTTTAAAAAATATTTTTTAACCTGTTCGAAAAAAAAATTTCAATTTTTTTTTAAAGGTTTTCTATTGACTTAGAACAAGACCATGCTCTACTCTAACAATGCCTAGTAGGTTTATAACACTTAGTTGGGCTCTAATAACCCCCCAAGGCCCAGAATTCAACATTGGGCATTCCAGCTTTAGAGGAAGCGGGAGAAAACCTCGTCAATTATACTCGGCTATAGGCAAAGCATAATTGTCAAGGGCAAAAAACTCCCTGGAATACCTTAGTTGAGATTCTATGTCTTAGAAGACCGACCCACTCAAAAATACCCTACTAGCACATTTTATTACAAACCCCGCGGGGCCATGGTCAAAATTATTCAAATGAAAAACTGACTAGCCAATATTTGCTAGACATGAAGACGGATCAACTGATACACTGGAATCAGACATTGAACATGTCTGTCAACCGGCAGCTCCTCAGGTAACCCAACAAAGTGAAAAATTAGTGGATAACACAGTTGTCCAAAAACAGGTTGTGATTATCAGTCCATAGTACATACAGTCGTAAAACAGTCCATACAGTGGTAATTTTCTGAGCCAATTTTGTTTGGCTGTTATTTCCAGACTTTTTATTTTCCAACAATAATTATTTTGTAGCAAATGAAGCTGAATAAGATCTGATCAGCCATGGAGATGCCATTAGAGAAATACCCTGGTTTCAACTTCCACACGTGGAATATCTGGGGTATTATCAAAAGAACGTACCTAGCACCTAAGGACCTGAACAAATTAATAGAATGGCACTGCAGAGATGATTAGGCAGAAGCCATTATTGGCCCTGCCCTCTCAGACTCAGAGCTACATCATGTAGATCTACATAAATCTTCCAAGGATATATGGAACAATTTGAATAAATTGTTTGGAGCACAAGTGGTGAATGCAAAATTTTCTCTAAAATTACAGTTGTTCAGCTTTAAGATGCCAGCAGAAGCTATCATGTCAAGCCACACCAACAATCTAAGATTTATTATCAGACAACTTGCAAAAGTCAAGCTAGTAGTTGATGCAAACAACACCAAAGCTATTCTCTTGAACAGTTTGCCACTTAAGGACCATAGTGTTATCTTTACCTTGAGTCAACTACCTTCACAAAGCCTGGACAAAATGATTGCAGCATTACTAGCAAAAGAAAAGAAAACTAATTCAAGTGAAACAGAAGGAAATACTTCACCAAAACTTGCTTTCTTTGCAAGAAACAATTGACATAGATCAGGAAAAGAGAAAGGGGAAGTAGAATGTCACTATTGCAAGAAACTGGGTCATACAGCTTGGAACTGTAGACAACGAGTCAATATTATTTTGAAGGGAAAGGTTAAAGACAGACAATATAAAGCTAAGTTGCTAGGAAACTTGGGTACAAGGACGAGTACGGGTACGGGGATGACACTTTTTGAAAAAGGGTAATCTATCTATCTATCTATCTATCTATCTATCTATATATATATATGTCATAGTCACATCAAACATGCATATTTCAGATTTCTTCATAAATTATGAACCATGATTCATAATTATAAATTCGATGATTATTTGAACAATGAGCATTTGATTATTTGAACAATGAACATTTAGATTGAAAATTTGAAATAAAATTTGATAAATTAGACTCAGTAGATATCAATTGGAAGACTGGAAGTTACATAAAATTTGATAAATCATTGTACCAGGCAGTTGTAACAAACAGTCAAACTCAGACATGAAGTTACACTTGAAATCTTATTTTAAACACCTATTTGTACTGCTGTTAGAGGCAATAAAAAATTGCAAATTGCCAAATATATTCCTGCGTTGATGTGAGTGTATTTCTCTATATTAAATACATATGTATATTTTTTATGTGCACATTTGGTAGTCAAATTATGTTCTATGAGTGCTGAACACAAAACCATAAAAACATTCATTGCAAATCAAAGCAAAATCCATCTATCAGAATTGGACAATATTCAGTGGAATTTGAATAGTATTGCAAAGTGTTTGACATAAGTCCTGAACCAGACTCCATATGTAGTTAGCAAAAATTAGTTCAGATTTGGTTGGGGGTCATTACATTTTCCCTAGTGGATTGCATTCCATTGATTTTTCTGAGCAGCATCGAGAGCCCTTCTCTTAGGAGAATGGGACCACCTGCTTCGGGACCACGGTGAAGACTCAACCCAGTGTTGAGTGACCATTCTGTTGAATGGTAGATATCTGGTTTGGGACCATGATATAGACCCAGCTTTGCCTTGGGTAGACTCAACCTAGTGTTGAGTAGGCATTTGGTCTAGGACCACGATGTAGACCAGTCTAGGACTGGTAGACTCAGTTTAGTTCTGAGTAGCCATTCTCTTGGAGAATGGAGGCACCTGGTTCGTTACCAGGAAGGCACTGTAAGCCCTAGACTGGGTCTAGGCATGTGTGGCACTCTTACCCTTGATCTATGGGCTTTGTGTACTTCTCCAAGGATTAGCTACCCTTGGTTAAGTTACCCTAGTACCAGATCTAGGTGTCACAGAGAGTGTGAGATAAAAGCATTAGTAACTCTCTTGGTTTATGATGATGTACTTTTGGAATAAAAAAGAACCATAGTGTAGAAATAATAGATCAATGCTATGAGCAATGATGTTAAGAAGAAGCACAGGAAATAGATCTTGCTACTAAGAATTCTCACAAGCATACACATGAAAAATAGAGAGAAGAAAAGAGACTTAATCACATGAATGAAGAGATGAATATTGGTGTGTATCCTTCCATTGAATAATGATGAATAATAGTGTACATAAATAGTACATCCCTCATAGGAAAATCGAATTGTATGGAAACAACTCATAAAGCTCAAAAAGGCTGACTTACCAAAATATAGCAAACCCCCATAGGTGGCTAAAGCACTTACCAAATCTATCAAGGACCTCACGAGTTGGCAAAAGCATGAGTGAGTTGTCAAGGAGATGGAAAAAACATGCTAATCCTAGAAAATGGAGAAAAACTAATGGAGGATGGGTTGGAAACAAAAGCTCCCAGTTTCCTAGTTGACTAGCTTTTATCTTATCCATAGAAAAACAAGAAAAGCAGAATAAAGCAGAATCTGCTGTAAAGTCCCGTATACTAATTCTGGATGGTCAAAAGGTGGTCAAGATCAACCTAGAATTGGAAATAAATCATTCCTAGGATATAGATGGCATGTATTGACTTTAAGGTGCAAGTGGATGCCAATTAATTAAGCTAGTGGGTGAATAATTAATCAAATAATGATTAATTATTTTATCGTAAGTTGTTAGTGGGTTTAATATATTCCAACACCCCCCTATCAGTCTGACTTTATGATGGTATGACAAAAAATATAGATGCATATAGGGCCCAACAACAAGGCTATGGTCACCCTTTAACAATTATTATGTCCAAAAAAGTGAGGAAAGAGGCAAAACCACATGGGGAAAATCCTCCCTCAAGAAGGGAGAAAGGGCAAGGCACAAAATTTTGAAATAATATGTCTTCAACATATCCTTATCTTCACTTGAATCAGCTGAGTGAACTGCTTCTGGATGGAAGACTTGTTGAAGAAATCATGAACTCCATGATCATGTGCTGGAGTGTAGAACTTGCAAGAAGGAAGAGGAGAGACTCCTTCTATCTCATCATCTGATGAAGTAGGAACATTATCTGAATGCTTCTTGCTGCTGTCAAACTCTGATCTGCAAACATAATCTGAAATGGAAAAGAGATCTGTGCATACTCCTTCCCAAAGAGTATAAAGGTTAAGACAATTTATTTCACACCTAATTCCCTGAATAGCTGCAAAATTGTGATGTGAATCACATGTCAATCTTCCAATCTGCTGTAGCACCTGTATAGATCTGATGTGAGGCTATCAAAAACATTAGCATATGGAACAGAAAAGACAAAGGCTTCAGTGGCTCCATGAGGATATAGGGCTAGACTAGGAAAATTATGAACAACTGGGGAAAACTGATAGATGTAAAAATCTAAATGATGGATGGACTTAAGATCTGAACCATAAGTGTTTAGAACAGATCCAGACATGTTTAATATCAGTCCAAATATGACTAAGGACATGGATAACCAGCCAATGAAAGATAGGAAAGACTTCAAACCATGTAAGATAAATATCACTGCATAAGAGACCAATGAAGAATCAACTAGTGATCTTGGGATTTGTATAGTCTTTGGATTATTCAGAGGTATGGTAGATGGTATGGATGGTGGTATTATATGTGTCATGACATGGATTTCAGCCTGCAAACAATCTTCTAAATCAGATATACAAGCTTGTGAGGAAGCGCTGCTCAAAGGTAAGTCAATATCTAGTGAAAAATCACAATTTTTGGGAGATGAGTCTAGTAGACTGAGAGGAGAATCATCAAAGAAAGGTTCTGATATTTTTGATTCTGATATATCAGAGAATAATCTATATCAGAGATATGAGAAAAGGAGAGAACTCTGGCACTCAAAGCATAAGTTATATCACCTTGGAACTGCGCAGTATGACATTGTTCTGAGGAATCAGCAGGCTTCTCTAGTTGATCTAGAACTCCGATCCTGTGCTTCTCAAGAAGCTGAGAAATGATGTCCATCTTCTTCTTGAAACACTTCTTCTCTGAATGAAAACCCATGCTGCAATAAGAACACCTGGATGTGCTCCCTTTCTTCTTAACTTGCTTCATTAAATCTTCATATGAATCTTCATCTTCAATTTCTGACTTTGGCATCTTCACAATTTGCTTCTCTTTTGATTTGAATTTCTTGCTTCCTTGAACCAAGAGAGCATGATCCTTGCCCTTTGAAGAATTAAGGACACCCATATGGATCAATTTATCTTGCTCCTTTGTTAGTGAATCAAGAAAAGAATTTAAAGAAGGCATTTTCCACTTAGGAATAGCAAGCCTAGTTGCATGAAAAGTAGACACAAAAACTGAGTAATCAAGACCCAATTTTGAAAGAATGGAAAGGATTAATTGATCATCTGCTTTTTCAATCCCACATTGCTTGAGCATTAGAACAAGTGACTTGAACTTGGTGAAGAAACCCTCAAGAGATTCAAAATTGCTTGGAGTCAGTGAGAATAACTCAATCTCCAATTGATGTGCTCTTAGCTCATCTTGAACTCCAAAGAGAGACTCTAATTGAGTCCATACTTGGTTTGGAGTGGTCAAACAATCTAGATGAAAGAGTCAATCAGGAGAAATAGAGAGGCAAAGCAATCCATAGGCTTCATCCAACCTATTATGCCACTTAGCTTTTTCAATCACAGCATTGGGCTCATTCTCCAAAGCTAGTGTAACTCTGTATAATCCTCTACTGCGCAATAGAATGGAGATTTTGGCTTTCCATTCGTGGTAGTTGAAGGAAGTAAGAATTATAGGTGATGAAGAATCCATATTGCTGAATTGATGTGCTCAAGAATAAGATCTCTGCAACCTGCAAAACAAACTAGGAGAAAATCTTGCAAGCTAGACAAGCTCTTCTTCAGAGAGGGATAGGAGACTGGATGTGCTCCTCAACTCTGTAGAACTTGATCAACCTTGCTGCTCTGATACCATGTAGAAATAATAGATCAATGCTATGAGCAATGATGCTAAGAAGAAACACAGGAAATAGATCTTGCTACTAAGAATTCTCACAAGCATACACAGGAAAAATAGAGAGAAGAAAAGAGACTGAATCACATGAATGAAGAGATGAATATTGGTGTGTATCCCTCCTAAATAGTACATCCCTCATAGGAAAATCGAATTGTATGGAAACAACTCATAAAGCTCAAAAAGATTGACTTACCAAAATATAGCAAACCCCCATAGGTGGCTAAATCACTTACCAAATCTATCAAGGACCTTATCAAGGACCTCACGAGTTGGCAAAAGCATGAGTGAGTTGTCAAGGAGATGGAAAAAACATGCTAATCCTAGAAAATGGAGAAAAACTAATGGAGGATGGGTTGGAAACAAAAGCTCCCAGTTTCCTAGTTGACTAGCTTTTATCTTATCCATAGAAAAGCAGGAAAAGTAGAAAAAGCAGAATAAAGCAAATCTGCTGTAAAGTCCTGCATACTAATTCTAAATGGTCAAAAGGTGGTCAAGATCAACCTAGAATTGGGCATAAATCATTCCTAGGATATAGATGGCATGTATTGATTTTAAGGTGCAAGTGGATGCCAACTAATTAAGCTAGTGGGTGAATAATTAATCAAATAATGATTAATTATTTTATCCTAAGTTGTGAGTGGGTTTAATATATTCCAACACATAGGGGCACTTGGAAAAAGACCAAAATCAAAATAAATAAGGACTTTTGTACCATGGGAAAAGGACCACAGGTGGAAGTAAAAAATAAATAAGGACTTTTGGTAAAAGTCAAAGATAAATAAAAAGACCTTTTGATAAGAAGGTAAAAGTGAAATTATGAAAAAATTAAAATATTATTATTTTTATCTTTTCTTATTTTGGTCCACTTAACAGGTGAATGAAGGCTATAAAAGAAGATCAAGTCTTCTCATTATTACACACAAGTTTGCTCTCACAGGTGAAGATATTGTTTTGCTGAAGAAGACTGTTTCAGCAAACCCTCAGCTATCAGAAATTCAAGGCAACTCTTCTCTTCTCTCTCCTCACGGGCTGTCCGTTTTTCTCTCTGCGGGCAAGTGATTGCGGGCTCGCCCCTCTTCTTACACATCACAGGCAGGCCTCTAGAGGGCCCTTCCCTCTAGGCACCCTCGGGAAGCCTCTAACAGGCATACCGATGAGGGTTTGGCCCACGACTAATCCTCGAATAGCCTAGGGCAAACCCTAATTGGGCTGTCGTGGCCACACAAGCCCTTTGGGCAGCCTGTAGTAGCTCGGGCTTGCTGAAGCCCTAGGGCAGCCTGTAGTAGCTCGGGCTTGCTGAAGCCCTAGGGCAGCCCACGGGCAAGGCTGCAAACCCTCTGGGCAACAGCAGGGCTGCACATCAAGCAGCCGGGTAGAGTGCAGACCACGGGCAGCATGGTAAAGCAAACGAGCAGGTGAGAAAAATTAAGGGGCAGCAGTTAAGCCCAGATTTGGGTAGATCGGGCAACAACAGACAGAAAAGTACAGTTCGAGCAGTTAACAGTATTTTTCGGGGAGTCTGAGATTTTCGGGCAAGAGAGAGAAAATCCTGTTTTGGGTAATTTTTGTAATTTGTGGATCTAGTGTTTGAAACCCTCATTCTGATTTTTTTGCTAACAAATTTTTATAACTGTGGTAAAACCCAGATTTAGGTTTGAGGAACTTTTTGAAGAATTTCCTACGTCATCTCATTTACGAGAGGAGCTACTAATGCTTTTTGGGGTTTTGTCCTTTGAAGGTTTCCCCAATGAAAAATCTTTTGTGTCCATTGTGCTGATGTGATGAATGTGTTTTTATTGCATTGATTAAGTTCATCTGCAAATTTTTTAAGTTATATGCTACTGCTAAAATTTAACATGGTATCAGAACTTAGCATGTGAAAACACAGTAAAGGGACACTGCTGTTGTTTTTCACTAGATCTTGGAATAAGATTTGCAGATCTAACATTTGGATAAGTGATAGAGATGGCCATCAATGGTTTCAAACCGAAAGAGAAGCTCTATGGTTCAGCAAACTTCAAATCCTGGAAGGCCAGGTTGAAAACCATTCTAGATGAGAATGACTTGGATGCCATTGTTCTTAATGTCACAGAAGAGCCAACTGCAAATGCTGGTAGGCTTGCTTACAAGAGGAAGCAAGGTAAGGCTAGAAGAGTCATTTATGATTCTATCGGAGAAACATTGATGCATAACATCACATCTTTGAAGACTGCTAAAGAATGCTATGATACTTTGGTAAACCTATATGAAAAGAAGGCTCCCAGTCAAAAGAGAGTCTCGAAGAAGAGGCTACGAACTTTGAAGCTGAACAAAGATGAAAGCGTTGGTTCCTTCTTCACAAAGATTGCACAAGTAAGAGACCAACTTCTTGCTATTGGTATTACTGTTGATGATGATGACCTTGTGCAAACAGTGGTTGATGGTCTTCCAAGCTCTTGGGAAACCTTCATGGCATCCGTTTGTAGACGAGAAAATCAACCAACCTTTGAAAGGCTTTGGCATGATTGCATACAAGAAGAAGGAAGGAACGCTTACAAGGTAATCAAGGAGGACAACCTTGCACTTGCAGCAAAGACTAAGAAGTTCAAGAAGCCTTTCCCTCGGCAAAAGAAGGGTAAGAAACCTCAAGGTAAGTTTTTTGACATGTTTAAAATTGAATGTTATACTTGTCACAAGTTTGGACATTATGCTAGAGACTGCAGGCAGAACAAGAAGAAACCCAAGAGAAGGTTTCAAGCATCTGCTGCAAAAGCAGAGGAAGAAGAAGATGAAGAACCAAAGAAGAAGAAGAAAACCAAGACTAATAAAACTAATGAGCCTAAAAGAGAATACTATTTGATTTCTGCTCTAACTGGTTCTTTCTCAGCTTGCTCCACTTCTTGGTTGGTGGAAAGAGGTGCCTCTAGGCACATGACAGGTAACTGTGGTACCCTCACCAGTTACAGAAAGAAGAAGATCACCACTCAGGTAGAACTTGGAGATGACTCCACTTACAAGATTGAAGGAGTTGGCTCAACTTCACTTCAACTTGACTAAGGTACGGTTCTTCATGTTGATGATATTCTTTATGTTCATGGTTTAAAGAAGAATCTTTTATCTATTGTTGGTTTAGAAGACAAGGACCACATAGTCCTCTTTATGGACAAGGTCTTTTTATGGGCAAAAGACACAGATCTAGACTTAGCAGTACAGATTGGGGTTTGAGAGGGAGACCTCTACAAGGCCTCCAAAGTTTCCACTCATGCTTTGGTACATCACAAAGTTGATCCTTGTGAACTTTGGCATAGAAGGTTTGGACACCTTCACTACACAACTCTCCCAAGATTGCAGAAGATGGTTACAGGTATGCCAGAAGTTTCTCCAAAACATGATGGAATCTGCAAAGGATGTGCTCTAGGTAAGAACACTAAGAAATTCTTTCCTAGAAGCAAGAGTAGATCTAAAGGCATTTTGGATTTGATTCATTCTGATATTTGTGGGCCCATGTCTTCACCTTCCTTGAGTGGATGTTTATATTATGTCTTGTTTGTTGATGACTACTGTCGGAAGTCTTGGATTTACTTCCTTAAAGCCAAGAGCGAAACCTTTGACAGGTTCAAAGAGTTCAAGACACTGATTGAAAATCAGACTGGCAGGCACATCTGTATCTTGAGATCAGATAACAGAGGTGACTAAGAATCTAATGAGTTTGATGATTTTTGTCGAGAAGCAGGAATCAAGAAAGAGCTGACAATGCCTTACAACCCCCAGCAGAATGGGGTTGCAGAAAGGAAGAATAGAACGATCTATGAGGCTGCTAAAGCCATGATCACTGATCTAGATCTTTCCTTGTCTTTGTAGGCTAAAGCTACAGGAACTGCAGTATACATTCAGAACAAAAGCCCACATGCTATCTTGGGGGAGAAGACTCCAGAAGAAGTCTTCACCAAGCAGAAACATGCAGTTGACCACATGAGGATATTTGGTACTCCTGTGTATGTTCATGTGCCAAAAGAAAAGAGGGATAAGCTAGAGCCCTCCGGTAAGAAAGGTACCTTTGTTGGGTACAGTGATTGCTCGAAGGCTTATCGAGTATATATACCTGGACAAAGGAACATTGAGGTCAGCAGAGATGTGATCTTCCATGAGGAAGCGGTGTTTCGTAAAACACTAGAGCTTTCACCAAAAGATGTAGTTGCTCCACTTGAGTTTCTCGATTCAAAAATTCAGAGGGATGAAGAGGAATTTGATGATCAAATTCTAGATGTTCCTGAGAACATTGAAAGTCCACTAGAAGAACTACTTGAAGTTCCTCCTTCCAAAGGGAGACCTACTTGGTACCGAGAGACGGTACAAGAAGCCGAGAAGCATAAAGCTCCTCCAGGGACCTTCAGAGAAAGCATAAGACCACATAAGTACTTCGGTCTTATGAGTCAACTTATCAGTTCAAAACCTTCATCATACAAAGATGCAACAAGTAAACAAGAATGGGTTGATGCCATGATTGAAGAGTATAAGTCAATCACGAAGAATGATGTTTGGAAAGTTGTTCCCAGACCTGCAGGAAAGTCAAGAGTGACTTCTAGATGGCTTTATAAGATCAAGCATGCTGCAGATGGCAGCGTGGAAAAGTATAAAGCCAGATTCGTAACTCGTGGCTTCACTTAGAAAGAAGGCATTGACTATGACGAGACAGTTGCTCTTGTTGCCAGGTATACTACCATCAGAACCATCATTTCACTTGCTGCAGTATTCAGATGGAAGTTACATCAGATGGATGTAAAGACAACCTTTCTCAATGGTAAGATAGAGGAAGAAGTTTATATTGAACAACCTAGAGGGTTTGTGACTCATGGGAAGAAGACCCATGTATGTAAACTGAAGAAAGCCCTGTATGGACTGAAACAGGTTCCAAGAGTCTAGTATGCCAGGACGGATGGATTTCTCCATAGCTTGGGGTTTTCCAAAAGTACAACTGATTCTAACTTGTACTTTAAAGATGTTCATAATCATGTCTTGATACTTGTTCTATATGTAGATGAATTGTTTCTTACAGGTGATGAACAGTTAATAGACTAGTGTAAGAGGGAGCTTACCTCTGAATTCGAGATAAAAGATCTTGGATTGATGCATTACTTCCTTGGCTTAGAAGTCTGGCAAAAGCCAGGTGAGATATTCCTGACACAAGGAAAGTATGCCGTGGATATCTTGCAGAGATTTGGGATGCAGGACTACAAGTCCATGAGCATACCAATGGATACCAACTTGACAAAGTTGTAGGACTCAGCCTCTAGTTTACAGAGTGTGGACTCTACTCTATACAGACAACTCATTGGTTCCCTGATGTATAGATCGAAACACATTGAAATGAGGTATCATTTCATCAGAGACCTAGTACAAAGAGGTGCTCTAAAGTTGCAGTACATTCGTATAGATGAACAGATTGCAGATATCTTGACCAAGCCTCTGGCTGCATCAAATTTCGTGTACTTCCGTGACAAGCTTGGTATGGCAGAGAATGCCTCTCTCGCTGAGAGGGAGTGTTGATTTTTCTGAGTAGCATCGAGAGCCCTTCTTAGGAGAATGGGACCACCTGGTTCGGGACCACGGTGAAGACTCAACCCAGTGTTGAGTGATCATTCTGTTGAATGGTAGATATTTGGTCTAGGACCATGATATAGACCTAGCTCTGCCTTGGGTAGACTCAACCTAGTGTTGAGTAGACATCTGGTCTAGGACCACGATGTAGACCAGTCTAGGATTGGTAGACTCAGCTTAGTTCTGAGTAGCCATTCTCTTGGAGAATGGAGGCACCTGGTCTGTTACCAAGAAGGCACTGTAAGCCCTAGACTGGGTCTAGGCATGTGTGGCACTCTAACCATTGATCTATGGGCTTTGTGTACTTCTCCAAGGATTAGCTACCCTTGGTTAAGTTACCCTAGTACCAGATCTAGGTGTCACAGAGAGTGTGAGATAAAAGCATTAGTAACTCTCTTGGTTTATGATGATGTACTTTTGGAACAAAAAAGGACCATAGGTAATGACCACAGGGGCACTTGGAAAAAGGCCAAAGTCAAAAGTCAAAATAAATAAGGACTTTTGTACCACAGGGAAAGGACCACAGGTGGAAGTCAAAAATAAATAAGGACTTTTGGTAAAAGTCAAAGATAAATAAAAAGACCTTTTGGTAAGAAGGTAAAAGTGAAAATAGGAAAAGATTAAAATATTATTATTTTTATGTTTTCTAATTTTGGTCCACTTAACAGGTGAATGAAGGCTATACAAGAAGATCAAGTCTTCTCACTATTACACACAAGTTTGCTCTCACAGGTGAAGATGCTATTTTGTTGAAGAAGAGTGTTCTCTTGCCTCAGCTAGGGCATCCTTTCAGCAAATACTCTGCTAGTGTTTTATCTCAGAAATTCGGGGCAGCTCTTCTCTTTTCTGGGCATCCATTTTTCTCTCTCTCTCTCCTCACGGGCTATATGTTTTTCTCTCTCCGGGCAAGTGATTGAGGTCTCCACCCTCTTCTTACACATCACGGGCAGGCCTCTAGAGGGTGCTGCCCTCTAGGTACCCTCGAGCATCCTCTAGCAGGCATACCCGTGAGGGTTTGGGCCACGGCCAACCCTCGGGTAGCCTAGGGCAGACCCTAACAAGGCTGCCGTGGCCACACAGGCCCTCCGAGCAGCAGCAGGGCTACATATTAGGCAGTCGGGCAGAGTGCAAACTGCAGGTAGCATGGTAAAGCAGCCGGGCAAGTGAGAAAAATCAGCGGGCAGCAGCAGACAGAAAAGTACGATCCAGGCAGTCAACAGTATTTTTCGGGCAATCTAAAATTTTCAGAAAGGAGAGAGAAAATCTTGTTTTGGGTAATTTTTGTAATTTGTGGATCTAGGGTTTGAAACCCTTAGTCTGATTTTTTTGCTGAGAAATTTTTATAACCGTGGTAAAACCCAGATTTGGGTTTGAGGAACTTTTTGAAGAATTTCCTAAGTCATCTCATTTACGAGATGTGCTACTAATGCTTTTTGGGGTTTTTGTCCTTTGAAGGTTTCCCCAATGAAAAATCTTGTGTCCATTGTGCTAATGTGATGAATGTGTTTTTACTGCACTGTTTATTTGTTTAAGTTCATCTGCAAATTTTTTAAGTTATCTGCTAACGCTATAATTTAACACATTTTTCTGAGTCGGTCGTACCCCCTGAGTACCCAAACACGGGGTATGACGTATCCCCGAGTATCCCTTTTTTTTTATAATGGCGTCTCGGGTACATGGACCCAGTATGGGGTATGGCAATGGACGTACCTCACAAGTACCCAAGTACCCAGTACGGGTTCATATACCCTACCCCTTGCCGTACCTCACAAGTACCCAAGTACCCAGTACGGGTTCATATACCCTACCCTCAGGTACGGGTACCCTTGCTACATAGATATAAAGCTAGTTCGGATTTGATTGAAGAACCACCTGATGCTAACATTGGTGAAAAAATTTCAGAAGAAAGGACCTCCTATGCATTTTAGGAAGCGAATACTTTGAAGAAAGGAAATGCGGAGTGAACAAATCAACATGGATGGTTGCCCAGTTAGTTTAGTAGTTGTGGATCTAGGGAATAATCTCTCATTGGTTGAGGCATTCATGTGGATTGCAATCTACTAGTGAGGTTACGCAACATGCATGTGAATTTCTATTAAGTAATTGAGTTCGAGAGATCTTTGATTCGGGTGTTCAAGGAAGTGGAATCCGGGAGCTCGAGAATTCAACTCAAGAGCTACAACTTTCTGAGGGTTACGAGGCAACTTGATGGAGCTCAACCTGGTTCAAGAACTCTCTTCAGAGAAGAAGCTTTAGAAGAGTATCTACCTCTGTTTTGTTTTTCAATTTATGTGTTTTTTGGTATATGCATTTGATTTCACCAGTGTACGTGTTATACCTTTTAACGATGAACAATCGTACACATTTGCTGTTGGGGTGGGTCACTATACAAACAACAGAGCAGAGATGCTTGCATTAAAACTGTTAATGAGGCTTGCTTTGTTAAAAGGAGTTCTCAGACTTCAAGTCTATGGGGACTCAAAACTTGGGACTAAGTGGATGTGGATGAAAATACCTCTAAAGGCATTTTGTTGAGGCCTCTATATGAGGAATTGATCCTTACAGCTGATCTTTTTCAGGAGATTACTTTTAATCACATTTACATGGAGGGGAATATGTGATTACTTTTCATCAAGTGATTTCCCTCAGCAACTTTGAAACCAAACATGTCCAAAAGGGCTTGCTTGTCCCGTGCCCGACACGTCTTTGCAGCATGTCTTGTGTTTGGACACGCGTGTCCGAGGACTGTCAGTGCATGTCCCAAAAACAAGACACGTTTTCCACTAAAAAAACGCCCAAAATTGTTTTAAACATAGTTACTGGATTTGGCCCTAGGCCTAACCGCACTCGAATCGGATTCTTCCGAATCGAATTCTCAGATTCTTCATCGGATTCTTCCACCTCGTTTTGACTATTATAAAGTTGTTTACATAGGATAATTAAGGCTAATTAGGGTTAGGGTTCCGAATCCCTGATTCCTAATTTTGGGATGAGTGCCGCACCCATATCGGATTCTTTAGCCGATTCCGATCGCACCCACGGTTCGTGTAACCTTGGCTTTAAATCAAAATTTTCACTTTCTTTTTAAAATTTGCAAGTGTGGAGAGGGCTCTAAAGTGTGTTTGTTGTGCAGGGGAAGAAGATTTGAAGGATTTAAATGTGTAATTACTAATGTTAAATGTGCATTGATTTTGATTTCTATTGAATATGTAAAAATTTGGATCTATATGTCTATATTTTTAATGTATATATATAAAGTGTCGTGATTCCGGGGTCATCGTGTTCGTGTTGGACACTTGAATCCCTGTGTCCTTGTGTCAAGTGACTTAGCTCGGCAGTAATCCAAGGACGGATTACTGCTGAGGGAAGACACTTGGAAACAATGGGAGATGGAAAATGACAATTGATTGGAGCTGGACCCTAGTTCCTTACCTGGATAAATCTTGGGGCCTTGTTAAGATATAAGGATAGAAATGTAATAAAGTCACCTTAGTGTTTTTAAGTTAAAATCAGGGTTTTTGTATTAGGTTTTCAATCATTTAGGGTTTTGGTCTCTCAAGCTCTTTATAAGAGCGAGGACCCTCAATGTCAGGTGGTACTGTCAAATAATAATATTGTGTTGTGTTATTCAGTTCTCATGTGTAATCGTATCTAGTGTTATTCACTGCTTTGGTTTCAAAATACGATAATGGCAGCAATTAAATAATGAAGAAGATGAAGAACCATATTGTCCCACCCTTAACCTTATAATTGACAACCCATGACTTTTCTGAGCAAATTAAACCATGCAACAGTCAGTTTTCTCACTTCACTTGCTGGTTCAGCATTAGAACCTAATTATTTGTCAAAGACATCTGTAAAGGAAAAATATTTATTTGTCATCAAAACCATCAACTGAAACCTCTCATTTAGTACCATTACAATAGTGCTCACGCTGGAGATAGAATAGATTGCATGCCATGCAAACACAACATACCAAAAGAATATCAGACAGCGAGCTCTTATTTTTTTACAGGTTCAATACAAGGGACTGGAACATCTTGATATTTGATGTGTAGAAAGTCAAAGAACAACAGGCCCAAACAAGGGACCTGATTTATTATTTTCATTGAAATTGTTCAAATCCCATGTTTTTTTACTGGTTAAATACAGGGGACCTGAACATTAGTGAAATGCATGGTCTTTTGATTCCAGGGTGTCAAAACACAATTGACATATCTGATTGGTTTGTTGAAATTGATGAGGACAAATCTAGGTCAGATTCAACTGCTCTGGATGATCACAGCGCAGCAATGCTCAATTTGAATAAGGATGTAGATTCAAGGCTTGAATTTTTTTCTCTCTTCAAGTCAAAAACTCATTAAGTTCACATTTAGAGTAATCTTCAAGGGAGGAGAAAATATTTTAGTGGTGGAAAAGAATGATCCAAAATGGATCCAGGAAGATAAACAAAATTCTTTTGTTGTCCAGAGCGTAGCCTTTCAAAGAATTGTTGAAGACTCTAATAAGTTCCTATGACAAGTTTTGTAAGCTTTTCCATGAAGATCCCATTAAAGGCTTGTTAGAAGGTAAAGTCTATTCTAAAAAGACCCAGCCAAAATTAGCTATGAACTTGGTAGAAGGTTTGCAAAAGAAACTTAGGTAAAATTGAAATGAAGATTGGAGTTCACGCTACACTGGCCCCATGTATAGATCAGCCAATAAATGAATGAAGAATGTTCTCCTTTCAGAAAGCAAACAGGAGATCATGGCAGCCATTGGAGAGTCAAGATTAACCTATTGCCTCTCGGTCCCCACCATCAGACGAACTCTGTTGAATAAAGGAGAAACAGGCAAGCTATGAGAAAGACTGGTTATTGTTCCAACACATTTTCAAGAGAGAAGTTGATTCAGATGCAAATGGAAATTGACCGACAGAGAATCAACTGGAGTAACATTAGTGAAATCGACCAACCTATATTTGCCAGTAAAGAAGAGATGCTGTTGACAAATCGATTCAACTTGAGATGAGTTGATCTACTGAGGATAGCATTAATTTGCTCACCAGAGAATTCAAACCGTGAAGAGGAAAACATGACCAACCTGGAATTCCACTGGCCCAAAAGTGAAATCGACTTATCTCTGAGTTGAGTAGACTGGTAAAAAGGAATAACTGATTTGCAGCTAAAGGATCCATCTATATTTATAAAGATATCAAGTTGCAAACTTCTATTAGTAGCTCATAGATTTACATTACAGGAGGGTAGGGATAACTATACTGGAAACTCCGGGCTGAGCTGATATGAAGCAAATGGAAACAAGTTATGTTATGCATAAAAACAACTCTGAAAGTACTTGAGCCCTTCCAACTCTGAAAGTACAAATGCCAACACTGTTGTCTTTCTTTGACTTCTCGTTGGTATATAGATCCAAAGATTATTGCAGAATGGAAGCATTCTTGAGTTTTACACAGTTGTTCTTGTTTTGGACCTTGTTGGTTCAGAAGACTGCCAACAGATATTGGACATTATCGGACAATGCTTCCAAAAGTTCCAGTTAACTGCAGAAGGGAGAAGAGATGACAGCTAGCATTCATAAAAAACTCATCTGCTCCATGAGAGCTCCTCCAACAAATTGTACTGAACTTCTCATCTGAGAGATGCCTTGCAGATTCTGAAACAGAAGTAATCGAGGGTCATGCAGAGAACGGGAACAATGGACCTGCTTGGTAATGGCACCACGAATCCGAAGGTCTGCTAGTAAGTCTATTCCTTCGGACCTAAAGACTGTTGCAAAGAAATAGAATGCAGAACTAAATATGGCCCATTAAGACAGCTTCTAGCGATTCTCTTGTGGAACAAAGCCTGTTCCTGAAGTTTGAAGTGACATGCTAATTGTAGAAGTGAGAACAAGAAGCAATGTTGGAGACATTTTTAACACTCACTTGGTAACTCTGCAAAGATTAAAGAGTCAAGACCTATCTGATGAGGGATGAATGAAGAAGAGGAGAAAATCGCAAGTTAATGCGATACTCAACCCCTGCAGCACGATTTTCTTCACACCAGAAAGGAAGGATATGAACCTCATTCTCCATTTCATCTGAGGTTCATCAAAGCATACCAGACAATCCATCAATCTTCCAAGCTGAATAAGGTCTTTCTTAAAATTATTTTACATCGATACATTTGATTCAGAAGTTCCTTTTTTCACAAAGAGGATGTGCATTGAAGATACGAAAACCCCATGCAGTGCTGCCCAAGAATAGAAAATGTTGTCATGAATCTTGAGAGAATGTTCGGAAATGCATATAACAGGAGAAAAAAAACAGTTTTATTATTAGAATATTTTATACCAGTGTTCCAAGAGGACATATCCCGCAAGGTTGGTGTCCCCTGCATTTCCCATGCCCCCGAGATGGGAGGGAAACTGGAAAAATGTTTCGCCACGTCCCCCTTTCTGCTGAACTCTGCAAAACGTGTGGTGAAACGTCCCACCAAGATGCAGGATGTGTTTTGCAGAAAGGGGGACATCTGGGCGCCCCCATTCAAAAAGCGGGATGCTCGGACACCCCCTCCTGATGTTTGAATTTTTTTCCCTAAAAAACTAAAAAAAAACTCAAAAGATACTAAGCCTAACTTAAATAAGACAAGCCTAAGTTTTGAGTTTTGACTCTAGATACTATCACTGATGACCTCAGACCATCACTCTTTACTATTTTAAAGCAATTTTAATTCACTATTTACTATTTAGTATTTCTGAGTTCAGAGTTGAGTATATGTTGAGTTATATAATATATTTGCAGGTATAGTTCTGAATAGTAGATGTACTATTTCAAATGTATGGGTGTTGATGGTTCAAATTTATTACTGTTGAGTCATAAATTTTACTTTGAAAAGATGTGCATGTATTATAAATTTATAAATTAATATTATCAATGTGAAATTGAAATACTCAAATACGATGAATCATAAATGAATCAATGATCGTGAATTTACATTTTACAATGATGAATTTAGTATTAAGAATTTAAATGATGGTGGGATGAGGAACATGCCCCCATCCCCCATGAATTTTCCTCAATTTGGGGGTGGTCTCCAGCTAAGTCACACGGTTCGGGTTCGGGTTCGGGTTCGGCGAGCATTAGGTTCGGTTCGGGTTCGAATTTTTCGATGAGGTTCGGATGAGGTTCGACATTAGGTTCGAATATATATATATATATATATATATATATATACACACTTGTTGTTTATGACAAGTCTACTCACAAGTTTAAACTTTATGCATCTAAGAGCATGTTTCTGCTATTTCAAATTATAGAGAACATTTCATTTATAGACAACTTAAATTAACATAGAGATACATGATCAATTAACAATAAATATAGGCCTAGCATGAAATTTGAATAACAAAAATATATGGGAGCTCAATACATAGAATAAATAACTAAAAATCAGCATCAAGACTCAACATACATGATCAATAAACAATAATCAATAAAAATCATGAACAATAAATAATGCACATATATTTATTTATGACAATATTTATTTATTTGTGATTGTTTAAACTTTATGGTTTTAGTAGACACCTGTTCTGAATGCCACGGCCCACAATACTGGAGATCACGACGCACGTTCAGCCTAGAGGCTCCAGGGCTCGTCAAGTCTAAACAGAGTTCATGGTCAGAGACTGTTCAGAAATCTGCCAAAGTATGTTCAGAGATTGGCAAATCAATAGCTGTGTAAGGAAGGCGTTTTACGAAACACTTGAACCACTTAAATGCCAAAATCACAGTGAATGGTTTTACCCCATACGTTGCCCATGCTATGATAGTTACTAGCACTGATGATGTCGACCTTCCATACCATATTGAAGTTGCTCCAGAACAAAAAACCCTCTTAAAATTTCCAGGAGTTAAAGCATAAACAGCAAGCGATGGTGATGGGCTTGCATCCGCGCGATGTCACTGAATCGGTGATCACTGTCAAGTTTCAACTTCAAACAGCCATCGAGGAGGGCTCGCTTAGTGAAATTCTAGACAAAACTACCGGGGAGTGGCCTCTTGAGGAAACTGTAGAGTTTGCCAAGCTTGCCCTCGGGCCTCAAATGCACAGAATTGCGGCGCCGAGACAGGACGAATTTGGAGACAGTTGTTCTGCGGCCTACCAGAATTAGTGAGATTGAGAGATCACCAGTATACACATGCTGAGTACTGCACCTCCTAGCGAGTCAGGGACTAACATTGTCAACTTTCAACTGATGGGTTTTACTCTTAAAGCAACGAAGAGCACTAAATCGTGATCACTGATGAGCAGTCTTGCAAGTTGCAGAGATTCAGATCGGGTGGAGTGGGACAGAAATGCGGCCGCCGGCGGGTTTGTTGCACAGCTCGTGGAGGTAAAAATGAGGTAAACGATTTTAGCCTTTAGGTATTTTTTAGGTAAAACGATTTTAGGTATTTTTTTTTTTAAATTCTGTTTTTTTTAATTAAAAATTTGACCTTTTTAAAAAAAATGTTTTTTTAATTAAAAATTTGATTTTTTTTAAAAAATTTGTTTTTTTTTAATTAAAAATTCGAAAATCGTTTAGGTTCGTTTAGGTTCGGGTTCGCCTGGATTAGGTTCGCCATTAGGTTCGGCATTAGGTTCGCCATTAGGTTCGCCGAACCTGGAAATTTTTTTGAGGTTCGCCGAACCTCGAACCTCAAGGATTAGGTTCGGCGAACCCTGTGACTTAGGTCTCCAGTGTCCACACATTGCCATAGCATGCCAATGTCATCGACATTGACAACCATAGCAACAAACCCTTTTCTCTTTGAGGAAGGAGGTGTCTTCCCCAGCATATACATGTCATCAGATTCATCGCAATATCCTGACACAACCACCTTGAAACCATCAGTCATGTCCTTTACAACTCATTGATCCTGCCGGAATTCCACCCTTTTATTGGTGAGTGTAATGCAGTGGATAGAAAGAAAGTTTCGGCCAACACCTAGAACAAGAAAAACATCCCCATGCTTAGTGGTATCAATGATGACATCACCACAGCCTAGAATGTGTAACATTGAGATGTTGCCAATAACTACTTTCTCTCCAATGCAATGTTGTCTGATGAGATGTCTAAACAAGCTCTGAATCTGATTGCAGTACTTTCATTACAGAGGAAGAGATAGCTGGGGCTCAACTTCTCAATACATGTGGATGCAGATTTTTCAAGACTTTGGATATCAATCAGTGATGAAAGACAGGCAGTTGTTTATGCTTTTTATGCACACTTGGTAATATGCCTATATGGCAGTTTTGCAGTGGTAGTTATTACACTTCCAAAAAAATATGTAGATAAATGCAGTAGGATTCTGTTTATGTTACTGATGAAAGATGTATGAACAAGACCTTTGTCCACGAAGAGATTTCTTAGGAGCTTTTTTGGAAGTCCATAGTTTCTTTGAGATGCTTGGTCTTGAGCAAATTTTGGGTGCTACTATGCACATAACATTGTATATTTCATTTCTTCTTGAAATAGTAATATATTAATTTTTCCTTGGATTTTCCTTGTTAATAATCTGAATCTTTTAAATATATATTTATTCAAATTTAATTGCAAATTTTATCCAATGTTTCCAGCATGACAATTTTTATCAAATTTCATCATTGTCCAATTCAAACTTCATGAACCAGGTTACTTAGGTAAGAACCATGCATAAATTCTCCAGACATAAGCAAAATACATTATCAAGAATAGAATGTATAAAAAACAATATAAATAGGGGGGAAATGGATGCATGCAATTTGAGTTGGATGAACTCAATGAACTGCAGGACTGGACAATGATACATAGAAAAATTTAACTTATTATAATATTTCCATATTGGTAGGTAGAAAGGCTGATAAACACCTGCATATCGTCGAATCGGAGATGTGAAATGTGTATACAAGGGAGATGCAAGACCATAATGATGGAACTCAGGAGGAGTGAGGTCTCCACTGCAGAAATAAACTGCCTAAAAATTACACACAATGCATCAGAGTTGGCAATGATATTACTTGTTATGGCAGACTAACTATGGCAATTATAAAAATGAACAACATGAAGCCTTCACACAAATACTAAAAATTGGTTCAAAAAATTATATTACATAAGATAGGAAAACCAATGTAACCAGCTTTCAAAGTTTGACAGTCACTAATGTTTTCGAAGATCAAAAACAAAAAGTTCGCAGGTAAATAACCTGAGTCATGCATCGTGTTGTAAGAATTCGGACCAGCTTGTTAAAATATGGATCATCATCCTGCCCAGATTTATCATTCAATACAAACAATCTCATGAGAAAAGTGTTAATTTGAATCATATTCTAGTCAAGTATAAACTTAGCACATGATATGGGTGTCATAAAGCAAAAAGACCAACCATTCCTTTCATTTTCATAAAAAAATGCTTGTGGCATAAAACTGCTCAAAAACTCAGATTGTATAATCAATAAAAGGATATCAAATAGAAATAATTATCAATGATGATCATTACCACAGCACGATCAAGAGAATCAGCTAAGGCTTTTGAAGATGAAATGTCCAGTTCAACTCCAACAGATGCTGTTATGCACAACAAAGGTTCAAGCATTTCCGGTGTTGGACTTGGATGACGCCTGTGCACCACATTTTTACAGAAGCAGAGGTGCTTTAGGTACACAAAAAAGACACATTGAAGTAAAAATCTATCTACTAAAAGAGTTAATGTGCTCAGTGTTCCTGCAAGAAGTTGAGCTTCACATTAGTCACTAATACAACTTAATGAACACTCTCAATCCAAAATCGCAGCCTTCATATCAAATTAAGCCAGATTATAAAATGTTGACAATCACCCTGCCGCCAGCTTTCTTCTGATCAAAGTATTAGTAATTATTTTGAGGCATACTGAAGACTCGCTATAGGGAACAGTTTACAATATCTGTAATGACTTCTCAAAATAAAAGCAGTGCAACCAATTTAATGGATCTCAGATCCAATTCACACATAATTCAGGAAGAATGAAAAGATAAACGGTAGATAGAAAGGGTAGTTCAAGTAGAGAGTTCCAGATTAAGACAAGAATGAAAAGAAAGGGCAAGCTTCATACAGGAACTTTTTAGTAAGAATCTTCCAGGGCTCTTTTCATTTCCATAAAATCAACTCATCTCTGAAGCATGAAGAATTTTTGCTTTATAAATTCCAGCGGTAGATGATATTTTAAAGAGAAATATGGCTTCAAATGGGTTAGACCCTTCAGAAATTTTGGTTGTAGTTGTGGAGGAAAATAATTTTAAAGTTGAAACCAAATTGGCTAGCCCATAAACACAGATCCATAGCCTGTGTTTGGGAAACAAAGAATTTAGCCACATGCAGAACATCTAAGTTGCAGGAAATGGTAACCTTCTCCCCGTACGCCCCCCCCTCCCCCTGAATACCCAGTTTCTGGTCTAGAAATGCAACAAAACATGGGAATGGCCCAAAATGTTTCAAGGGCTGTTTCCTGATATCAAAATACGTCCAGAAATGTTTAAAGTCAAATCCAGCATGTTTCAAGCCCACTAAACTGCTAAAGAGGTTCATGGGGCCCACAAAGAGCATACAAATGTATAATCACCAGACTATAATAACAATTTAGGTCTATATTCACTCTTAAAACACTGATGTTTACATCCACTTTCAAAAAAATCTCTAGAAATCATAACAACCTCTAGTTTCCATATCTTATAAGCAACAACCTCCTGACTGACTCCTCACTTTCCTACAGTAGCAGCAAGATATTTTCTTGCGATTGGAGCATTGGGAGCAAGAAACAAACTTTTTGCACTCATTTCTCACTTTCTTGAGGCGCAAGGCTTTTCTACAGCTGCAACAATCCTTTTTTTCTGTTTTGGACCATTGGGAAAAGGCTTTGGGGCATTTCCAGTAAAATGATGGTTATGAGCAGCAAGAAGATGGTTGTAGGCTCCCCTATCTTTGGTGAGCTTTTTGAAGTGGTATTTGCCATGCCCCTAGACCTGCTAAACCAAGCAAGCAAAATTAATAATATCCCCTTTACAAGGATGATATAAAACTCAAACAAATCCCTGGTGGAGGTTCATGTGGATGGAGGTACGACTTATGCAAAACAGACAAGAATATCTAGAGTTCTTACACAAGGATAAAGCCAGATATTTTGCATCAAAACGAATCTGAAGTTGATATTTCTGAACATTCACACGACCCAAATCTATGGGAAAAGTATGTGAGACAGCATAAGGCTGCCCAAAGGTTGAAAAAGAGGAGAGACAAACTGTTAAATACAAAAAAAAATAACAGTAGGAAGCAAAGTTAGGCTAGGATAATTTGAGAAAGAAATGTTAAATAAAATAAAGATAAAGATAATAATAATAAAATAATAAAACCAATTAATAAAAAGACTTACACTTCATAAAGGGTACCAAGGTACCACCTTACAAATTTGTTTGGGCACTCACTTTGTAAGATATCATCTTTACCAATCATTCTTTATATATATATCAATGTTGCACCACTTGGTCTCGGCAAAGATTCGGCTGAAATGTGACTTGTCGACTTGCGAAAGACTTGGGAGAGACTCGGCAAATAGGAAAAAAGTTTCAAAAAATTTAAAATATCGTAAATTTTGGGCAAAAAAAAGAGACTATTGATATTTCCAATCCATATAAGTTATAAAACTACAATCTATGCAATAATCCATAACATCATCTCATAAATTATGATAATAAAACATAAACACAATTGATTTTTCTATGCAAAAATTTAAATCTTATATAGTGAACAGGAATTGGCCTGTCTAATGTTGAGTGAGCATCACGTCGAAGTCTGCATACAAGTTTTCAGCCTAACCCCCCTGCTCTCTTATATTGCTTTCCAGATCTTCCAATCCAGTTTTAAGCAAGGAAATATGAAGTGATAATTGCTGAATGGCTTCCACCAAGTCTTCTAGCTGAGACTTAATGCGCCTCATCATTATTTTGAGGTCCCTAAGATCATTATGGACCTGACCCATTTCCTCATTCTAGGAAGACATGGTATTTTTGAAAAGTCTTCTTTGCCATAATAGCTAGACTGAACTTGAGGATGTTCCCTAAGAAAACAGATGTCGTAAACAAGAGACCTTGAATTGTGCAGTCGTTTAGCACTATCCTGATGGAAAGAAGTAATGGCCGACACGGAGAGATAAAATATCCTTAAATTTAGGAAAAATCTCAAAGACAAGTGAGTAATCTCTTCAAAATTAGTCTTCAATAAAAAAGACCCTATGTTGCATGGGAGCGCCCCCTACCCGCTCGCTCCCGCTCCAGAAGCTCGCTCCCAAAATGCTCCCAGTTTTGGGAGCACGCTCCCAAGGCGCTCCCGACCTTTCCTATACTAAAATCTCATATACTAGGTTGATCATTTGGTGACAATGTTATGGTACCTCCCTTCTTTGCCAAGCTCCTACAAATTTGTTTATGGTTGATTATTTGATGATAATGTTATAAGTTATAACTACTAGATGATTGATGTTATATGGTTTAATCCATGTATTCTATAGCTAATTCAAAATCATACCAATTTTTTTTAGATATAAATCCATCAAAATATATTAAAATATAGTATACAAAAAACGCTCCCGAAACGCTCCCAAAACAAGAGCTTTTGAAAATTTCCCTTTTCGCTTCGCTGCCGCTTCCAATAACATAGAAAAGACCAATAAAATGCGTACAGGAAATGACATTCCTCACCCAGAAATCATGGCTACCTCTATAGGAAAAAATGAAAGCACCACAAATTGTTCAGGAGACAAACCTTGAAGGCAAGGCGAGCTTGCGACTGAACTATAGGAACCTTGTTGTCCTAAGAGTGGCCTCATACATGGATTTATTGAGGTTTTGGTTCGAATCTATATAGCCCCGTTATAGCACCTAGAATACCACACCAAGCGACCAAACAAGGCTAACAGTGAGTCTGTGCCGAGTTTCCCAAGTTTCTTAAGTTCTGTGAGTATGGGCCAAGTCTTCATCGATTACTCGAGCTGGAGTTCTACTCACCCAGGCTTGCGAGTCGTGCTATATATATATCAGTGTTGAAAAACTCTCTGAAAAATCGCCGACTTTTTAAAAAGTCGCAGATTTTTCCCTAAGCCAAAAAAACGGCTAGAAAAAATCACAATTTTTTAATTTTTAAAAAAGTTGCGACTTTTCGCTAAAATGGCAAGTCCTGACTTTTTCCAAAAAGTCTCCATTCTGGCTAAAATTGATAATTTTCCAAAAATTGGCCGTTTTGTTGTATATTAACAACTTTCCTCTACCGTATAAATATTTCAAAACTGTGTATTTGAAGATCAAACTATGCAAGGATAAGCTATACAAAATATGTATCCATTTATCAAAGATCACAATGGTAATTGAATTATTTTTTTCACTATTAGGGAATTTTTTGAGCAAACATATTTTGAGTGATCATCATAACACATTGTAGAAAAAAGAGAGCTAATGTGATGCTCATGTCGGAAATTCAATTTGGGAGGAGTGAAAAATACATCTATGATTTATCACCAATAAAAACAAGAAATACATTTAATGGCTGGCAACCAAATCAATAAAATATACCTTTCAAAAATTAGGTTTAAGTCATAAGATGGAGGGAAAAATAAAAAGCATTTATGAAAGCCTTATATAAACCTAATCGTTGGAGTAGGGAAAAATATGAAGTATGAATGGAAAATAGAATAAATTGTGAAGCAAAGATATAAAGAAAACGAGAACCAAGTAATAAGTAAAAAGGAAACTTGGGAAGAGAGCATTAATATTAGATAGCTAGATGCTAGTTTCCTCGGATACATTTATATATGTGATGTCATGTTGTATTGGTTATCCAATTTTGAGTCCTTGATTGGACAACTATGATGTTTCAAGATACAATATCGACTTTGATGTATCATTTTACATTTGGCATAACTGCATGATGATGATATATATTAGTGCTTTCTCCATATTTATGTTCCAATGTGTTTATCTGATGTTATTGTCGCTTTAAATGTTTAAAATTCTAAAAAAAATGAATATATTTTGTATTTTTTAATGTTTGTCGACTTTTGTCGATTTTTCCCCAATTTTTTCGCCGATGTTGCCGAGAAGTTGTATTCAGGACCCTTGCTGACTTTTTCAACATTGATATTTATATAATACTTTGTTCTTTTCATTTTCAAGTCATGTGAATTTTATGATTCATTGCAAGGTTACTTGGGAGAGGAGGCAAAAGTGGAAAACAGAAGCAGGAGTGGGAGCAAAAAGCAAAAATTTTAAAAGATTCTGGTTTGGGAGCGTTTCTAGAGCGTTTTTTATATATAATATATATTTTTATATATTTTGATGCATATGTCAACAAAACCATGTGCATCCATCTAAAGGTAAACCATTATACACAAACATGCAAAGTTTTTGATGTATATAGAAAGTAAGAGTGCATACAACCAAAATAATACCAAGTGCAATCAATATTGGAACCAAAGTACATCAATAAATAGGCTATAAAGTACATCAATCAATATTTGAACAATTAGTAGCACAAACATCAAGGTACATAGTGGGGTTGATGTGTTTGATTAAATGCCAATCCCATACCCTCATACATGATAGAATCCAGTGGAAACATTGCAATCCTAAAATCCTAAAAACTATTAAGGCTATTGAATTTTGAATGAAATCCAAAATTCTACTTTTTTCATTTGACGTCCGATGAGGTTGGAGCCACTCTCAAACATCATGAAATAATTAACAGTAATGTTAAAAATTTAAGTAAAAGTTAACATTATCCTTATCTTTCATTTTCTAAAAGTTGACATTAACCTTATCTTTCATTTTCTATCCTATTACTTTAAGAACTTAATATTACAATTTAATGCTAGTATGAACCTAGGGTTAGTTCCCCCCACCCATCACTTAACCTTTTGGTTTTTCTTTAAGAAAATTTGAAAAAAAAGGAGGGAGCGTTTTCTTTTGGAAGGAAGTGAACTTCCTGAAAATGCTCCCATATGGGAGCGTTTAGGAAGCGGGTTTTTCCAGTGCTTCTTGGACGCTTCCTTTGGAAGTGAACTTTGAGAGCAGGGGCAGAGGGGTGTTAAACTAGTAGCAACAAGGAAGGTCTTCCTGCATGCAAAAGACTCAAATTAGGAAACCAGTTGTATTTAATTTACTTTTCCTAAGTTTACTTTGGAAAATAAATTAAAGTGATCTAAATTAACTTTAGTGAACCACTAGTTAAAGTGAAAGTGAAATTAGGGTTTTTTCTTTACCTAAAGGTATAAAAGAGAGATTAATTGGTGGAGAGAACACACACTTGTATTCTGATAGAGACAGGGAGAGAAAGTCAGACAGAGCATTAAGCTAAGAAGACGAAGCAGCGAGCAGCAGGATCACCGAGCTTCGTACAGTTGGGTCGTACACTCACACAGGAGGGTGTTGAGGTTTAGTTGGGATTTGCCCAATGATTCTGTCAGGTACTGCATTCGCTAGGTTTGGGTGAATTTGTAGTGATTGTAAAAGTTCCATATTTTCTCATAATAAAATCTATATCTGACTGTTGCACCGGTTTTCCCATCTTGGGTTTTTCCGGGGGTTTCCATACCCAAAATAATAGTTTCAATATTGTGATATGATGTTGTGATTTATTTCTCAGTTTTATATTTCATTGCATATTGTAAAAGATATTCATGTGTGGTTATCAGTTGATATTTTGCATGCACTGTTTATCCCTAGTTGAATATTTAAGGAAAATTTACAAGGGGGAGGGGGCGATCCCACGCAACATAGCTCCATTGGTATCAGAGCGAGGTTGAGATTTAAGACTCGAGCATATATAGATCTAGGCACAAATACTTGAGGTATAATGTGAAAAGATATCAATAACCAATAATTCACGTAATAAATATATTAGCATTAATCATCACACAAAAACACAAGAATAGATAATAAGAAGGAATTATGTGTTTCATTAATCTTCAATCAACGAAGTAGACAGTATATATAGGAACCCTAGACCTAAATTCAAATTAGGTCTTTAGGAACCCTAATTAGGATTAACTAGAGTGAATATATCCCCATGATAACATGCACACTCCCTAGGGCGAGTTCACTACCCCATCACTACCTTAAGCGAACTAGGAGACACTCTAACTACAGTTCCAATTGTATGCAAGCTCAAGTGACTGAGTATAGGCGCATGCATGTGATCCAGACACTCCAGAGATGCATCTAGTGCGCATGAGACTAACTAGAGCCTTGGAAGTGAATTGGTTGATTCATTAACTCCAGTTACACTGACTTGGACTGAATTGAACTAAGCTAAGATGAATTGAAGGAGGACGCCATTTAGGTCATGCATGTCAATGAGGACACCATTTAGGCCATGAATGTTAGTATTAGATCCCTAAGAGCTAAGGGTTCAACTCTATGGTGCTTAGGATGGCCCAAAGGGGCTAGGTTGAGGGTTGTTTGCTCTAACAGCCCCCATAAGCTTAACTAGGTGGAAAAAAAAATGAAAAATGTGTCCTGACAAATTTCAGCCTTATTAGGTACCCATGCACACGAAAAATCTTTGTAAACTGGGTAAGAGGGAAAAACTACATGGGAAAAAAAGCTCCATACAAGAGAATGTCAAAAAGTTGATCTACTTAGAAAAATTTGTGCGAAAATTAGTGAGTAGTAGGAGCAAAAGTTGCAGCTCCAAAGTCTAAAGAAACATATTGGAGGTCTTCCCAATAAGAACTTGATTTGGGACAAGTTCTCCAATGGCTTCTTCAATTAGAACTTGACTTGGGGCAATTTCTCCAAAGTTTTCTAAAACAAGGATGCATGGGGTAGAAACTATTGAAAGTGCATACATGAAGTTGGCTTTCTTCAATGTGACAACTTTCTTGTTGCACTCCTCTTCCTTTTCTTTAAAATAACTTTTTGTACTTGCAATCTTTTTTCTTGGTCCTTTATTATAGTAAGGACACCATGGCTGCTCCTCTTTGATCTTGTCATCATCTAACTCAAAATCTTCATAAGAAATCCTTGATTTTTGCTCCTTTTTTCCCTTGTGTGGGGGATTTTGCTTGCTTGCACCTTTCTTCCTCTCATTGGCTACAAGTGCATGCACCTTTGAGGTCTTTTGTAGGCCCATTTGTGAGAACTTATCTTGCTCTTGAAGGAGGGAGGTAGCAAAAACATCCAAAGTAGGCATTTTGTAGGAGGCTCTAAGAGCTAATTTAGTATAATGGAAAGCAAAAACAAAGATACTATAATCACGAACAAATTTGGAGAGAATAGATAGTACCATTTGTGAGCCATCCTTCTTGAGCTTACACACCTTGAGCCGCAAGAGAACTAATTTGAACTTGGTGAAAAACCCTTGAATAAAGTCAAAAGCACTTGGTCTCAAGTTCATGAGTTCCACTTTCAATTGAGGGCGCCTCATTTCATCTCGTGTTTTGAAGATCATGGACAACATAGTCAAACTTCATTTGGAGTCTTCTTGGCTTCAATGTGGCAAAGTAGATCCAAAGAAATGGAATAGAAAAATGGCCCAAATGCTTCATCCATTCTATTCAAGTATTTAGACTTTTCAATTGTTGAATTTGGTTCCACCTCTGTATCCATTGTGATCCAGTAGAGCCCCTTCATCCTCAAGAGCTTCTCTACTCTTGATTTTCATTCATAATAGTTGAAGGGTGTTAGAATTTGTTAGGGGGGTAGGGAATCCTTGGCTGCAAAAGCCTTCCTTCAACCTATAATAGCTTGATTCTTGAAAACAAACACTAGAATATTGACTAGTTTAGCACCCTGTACCTCTGATACCATGTAAAGCTTGAGCATAGGAAGCGGTAAAATCTGCTTTTTAGGTCAGAAAGCAATGTAGATAGAATAAGTAATCCATAAATGGATAAGTAAGAATAATTGATAATGTGTAAGATGATTAATAATTACAATTGATTGGGCTTATATAAGCCTGTCTCGCACCTTTTCACCAAAGGGCATGACTATTGACTTTAACTATTCCTTACTAATAATAAATTAATATTAATTATAATTAATATTATTTTTTTATTATTTTATTGTTACATTACCTTCCCCTTAAGGGAAGCTTTGTCCTCAAAGCTTATTTGACGACAATGATTACATCTTATTTTTCACTTGTAATGTTATCTCTCGATCATTGTGTTTAGTCATTGCGACATTTGATGAAACAAGGCAATACGAGTTACGAATTCCCCAGAAGAACTGCCGCATCGTCTCTGATGTGGTCCATCCCAAATCTATTTGTATCGAAGCTATTTGATCATTTTGTGAGATGGTTCTTCTTGTTTGTTGTTTTGTATTTTGATTTGATGTTCTTGCTCATTTGACATCATCTCTCCTCTGTGTGTGTTCATTTTTACCCTGTCGTTGGTCAAAAGGACATTTATAATTGGGGTGTTAATAAGGAGTTTTTGTTGTTTGTTCTTCTGTTGGATTGACTCTTTTTTAACTATATTAATGACTGGATTTGTATTTGCTTCTTTTTCCTCAACTTTGGTTTTAGAGCCCAAAGGTTTTGATGTCTTTTCTTGAATGTTCGCCAACTTGCTTCCGAGTACATCTTTGTCATTCTTAAGATTCCTGATCGTTTCTTCTTGCGATTTCACATTGCCTTTAAACTCTAATAGTTTCAACTTTCTTTTGCAGATCTTGATTTTCCTCCTCTATCTTTCACCTTCTTGACTTGAAGGAGCAACTTCTGATTATGATCTCTTAAATGAGATATCTCTTCTTCTTTATCCATGATGACTTTCACAAATTCATTCTGCATCTTTTGTATCGATTTCTGATCTTCTTGTGAAAGCACCTTCGAGATGTCTTTAAAGTCTTCAGTCGAAACAACTCCTGAACTTGACTTCGTTGTAACATCCTGGAATGTGACTTTCTTCTTTTTGTAAGGAAATGTCAAGAACATTTTCCTTGTGTTGAACATGAAGGTACCCAATGTATCTAACCAAGCTGGCCCTAGAATTATATCAGCCTTGTCTTGCTCCAATGATACCACTAAAACAATACTGAATTGAGTTAGGACCTTGTAATCATCAACATATAGTTGTAGGTTCTTAAGCTCATATTTCTCATCAGAAAGAATCGTGTTATTGTCAATTATATCCAACTCTGAAAGCATTATATCCGACTCGTGTTATTGTCAATTATATACAGTTCTTCTTGGTTGCTGGGCAAATAGCAATGTGAACAGACTTCTCTTGAATAATCCCATAAGTTTTTAATATGGGCTATGCATATTTTTTAAAAGTTTGTGGGAATCTTCCTTGTTTTTTGTCATGAGACTCCATTTTATTATGCTTCTTATCCCAAGATATATCAAAGAAAGACATCTTTTATCTTGTATAGTATACTATACTCTTCAATAATTAATTTTTCCTTTAAGATTTCTTGTATATTAAATGTAAATTGGGTGGTTGGAAGGAGTGATTGTTACCCTTCCCACCCAGGTTCAAATCTTGATACCTTGTTTTATACCTTTCACTTTTATGTAAAATCCCTTTTTATCTCACTTAATGTGAAAAGATCTAATATAAAAATTTCTAGTTATTTTCCTACTTTTAACTAAATAGCACATTCGTTAATAAAGTAGTAAGTTAAACCATGTGTGGTTCCTTTTGTTTTTACTTTTCCCTCTTTCTTATTGTTTTTACTTTTCCCTTTTTCTTTTCTTTTTCTTTCCCCCTTTATTCTTTTCTCCGCCTTTTTTTAACTTCTTTTTTTTTTCTTTTCTTTTTTTGTAAGGTCAAAGACCATTGAACTCAGAGAATCTCTGAAAATTACCAGACAAAATCCGAAACCTTGGCTAAAAGCCAGAATGAGCACAAGCCTAAGGAAGGACTCGCTTTGATACCACTGAAGCGGTAAAATCCGCTTTTTAGGTAAAAACCCAATGTAGATAGAATAAGTAATCCATAAATAGATAAGTAAGAATAATTAATAATGTGTCAGATGAATAATAATTACAATTGCTTGGGCTTATATAAGCTTGTCTTGCACCTTTTCACCAAAGGGCATGACTATTGACTTTAACTATTCTTTACTAACAATAAATTAATATTAATTGACTATTATTTTATTGTTATAGCGTATATAGATCTAGGCACAAATACTAGAGAGATATAACGTGAAAAGAGACCAATAACTAACAATTCATGTAACAAATGTATTACATTAATCATCACACAAAAAGGCTAGAACAAATAATAAGAAGGAATGATGTATTTCATTAATCTTCAATGAATGAAGTAGACAATACAAATAGGCACCTTAGACCTAACTTTGAATTAGGTCTTTAGGAACCCTAATTAGGCTTAACTGGAGCAAACCAATGTTGCAAAATTCAGCCTTGGCAAAAATTCGGCGAGGGTCTTGATTACAACTTCTCGGCAACATCGGCGAAAAAATCGGGAAAAATCGGCAAAAGTCGGCAAACATTAAAAAATAGAAAATACATGCATTTTTTTTAGAATTTTAAACATATAAAGCAATAATAACATCAGAAAAACATATTGGAACATAAATATGAAGAAAGCACTGATATATATCATCATCATGTAGTCATGCCAAATATAAAACGATACATCAAAGTTGATACTGAAAGTCTGAAACATCATAGTTGTCCAATCAAGGGCTCAAAAGTGTATAAAGTTTAAACAATACAAAATGACATCACATATATAAATGTATCTAAGGAAAACTAGCATCTAGCTATCTAATATCAATGCCCTCTTCCCCTTTTACGGGAAAATATCATGGGTCTTTTGTCAAGCCTGCCCCTAGCACTAGAAGTAGCAGTAGAAGGCCCTGAGCCTGCATCTAATACTCGATGCTGAGTGATGGATGGAGGACTAGATGTATCAAACGGTGCAGAAGGTGGTGGCGATGCTAGCACATCACCCTCCATGGTGCCTCCAACCACCTCCTCCTCTTCCTCCTCTTCCACTTGCCCCTCCTCTTGCCCCTCCTCTAGCCATGTAGGTGCCTCCTCCATGATGGGAGTCTCAATCTCCACCCTCCACTTCGATAATATATCAATATTGTCCAAGGAGATGGCATTTGCATTTGGTTATTTCTATATCTGTGCCATCCACAAGCGGAGGTTGTAATGAACATACACCAAGTCATTAAGACGTGTGAACTCCAACCTGTAAGAGGGTAATAAAAAAAATTTAGAGTCTAGAGGATCGTAGATTCATAAATTGCATTAAACATTTAAATGCAATTGCTTTGTTCAAATTCTAAGTTCTAAGTTTCTAACCTTCTCCATCTCTTTGCATGTATTTTTTCAAATACACTCCAATTTCGCTCACATCCCGAAGCTGTACAGGTTTGGCTAAGGATTCTGATGGCAAATTTCCGTAAATTCGGTGTCCTCACACCATAGGTTCGCCACCAAGTGGCTTTGTCACCAAACAAAAAATAAATATAAATAAATCATAATTCATCTTTCAAATAGAGGTGGAAACTTAAAACGGTCTAATAAGTTAATAATTTACCCGGCATGAATTCGGTCCTGTCACGAATAGCATCAACAAAGCCAAATACTCCAATACCATCCCGATACACCTCTATCTCGCGATTGACTGCATTGCGAGTGTCATAATCAAGTATCATCCTCTGAATACAAGTGAGAAGCCCCTCCAAAACCTCACCATCAAAATCAAAATTGCATTTGTAGGCAAATGCGGGGTTGAGGAAGAGTCCTGCTGCATGAATGGGTTGATGAAGGATCCAAGTCCATCGAGTATCAATCAACTCCCATGACAACATGTGCATGTCATGCCCGGGGGTACCCTTTCCCACATAGAAATTATGAATGGTCTCTTTGGCCCTATCCATGGCCTCATATAAATAGCCCATTGCGAGCTTATCACCATCAACAAGTCGCAGAACCCTCACTAAAGGTTCACTAACCGAGCACACTTCCTCCATTCCTTCCCAGAAGGCATCAGTGTACACCAGCTTGGCAATGGTTTTCCCATCCTCTCTCCTGTTGTAAGCACAATCACACCACTCATCACAAACAAACATTTGCTTCAACTCAAAGTGACATTGAAGCAAAGACTGAAGAGTAATAAATGTGGTGGCAAAACGCGTGATTGCGGGACGCTTCGATTCCTTGTTTTTAGTGTGCCTCCTCATGAGAGTAAGAACAAAACCATGGTTGTAAATGAACTTAGGGATGGCCCTAGCTTGATCAATCACCACCTTGATAAAGGGAATTTTTCCCATATCCTCCAACATCAAATCAATGCAATGAGCAGCGCATGGAGTCCAAAACAAAGAGGGATACCTATCCATAAGCATCCTGCCAGCAGCCATACATAATTAGCTGCATTATCTAAAATAACTTGCACAACATTGTGCGCCCCAATATCTTGGATGAACCCATCCATCAACTCGCATAAAAGTGCCGCATCTTTTACATGTGCTGATGCATCAACTGATTTTACAAACATGGTACCTCTAGGACAATGTACCAAGAAGTTGATAAGGCTTCTACCCTTACCGTCTGTCCACCCATCTGACATGACTGTGCATCCAGTGCTCTCCCATGACTGCTTAAACTCTGCCAACCTAGCACCGATGTCCATCTTTTCTGCTTGAAGGATTGGGCCCCGCAACTCCTCTAAGGTGGCACTTTTATAACCTGGGCCAACTACTGCAATAGCATCACACATCAGCTGCCAAAATGGATTGTTTTTAACAATGCTCAGAGGTATGTGACTCTAATAAAGACACCTTCCCATTACCCTATCCGCTTCTACATTTTCCGATTTCTTTATAACTAACTTGATAGAAGGTTGTGAGCCTGGTCCAACATAATGGGATGTGAGCCCCGCCCTCCCAAGAGGTGACGCTGTGGAGCCCTTCCCATTACCCTCACCGATAGTGGTAGATAAAGATGCACCTAAACTTCTTGCTTGGCCAAAAGCTGCAAGCTCAGCTTTGTTTGTAGCGATTTCATCCTTCTTTCTCATTTTTTCATGGATGGCATCATGGGCAGATCTCATGATTTCTAGGGTCACTGCAGTACAAAGGCCAACATCATGGCCAGGTAGTTTGGCTAAATGGTATTTCAACCTGTTAACCCCTCCCGACATGTGACGCCCACATAATTTGCAAGTCAAATTTTGCCTATTGTTGCCATCCTCGGGCTCACCATACTGCCAAAATGGGTCCAATATCTTTAGCATTTTTGCAATTGGAATGCTTCAAGCCTTCAACTCAAATGCAACCCTAGAGCACAAAAACAAAAAATATTACATTAAACTCCATTGGAAAATAATAGCAACATTCTAGCTTAAAAAATCATACCTCTAAATTTAGATTTTAAGCCATGAAAGATAAGAAGAAGAGGGTGGCTAAGAAGTAAAAAAACAAGCATGCTATTTTCCATTCTAATTTTTTAGAACCCCCATTTACATTGGGACTGTTTTTCATTTTTTGGGGCATGGAAATCAATGGCAAAATAGTAAAAACAAATAGCAAAGAAATATGCAAGAAATAGGCAACGAAATAGTAAAACAAATATGCAAGAAATCTTTCAAACAGTCCATGGAAAAGATAGAAAAACAATGGATAAAATGCACATGCCTTCAACACTTGCTCCACAAAAATCCTTGGTTGAGATGCTAAATGGTGTTTGAAAGCCTCCAAAGGTGTTGGTGGTCTCCTCAAGCCCTTCTCCTCCACTTCCAACAAGCTCATTTGCCAAATGACAAAAAAAAAACCACTTTTTTCCTTTACTAGGCCGCGGATTGCCTGCTTGGGCGATTTTTTCTAAAAAACCACGCTTTTTCCTAAAAAATCGCGCATTCACGAGTTTTTAAAAAATCGCGCTTTTTCCTCGGCGAAAAATCGGCCAGGGGAAAAAAGCACGACTTTTCCGATTTTTGCCGATTTTTTAGCGAGTTTGTCAAGCTTGGAGCAAACATATACCCATGATAACATGCAAAATCCCTAGGGGGAGTTAACTACCCCATCATTACCCTTGTGAACTAGGAGAGTCTCTAACAATAGTTTTAAAAATCAGATTGGACTTGGAATCGGTCGAAGGTCAACTCAAACTCGTGCTCAGAATCGAGAATGAATTTTGGTCATGACTCGGATGATTTGAATTTAATGAGTTGGTTTACTCAAAAATACATAAAATATTTAAATTTTAAAGATAATGAATCGGTAATAAATTGGTCATGAATCAATAATGACTCAGACTTGGAATTGGTACTGAATTGGTCATGACTTGAACGAATTGACCAGTTCGGTACAGAACTGACCGATTCGGACACCGACTCGGTCGGTTTGGTCCCAAATTGATCACCTGAACCGATTTTAGGGCCAGTTTGGATCGGCATAGCTTCTGCTCAGCTAAATCGGCTGATTCCAATTCCAATTAGACAGATTTATAATACTGCCTCTAAATGCGATTCCAGCTACATGGAAGCTCAAGGGATTGAGTATAGGAGCATACATGTGATCTAGACACTCCAAAGACTCTTCTAGTGTGCATGAGGCTAACTAGAGTCTTGGAAGTGAACTAGTTGATGCATTAACTCACACTGAACTGACCTGAACTGACATGACCTGAACTGAACTGAACTGAAGGAGGGCGCCATTTAGGCCATGCATGTCAATGACGACACCATTTAGGCCATGGATGTCAATATTAGGGCCCTGGGAACTAAGGGTTCAGCTCTATGGTGCTTAGGATGGCCTAAATAAAGCAGTAGCCACTAATCTTAATGAGATTGTGAAGAGGATGATTGGGCATTTCTACAATTACAACTTTCAGATTGCGATCATTTAAACATAAAGGAAAAACTAAATTAGCCCCCAAATTCTATGTAGATTAAACTACAAAAGAAGATAAGCAAGTTGCCTATGCCCTAGATCTTCCCCAAATGTTCAAATCCATAATGAAATTAGTGCCTCATGCCTTAATAACAAATTAGGAGGTCAGTGCAACTTCCAAATAGAACTTATAGTACTAGATGAAGGTAATCTCATAGTTGAATTGAAATCAGTTATATATCATACCTCAAAAGTGAACACAAAGGATAGTGCTTTAATATTTTCTCAGCAACAGAAACATTTGCAGCAAGCATAAATTCCTCAACCATTTGATTTGCCTCCCGAATTTGATAAATACCTATTTTCAGAGGCATGAAAATCAACAATGCATCTAAACATATGAAGCAGCAACAGAACTTGGCAATATTCAAATTGAAAGCTACACGATTCCACTTAATATGCCCCACTATCAAATGGAGCATTTGTTTCAATATAAATTTAAGTGTGATAAATGGCAAGTCAACTCGGCAATCAAAAAATAAAAATGGATAACTTTACTCAGGACACACCAATATCAAGTGGATCATGTGTTTCAGTATCTATGTCAAACTTGACCTCTGCGGATGCAAGAGTCAGAGCTCCTCTCTCAATCCGTCTGGCCCTCATGATCTGCAAAACAAATCACAAAGACACGCTAAAGGCTGAAGAAGAACATGCAACAGAACTCAGAAATAAAATTATTCTAACAACTATGTTTGCATGATCACTTGAACTATTGAAAGAGAAAGAATTGATAATATGTACCTTAGCTAATGAATTCATATTGCGAAGATCGACTGTTATAGGATCAGCCAGGCGACTGCAAGGGAAAAAGTCTTTTCATCAGAAAGTTTGAAACCTATATTTGTATCAAATATTCAAGATCACCTATCTTCTAACTAGTATACACTCTATATAGCATCATGGAATGCTTAACCATAGTAAATATCTTTCAGTAGATCTGGCTGCCAAGAAAACAAACAATGTAGGTTTTGGCATACCTGTTAACTTATATTTTGGAAAAGCCCATGTCAATACCATGGATAAACATATGAAACGCATATGTAGCATAGAAAATATATTGAAAAACTAGTATGTGTGATGTTTAAACTTTAAACAGCATATAGTTTTATTTAAATTTTATACAAGTGTAAAAACAGGGAGATAGCCTTTCAAAAGGTTATAATGTTTAATGATTGATATGTGTTATCATATTAATTTATATACAAGTTACAACGGGTTTAAAGCTAGTCACCCCTTCTGGAGATGTTTCATCCTTGAAGCATGCAAAATTATGGATTGAAAAGATTGTTGACGCTTGACAATGTACATTGTCGATGGATAAAGCCAACCAAGATCAACTTTTACCAGAGCTCACTGTTTACAATACTTTAAAGTATTTATTTTATTAGAACCCCAAATATATAATTCATAACACCTAAAATTGAAACTCTGATTTTGAAGAACGTAAGCAGATTGATATTTATAATCAAAAGATTCAGAGTCAATAAATCACTTCTTTAGAATGGTATTTCTCATGACTAGGATGACCATAAGTTTTGCCTTTGTCTGTTTGATGTTTTGTTTTAAACCTTCAGACCTTACTTTCAATTATTTTTAAGCTCTTGGTTTTATGTTGTTGCAGATTGATAGCTTTCCTTTCTGTTTCTTCAAACCAGGCCTGTTGGGAGCAGGGATCGGGAGCGGGAAGTGCAATTTTCAAAATGATATGGCAACTAAGTTTGAGATGAATAACATTGGCTTGAGGAATTACTTCTTGGGTTTGGAGTTTTGGCAGAGGACCAGGGAAGATTTTCCTTGCGCAAGGTAAGTATGCAGTTGAGATCCTTAAGAGATTATGTATGGAGGACTGCAGGCCCATGGACATGTCTATGATCGCAAATCTGAAGAAGGTCACTACTTCAGATTCAAATATGGTGGATCCCATGTTGTACAGATGGTTGATACGTTCCTTGATGTATTTGGTCAACACTATGACATATTTTTTTTGTAGTGAACGCCTTGATCCAGTTCATGGTGGAGCGGAGGCAGGAGCATTAGGTACAACAAAACATGCGCTCAGATACTCAAGGGTAAAGTGGAGTATGGACTAAGATATCCTGGAGATGCTGAAGTGAAGTTGCATGGGTATACAGACTCAGATTGGGCAGGCAATGCATTAGACATGAAGGGCACCTCAAGGTGTTGCTTCAACTTGGGATCAATGTGGAGGAACAAAGTTCCTCAATAATCGAATAATCAAAACAAGTAACGTAGAAAATCCATAAATGGCTAAGTAGAAAGTAAAAATGTAATGTATGATAGATAAGTAAGATGTTTTACAAGAATTACTGTCGGGTATTTTATACCCCAAGTGGTAAGGGGGGTGACTTTTCAAGTCACGTCTTGAGTTATTAATTAATTACCCTAATTAACCCACTTAGTATTAAATGTTTAATATTTACAACATTTATATTTGTTACACAATGATGATATTCTAATTCAACGAGAAGCAAACTTCCGTGGCACTCAATTCAGTAGAGGTAGAGAACATGGCAGTCAGTACAACTAGTTGTGAAGCCACTTGGCTTCGCAAGTTATTAGCAAGTTTATTTGATTAGGAGTTGAATCCCACTGTGATTTGTTGAGATTAGAGCATCAGGAGTCATTCACCAAACTTGTGAGTAATATCAAGTCCTACTACTAGAAGTTGAATGCCATTTAGATCTTCAAGCAATAGTTCTAATAATGTTTGCAGCAAAAGAATGGAGAATGAAGATACAAACTGAACAAAACAAACCACACAAGAAACGGACAAGTATTGCTCAGGAATTTACAGTATCATTCACAATAATAATATCCAGTGTTACAATAGTTTACATAGGAAAGAATTCAAATGCATGGGGTATGAATTCGAATTTCCCAAGTGGATATGACTGTAGCTAACTGAATTTCTAACTCATGGTCTCTCAATCAATATCGGAGTCCAACAGATCAACTCCCAGATGTCCAACAACTCAAACAAATAGTGACAGTTAGTTAACTCAGTGCAACTGAGTATGGTAGGTGGGCAAAGGCGCTTACTCCACATGCATCTATGCATTATCCATGCAAGATATGTGATAGCTAATTGTTTGAGAACTAACTGAAAGTAACTGAGGGCTAACTGAGACTAACTAGTACTAACTCCAACTAACTGAAGTAGGTTGGTGCCGAGACTCCCAGTGGCTCCTAAAATGTGGGGATTGGTCTAGGAGGCGCCCAAACTGATGCATGCACATGCAGTAAGTGGCAGTTAACCTCTAGCAGTGTTCCCCACACTCCAGTGACTAGTACATGTGGCCCCATTAGGCCAAGTGGACCCAATTGTACTAGCGGACCCAATTAATTAATTAAGGTTTCTAAGTTAGGCAAAATTGATCTAATAGACAATATGGTCAATGGAGGATTAATAATCCTAACACCCCCCCTGAATCCTAACTTGGACAACTGTGGGCCCTGGAAACAAGACCATAGGTCACCCAATACAATCTAAAAGATAGTAAACAATGCTGCTTAATACAACTGAGGAAACAGGGGAAAACCTCATGGGAACCCCCCGCCCCCTCAAAAATAAGCAGAAATACAAATTTTGAAAACACTTGTGAAAATTTTTGCTGCTACTATGCAACAGCAGTATCTTGGTTCTTCTGTGCAGGTGAACCCATGAATCCAAACAACATGCTTATGTCTGGAGGAATCTTTCTCTTTGGAAGAAGAACAATGTACCCAACTAAATCAAAAATATAAACAGCTGTACAATGAAAAGTGGACCCATGTAGAGCAGCTAAAATCAACTGAAGAGAGGGTAAAAGTTCTTGAGAATTCAAACCATGTGAGGAACACCCAAGAACCTGATATATGTCAGCCTTGAACAGCAAACCATGAGTGGTAAAATCAGCCCCAAGTGTTAGAAGAAAGTGTCTAGGCAGATGCAGAATGTCTCCCTCTTGACTAGTTCTGTGAGAAGATGAGCATGTGACCAAAGGCAGAGAAGCCCTGGGACTGTGGCGAGCGAATGTTTGAGCTCCATAATCTGATATAGCTTCAGAAATATCCAATATTTCACAAAATCTGATATCAAGAAATTCATAAGAACTAACATCGAATCCTCAACAACAAAATTGGAAGAGACTTGTGGTGCCTGATTTGTCACACCAAAATTGGTGAAACCAATTATAAGCAATATTGAAAGCTCTTGAATCTTGAAACCCGAATCACATATTATCAGATCAAAAAAATAAATCAGATCCAAAACAGTTCATATCAAGTCCAATCTTCTCCTTCAAAATTCTGATTTTCAGTGCATGCAATCCTGTAGGGATTTATTGGAAGCTCTAGATTAATAAGAGTGAATGGATCACTCTTATAATCTAATATTATTTCAAGAATATCACTGATATTACTGATATGCACACCGACAACATCATTATAGATAGAGAACAAATTCATCTATCGTTTCTGAAACAGTTACCGGTAAACTATGCACAAAATTTAAAGAATTACTAGAGAATTTTTGCAAAGAATAGGAAGGGTGTTTTTCTTCACAAACAGAGATTCGAATGTCTTCTTCTGGATCAGCCATGTGAGGAGGTGAGATATCAGGGATCTCATACACTTCCAAAGCAGCAAAAGGAGTCACTCCAAGGAGACTTTCTTCCATTCGAATTGACTGTAGGTAAAAATCTGCTTCTTCTTCACCTTCAACAATTTGCTTTTCTGTAAGAGAGGGCATGAAACCATCAAGTTGGATTTTATTTGAACCTCTCTCAACATCTGGGATTTTAGAGTCATCTCCCATATGACTGCTAGGTCCTCCTGATAGAGGGAAGGTGATGAAGGATTCCCTGGAAGCAACCATGTGGTTGGATGCTCCAGAATCTATCACATAAGCCTTCGACGCAGAGAGGCTTGCATGCAAGCATATCTCATCTTCTTCAGTTTGCTCTTCATCATCTGACATCACTACCCTTTGTGGAAGGGCAATATTGTTTTGTACACATAGAGCTTTCATCTGGTCGAGGGTCTTCTTCGTGCACGAGTCTTCTGGATGAAAACCCTTCATACAGTGGGGACACTTTTTCTTTTTCTTCTTAGAGCCGGAGGCTCCTTCGCAAGTTTGTTGATTTTGTTTAGGCTTCGAATCAGCTGCCTTTGGCTCCTTCTTCTTTCATTTCCCCTTTGCTTGCGCTTTGGAAGAGTCAGAAACTAGGAGAGCTTGATCTTTGGATGTCTTGATGACTCCCATTCGAATCAACCTATCTTGCTCCTTGATTAAGGACTCGGAAAAAGAATCTAATGAAGGAACCTTCCAATCAAGAAAGCTTTCCCGCTTAGAATGAAATATGGAAATAAATATAGAATACTCAGGGCCTAGTTTGCTGAGTATGGAAAGGACATTCTGCTCATCCTTCCACTCTATTCCGCACTGTCTGCAGTGGAGTACTAGAGACTTGAATTTAGTAAAGAATTGCTCAATAGTCTCAAAACTGCTGGGATATAAAGATACCAACTCATTCTCCAGAATGTATCCCTGAAGCTCATCTTGTTTGTTAAACAATCTATCAAGCTTCTCCTAGGCTTCTTTGGGAGTCCTCAAGCCTTCTAGGTGGAAGAGGAGATCTCTGGAAATATAAGTACATAAGTACCCGAATGCTTCATCACAACGGTTCAGAAACTTGTTCTGCTCTACCGGCTGATGAGGCTCAGGCTCCCATCCATGTATGATCCTATGGTAGCCATGCTTGCGCAAGGCCAGTTGCATATCAATCCTCCAATCAAGATAATTGGAAATTGTGAGGATCCATGGTTCAGGAGTTTGAGAACTCATAATTGCTCCGGCTGGAAGTACTGCAAAACTTCACACAAGCTACGTAGCACCTGTCAATTTCACTACAATAAAACACTAAAACATATGAACTGTTAGAATCATGCTTTTCCTCCTGGCATGAACATGTTTTCAAGGTCTATCGCACCCTCTCCGCTGCTCTGAATAAATCCAGAGCTAGCAAATTTTCATAGAGGACTTCTGTGGAAACCCAACTGCTTCTGATGTTCGATGGGGAGAAACAAGCATGAAACCCGCCTGAGAAGGCTCTGATACCATATTAGAAATTGAATACCATTTAGATCTTCAGGCAGATAGTTCTAATAATGTTTGCAGCAAAAGAATGGAGAATGAAGATACAAACTGAACAAAACAAACCACATAGGAAACAGACAAGTATTGCTCAAGAATTTGCAGTATCATTCACAATAATAATATCCGGTGTTACAATAGTTTACATAGGAAAGAATTCGAATGCACGGGATATGAATTCAAATTTCCCAAGTGGATATGACTGTAGCTAACTGAATCTCTAACTCATGGTCTCTCAATCAATATCGGAGTCCAACAGATCAACTCCCAGATGTCCAACAACTCAAACAAAGAGTGACAGCTAGTTAACTCAGTGCAACTGAGTGTGGTAGGTGGGAAAAGGCGCCTACTCCACATGCATCCATGCATTATCCATGCAAGTCATGCGCTAGCTAACTGTTTGAGAACTAACTGAAAGTAACTGAGGGCTAACTGAGACTAACTAGTACTAACTCCAACTAACTGAAGTAGGTTGGTGTCGGGACTCCCAGTGGCTCGTAAAATATAGGGATTGGTCTAAGAGGCGCCCAAACTAATGCATGCACATACAGTAAGAGGCAATTAACCTCTAGCAGTGTTCCCCACACTCCAGTGGTACATGTTGCCCCATTAGGCCAAGTGGACCCAATTGTACTAGTGGACCCAATTAATTATTTAAGGTTCCTAAGTTAGGAAAAATTAATCTAATAGACAGTATGGTCAAGGGATGATTAATAATCTTAACACCTACAACTATCCTCATGTGATTGAGGTGGTGATGTTGTAAAGCTTGTGAGTAATATCAAGCGGAGACTTGTGAGTAATATCAAGTCCTACAAATATCTTCATGTGATTGAGGTGGTGATTTTGTAAAGCTTGTGAGTAATATTGTAACGCTCCGGTTTTGACCCCATGGTATTAAAATTGTACATGATGTATATATTATATTAAATCATGGCGAGGAGTTCAAGGCCAAGGACCTGCCATTGATTTGGTGTTGTGTGTATCGGTGATCAGGTTTGATATCGATGGTTATGGTGCTAAGTCAAGCACAGTATATTTTGATGTATCCTGTAAATACACAATTTAATAAAATACCACAGTTATCTATGCACTACAACGTGAAAGAGATGGGGGCATGATTTCACAAGGAATAGGGAGGGGAGTTAGTCAAACTCCTGAGCCAATAGGGTGAGACCAGATGTCAATGGGGAAACCCTTAAACCCTCAGCTACCTTTTTTGTACTCTATCCTCAATCATTCATTTATTCCAGAAGTTGGTTGAGGCAGTTAATGCCTTGGGCAGAGCAAGGCATGGCAGTCCGATCCAGTGTCTGAGCAAGCCTGCAAGCCTGCAATCTGGGAAGCCACATTCTTGCTTCTACAGCAAGTAAGCACGTAGATGTGTGCCAGTCCGTCCTTTCTCTCAGTCGCGATAAGGTTTTGTGGTTGTTCATCGTGGATGGGGGGATTCATTTAGACTTTCTCCCCGTCGATGGTTGTTCTGCTATCCAGAGTCACAGACAAGTGGTTCCATAGCGTTTTTCTGTGTGACCAGGTGGTGAACCCTGTTGTCTGTGTTACAGAGTGGTAGCCTGTGCTGCTGTGTCTCCCTGTGGGTTGCTATGATGTGCATCCCTGTTTTGGTCAAAGAGACTGAGGAGTGGAAGAGGCCAAAATTGGTTGATAAACCTAGTGAAGAGAGGATCCTCACAAACAGATTAAGAGGGGATGGAAAATCTTCTATGCACACCCTGAAAAGCACTAGAAGGGTAGGTATGCCCTGAGGGAACTGTGTAGTAGTGAAGGGAATACTTCCTTGTGTTGGGTGTGTAGGTATTGTGGAATGCCAAGCTAGATAAATCTGGTGTAGGTGTCCATAGCTCTGTGGTTGAGCTCATTAGCTTAGCAATTCTACCTCCCCACTACCTTAGCAGCCTGATAAACCCAACTATTAGTTGGTTTGGTTGAGTCTTGATATGCAATTGGCTATGTGTGAATCAATGCTTTAGCAGCCTGTGAAACCCAATTGTGTATTGGCTTGGCTAGACTATCTGATAAACCTAAATGGAGGTTGGCTTGACTGTGTTTTGATATGTGTGGAAATCATGCCCAGCTCGAGGGTGGCAGTGGTGTTGAGAGACTAATGAACAAACTGGCCTATAGTAGGGTGGAACGTTGCAGCGACATAACTAGTCGCGGGACAGCTTCATCCTCAAGACAAGTAATCTTTGGTTATTCGTAATTCTGCAATATATTTGCTTATGAATGTATGAATGTGTTGAATGCTTTTTCAATGATTTAAGTAGAGTTTACTGCTGTATATTTTCCTGCATTTTACTTTTGCATATGTTTTTGGTTTCCAATGCATTTTGCCTATGTTCATGAAGGCTAGAAGCCTGTTACAGTGTCAGAATGCACTTGACTTAATGTTTCTGCACCTTGAAATTTGCCTAGGGAAGACAAAAGGCGGAAATCGATAAAGAGAAGTGGAAACAAGGCAGAATGTTGGGTTTCCGCACCTCAAATCCGCCTGCAGAAGACGAAAGCAAAAAAAGAACCGGAAATTCTAAGGCAAAAGCTGAATTTTCGCATTCCAAAGTTGGAGGTCAAAAAGTGGAAAGTCAGAAGTCAAAAAGCAGGAAACCGACAAGCAAAGCAGTGACTTCATGGATTTCTGCATTCTGAAGCCGAAAGTTGGAAAGCAGAACTGCGGAAGGCAGAAGACAAATAATTCACTCCATCAAACTTTAGAGCTCTGGTTTCTGAGGTCGGAAGGTGAAAAGCGGAAGTGCGGAAGGCGGAAGAGTGGTTAAATGTTTCCATCGAATGTTAAGTTCTGATTCCCAAGCTCTGCAAGCGAAAGGCATAAGGCGGAAGAGTGGTTAAGTATTTTCGTCGCACATTATGTTCCGATTCTCGAGTTCCGCAAGCGAAAGGCGGAAGGGCGAAAGGTGGAAGAGTGGTTAAGTATTTTCGTCGCACATTATGTTCTGATTCTCGAGTTCAGCAAGCGAAAGGCGGAAGACGGAGTGCGAAAAGGACAGGTTCAGTGCGAAAAAGGTTCTCTGGTCAGAGAATGGATCTCTCCAGGGCAGAAAGACTATTACAGTCATGCTTATGCCTAAGCACGAATGTTGAAGAGTGCTTTCATGGCCGTGACCGGTGTTTCTAAAGGAGAACCACGGTTCCTTAAGAAAAATTTTAATTCTACATGATAGATGGCATATGGCTACATGACAATGTGGTATCAAAGCAGGATGAATGGTCGTGTTTCTCCTCTAGGGCAGGAGGGGACATGACAGTGTGGTATCAAAGCTAATGGTTATAACATTGGCCCTAGATGGGCCAAGTGAATGTGTTAGCAAACATTGTAGCTAGCAGTGTGTTTAAATTCTGAAATTGTTATGTAGCTAACAATGACGTTTATTAACACATCTTGCAGAGTCATAGTGCAGTTCGGAAAAGTTGGTTTTTGGCTTATCCATGAGAACCTACAGTATGAATGAGGCACAAGATCCCTATGAGCACGAGGCAGATGCTATGGGGGGGACCATTAGAGTTGGAAATGTTGAAACAGAGTCCAATGGGAGGAGGTATCAAGAGACTACGCCATATTTTGCAGCCACCATGACAAACCTAAGGGTGGAGATGCAAAGTTACAGAGAAGATAATGAAAGAATGATTAAAGCTCAGGAAGAGCAGAATCAGCTGGACGCAACCATGTTGTAGAGTTTCACACACATCCAAAGGAAAATGAACTCTGAGCATCGGGCAATAAATCCAGAAGGAAGTAGGAGCAGTACCAGAAGAAGAAAAAGGTCTTCTATTGGATCATCTGACTCTGAAGGATCCACCGAGGGTTCAAGCTCTTCTTCTCACAGGAATAAGAGAAATTCCACTGAGGGTTTTGGCAGATTTCATCAATGCAGTTGAAGAAATTATGCAGGAAAGGTTGCAGATTGTATGCAGCCCATGTTCGGGAGACAGCAGAGAATGAAACTCCTAGGTTGGAGGACTTTCATGTATTGCAGGAATTCAAGGATGTTTTTCCTGAAGAGATTCCAGGACTTCCTCCAAAGAGAGACATTGATTTTACAATTGACCTTGTGCCAAGAGCAGCACCAGTGTCCAAGACACCTTACATAATGAGCACACCAAAATTGCTAGAGCTAAAGATGCAGCTGCAAGAATTGTTGGAAAAGAAGTATATCAGGCCAAGTGTGTCCCCTTAGGGAGCACGAGTTCTGTTTGTGAAAAAGAAAGATAGTAACACTCAGTTGTGTATTGACTACAGACAGCTGGACAAAGTTACTATGAAGAATAAATACCCTTTACCTCGAATTGATGACCTTTTTGATCAAATGAGAGGAGCAAAGGTATTTTCCAAGATTGACTTGAGGTCTGGTTACCATCAGGTAAGAATCAAGGATGAAGATATTCACAAGACAGCCTTCAGAACAAGGTATGGACATTATGAGTTTGTAGTGGTACCATTTGGTCTCACAAATGCACTAGCTACATTTATGTGTCTCATGAATAGTGTTTTCAGCAAGTATTTGGACAACATTTTTCTTGTCTTCCTTGATGACATTCTTGTTTATTCTAAGAATAAAGCAGAGCATGAAGAACATCTGAGAATAACATTGCAATTGCTAAGGGAGCATAAGTTGTATGCAAAGTTGAGCAAATGTGACTTCTATAAAGATAGAATTCATTATTTGGGTCACATTATCTCGGAGGAGGGAATATATGTAGACCCTAAGAAGATTGAAGCCATTATGAATTGGTCATCAACCCAAAGAAATGTGACAGATGTGAGGTCTTTTATGGGGCTTGCAAGATACTACAGGAGGTTCATTGAAGGATTCTCCAAGGTTGCGCATTCAATCACTTCTTTGCAAAAGAAGAGAATTAAGTTTGAATGGACACCAAGATGTAAAGAAAGCTTCCAGCAGTTGAAGAATCTTCTTACAAGTGCACCAGTTTTGAAAATTGCAGACCCAAAAAAAGATTTTGTGGTGTGTACTGATGCATGTAATCAAGGACTTGGAGTTCTTATGCAAGACAACCACGTGGTATGCTATGAGTCAAGAAAGTTGAAGGATCATGAGAAAAACTATGCTACTCATGATTTGGAACTTGCAGCCATAGTACATGCTCTCAAGATGTGGAGGCATTACTTAATGGACAGGAAATTTGAGCTAAGGACAAACCATTGTGGTCTGAAGTATTTGTTTGGTCAGCCAACTTTAATGCTAGACAAGCTAGATGGCTGGAGTTTTTGTGTGAGTTTGATTTTGAAATCAAACACATAAAAGGAAAAGAAAATAAAGTGGTTGATGCACTCGGTAGGAAGGTGCATGAAATGCATGTGGTATCTCTTAGTATTTATCAATCAGACTTGAGACAGTAGATTGTTAATCATGCTGCTGAAGATGAAATGTATGTGCAGATCAAGGACAAATTGCAGTAGCAAAGCCTTGAAAAGAGGTATAAGGGATATAAATTGAAAGAAGATGAACTTCTTACCTATAAGAACAGAAATTATATTCCAGGTCTAGCAGATTTGAGGAGAATTGTTATGGATGAGATTCATCAAGCTCCATATTCTGGTCACCCGGGATATCAGAAGACAATTGCTACAACCAAAAAGTAGTATTTTTGGCCAGGAATGAAAAAGAACATTGTTGGGTATATTTCTAAGTGCATGAAATGTCAGCAGGCGAAGGTTGAGCATCAACACCCAGCAAGGTTATTGCAACCTTTGCCAGTCCTAGAATGGAAATGGGAAGTTATTTCCATGGATTTTATTACAGGATTGCCAATGACTTGGAGACAACATGATTCCATCATAGTTGTGGTGGACAAGTTGACAAAGGCATCACATTTTATACCGGTTAAGTCCACATATAAGACTGATGCCATTGCAAAAATCTTCATGAAGGAAATTTTCAGATTGCATGGATTTCCTAAGGCAATAATCTCTAACAAGGATCTAATGTTTTGGAAGGGTATGTTTGCAGATTTGGGTACAAATTTGAAATTCAGCACTGCCTACCATCCTCAGACTGATGGACAGACAGAGAGAGTGAATCAAGTGCTTGAAGACATGCTTCGCATGTATGTGATGGACAAACCAACAAAGTGGGAAGATTATTTACACTTGGTAGAATTTGCCTATAATAATGGGCAGCAAGCATCCTTGGGGATGAGTCCATATGAAGCCTTGTATGGGAGAAGGTGTAGGACACCAATAACTTGGGGTAATCGAGTGAACAGGATTGTGCTTGGTCCAGAATTGCTCAAGGAAATGGAGCAAGAGGTTGCAAAGATCAAGCAGAAATTGAAAGCAGCCCAAGATAGACAGAAAAGCTATGCAGGAGTGAACAGAGAGTTCTATGTTGGGGATCATGTTTACCTCAGAGTGAGGGCAAGGAAGAGTTCCTTGAAGCTTGGAAGTTGTGCCAAGCTGTCACCTAGATATTGTGGGCCTTTCGAAGTGCTTGAAAGAATAGGGCCAGTTGCAGATAGACTTGCATTGTTTGCTAGCACTAGAGCTCATGATGTTTTTCATGTTTCTTAGCTTAAGAAATATGTACATGATCCTAACCATGTGATAAATTAAGATGTGATCCAGGTGGAACCCGAGGGAGAGTTCCAAACCGAGCCATTGTGCATCCTCGACAGGAAGTTTACAGTGCTCCGAAAGTGAGCCGTTGGACAGGTGAAGGTGCAGTGAGAGCACTATGGCCCTGAAGAGGCTACGTGGGAGTTCAAGGATGCCATGCAGTTGGCACATCCATTTTTGTTCAATTTTGCACAGCACTAAGGTAGTGCTAGTGTAGCATTTTTGTTCAAATGTTGTAAAGCACTGAGGACAACGCTAAATAAGGGGGAGGGGAATGTAACACCCCGGTTTTGACCCCATGGTATTAAAATTGTACATGATGTATATATTGTATTAAATCATGGTGAGGAGCTCAAGGCCAAGGCCCTACCATTGATTTGGTGTTGTGTGTATCGGTGATCAGGGTTGATACCGATGGTTATGGTGTTAAGTCAAGCACAGGTATATTTTGATGTATCATGTAAATACACAATTTAATAAAATACCACAGCTAGCTATGTACAGCAACGTGAAAGAGATTGGGGCATGATTTCACAAGGAATAGGGAGGGGAGATAGTCAAACTCCAGAGCCAATAGGGTGAGACCAGATGTCAACGGGGAAACCCTTAAACCCTCGGCTACCTTTTTTGTCCTCTGTCCTCAATCATTCATTTCTTCCAAAAGTTGGTTGAGGCAGTTAATGCCTTGGGCAAAGCAAGGCATGGCAGCCTGATCCCATGTCTGAGCAAGCCTGCAAGCTTGCAATCTGGGAAGTCGCATTCTTGCTTCTGCAGCAAGTAAGCACGTGGATGTGTGTCAGTTTGTCCTTTCTCTCAGTCGCGAGAAGGTTTTGTGGTTGTTCATCGTGGATTGGGGGATTCAATAAGACATTCTCCCCGTCGGTGGTTGTTCTGCTATCCAGAGTCGCTGATGAGCGGTTCCGCAACATTTTTCTGTGTGACTGAGTGGTGAACCCTGTTGTCCGTGTTACAAAGTGGGACCCTGTGCTGTTGTGTCTCCCTGTGGGTTGCTGTGATGTGCATCCCTGTTTTGGTCTGAAAGACTGACGAGTGGAAGAGGCCAAAATTGGCTAATAAACCTAGTGAAGGGAGGAACCTCACAAACAAATTAAGAGGGGCTGGCAAATCTTCTATGCACACCCTAAAGAGCACTAGAAGGGAAGGTATGGCCTGAGGGAACTGTGTAGCAATGAAGGGAATACTTCCTTGTGTTGGGTGTGTAGGTATTGTGGAATGCCAAGCTGGATAAATCCGGTGTAGGTGTCCATAGCTTTGTGGTTCAACTCACTAGCTTAGTAATTCTACCTCCCCACTGCCTTAGCAGCCTGAGAAACCCAACTGGAGGTTGGCTTCACTGTGTTTTGATGTGTGTTGGCTATGTGTGAGCCTGTTGTTCGCTCGTTCCTTGTGGAAATCATGCCCAACTCAGGGGTGGCAGTGGTGTTGAGAGATTAATCAACACACTGGCCTATGGTTGGCTGGAACATTGCAGCAACATAGCTAGTTGCGGAACAAGTTCATCCTTAAGATAAGTATTCTCTGGTTATTCGTAATTCTGCAATGTATTTGCTTATGAATACATGAATGTGTTGAATGTTTGTTAGATGATTTAACTAGAGTTTACTACTGTATATTTTCCTGCATTTTATTTCTGCATATGTTTTTGGTTTCCGATGCATTTTGCATAAGTTCATAGAGGCTAGAAGCCTGTTACAGTGTCAGAATGCACCTAACTTAAGGTTTCTGCCCCTTGAAATCTGCCTAGGGAAGGCAGAAAGCGAAAACCAGAAAAGAGAAGTAGAAACAAGGCAAAATGTTGGGTTTCTGCACCCCGGGATCCGCCTACGGAAGGCGAAAGGAAGAAGCAGAAAAAGAACCGAAAATTCTAAGGCAAAAGTTGGATTTCCGCATTTCGAAGTTGGAGGTCAAAAAGCGTAAGGTCGGAAGTCGGAAAGCGGGAAACCAACAGGAAAAGCAATGACTTCATGGATTTCCGCATTCCGAAGCCAGAAGTCGGAAAGCAGAAGTGCAGAAGGCGGAAGTTGAATAATTCACTCCGTCAAACTTTAGAGTTTCGATTTCCGCATTCCGAGGTCAGAAGGAAGAAAGCGAAAGAGCAAAAGGCGAGAGAGTGGTTAAATGTTTCCGTCAAATGTTAAGTTCTGACTCTCGAGTTTCACAAGCAAAAGGCGGAAGAGTGGTTAAGCATTTCCTTTGCACATTGTGTTCTAATTCTTGAGTTCCGCAAGCAAAAGGCAGAAGGCGGAAGGCGAAAGAGTGGTTAAGTATTTTCGTCACACATTGTGTTCCGATTCCCGAGTTTTGCAAGCGGAAGGAAGAAGGGTGGAAGGCAGAGTGCGAAAAGGACAGGTTCAGTGCGGAAAAGGTTCTCTGGTCAAAGAATGGATTTGTCTAGGGTGGAACCACTGTTACATTCATGCTTATGCCTAAGCACGAATATTGAAGAGTGCTTTCAAGGCCATGCCCGGTGTTTCTAAAGGAAAACCACAGTTCCTTAAGAAAACTTTTAATTCCGCATGATAGTCAAGGTATGGGTACGTGACAGTGTGGTATCAGAGCAGGATGAATGGTCGCGTTTCTCCTCCAGGGCGGGAGGGGACGTGACAAATATCAAGTTGAGTCTTGTGAGTAATATCAAGACAGTGGACTTGTGAGTAATATCAAGTCCTACAAATATCCTCATGTTGTGAGGTGGTGTACTTTACTGTGTAAAGTGATTATACTATGTGATGTAATACTAGTCATGGTCACTAAATGTTATAAGTCTCCTTTAGGGTTTAGCTACCCCTAAAGTGATATACTTTAGCATGTGACTATATGGCCTAGTAGGGTAATATGTGATCACATGTATGTGGAACAATTCTTCCGAGTATGATATGATAAGATGGTTAAATTGATTAATATACATTTGGACCATGCAGTATTTAATTAATGATAAATGAAATATGCGTAGAGAAATAGTAAGCATTTGAATTGCCTATGAGAGACCTTGAGTGAACTCGAATAACTAAGACATCAATTAAGCATCAGTTGTGGAAAACAAGTTTCAATTAAATAAGGAATCTCTCCTTGATTTATGCAAAGTATTTATTCGTGGATGGCAGTGATTGTGAAGCACTAAAGACATTCAATTAAACTCCAAACTAGTGGTCAAGCAGTCAATTGATGATTAAGTTCAGTTCAATCAAGCTCACATTCAGTTCAGTTCAATCAAGCTCACATTCAGTTCAATCAAGCTCACATTTAGCTAAAGGCAGTTAACTCCCAGTGAAAGAAGGAAGGCGCATATCTTCTGCATGAAAGAGAATTTGGGGTGCCAATTTGACACCAAGACTAGGTAGGCACTAATGTTGGGTAAGGTGAAGTAATTAGTGCACACAAAGCACCAAAATCATGCCACAATTCGCTACCTCCTCTTCGGTGTAAATAAAAGCTTGTTATTAAAGGGTTATGCACTTGGAAAGGCTCATACAGTGTTCCTAATTATCTCTAGTCTCTACTGCTGCTTCGATATCTCTTATCAGGCAATCTGCTCATGTTTTGAAAACCGTTATCTGCAATTATCTATCATACTCAAAGAATTGTTGGGTTTTTCATCCTCCGAGTTTGGAGGGTTTTCCCAGGGTACATCTTGTGTCTTATGGATTGAATGATTTCTATGACAGAATTGTTTTATGAGATTAACATATGTTGTAATTGATTATCAAAAGTTTTAAAGTTCAAGCATCTTCAATATTTGTTGAAATACTGACATGGTATCAGAGCAAGGGCATGCAAGAGCTTAGTTTTGTGCAAACATTCTAAACGTACGCAGATCTTGAAGTAATGGGCAAAGAGCTTGAAGCAATTGCAACAATCTTCGTCCAACCGAAAGATCGACTTGAAGGCACATCAAACTTCAACACATGGAAGGTGAGGATATCGAAAATTCTTGAAGAGCATGATCTCGATTCCTTTGTGACCATTGTGATTGAAGAGCCCACTACAAATGCATGGAGAATCAATTACAAGAAAAATCAAGCAAATGCAAAGAGGATCATATATGACTCCGTGAAGGACAACCTCATGTCAGTGATCACACCATTGAAGACAACAAATGAGTGTTTTGAAACACTCACAAACTTGTATGAGAAGAAGGCTCCTACTTAAAATAGGGCCTTAAAGAACAAGTTGCGCAACATGAAGTTGGAAAGAGATGAGACCATAGCTTCCTTCTTCACAAAGATTCCACAGGTGAAGGATCAACTTGCAAGCATCAGTGTGAAGACGGATGAGGATGACCTTCTTCAAACCGCCATCGATGGACTCCCCTCCTCATGGGAGACCTTCTTGGTCGAGGTAAATGGAAGAGAAGAGCAACCCAACTTTGAAATACTTTGGCATTTTTGCATCAAAGAGGAAGGGCGCATCCAAAACAAAGTTGTGTGCACCAAGGAGGAGAACATTGCCGTCATGGCAAGAACCAAGAAAGGGAGGAGCCCATTCACTCCCAAGAAATTCTTTCATGCAAAGAAGAACGAGTTTACAAAGAACTTTGAAAAATCAAAGATTAGATGCTTCTACTACAGAAAGAGAGGTCACTTTGCAAGAGAGTGCAATAAAAAGAAGAATGAAAAAAAGTTTCATGATTGCACTATCGTAGAAGAAACTCCACAAAAGAATGCACCCGAGGAGAAAGAGACAAGGAGGGAGTATTACCTTGTCTCTGCTTTGTCCGGATCTCTCATCACAGGAAAAGATACATGGTTGATTGACAGTGGTGCTTCCAAACACATGTCAGGATTCAAGGGCGCAATCTCCAACCTAAAAGAGAAGCAGTTTGCATGCATGGTAGAATTGGGAGGCAATTCCACATATTCGATCAAAGGAGTTGGATCCACATCTTTCTAGCAGAGTTTGGGAGATAGATTACATGTGGAGGACATTCTTTATATCCTTGGCCTAAAGAAGAACCTATTCTCTGTTTCGGTTCTTAAAGATGAGGGCGTTCGAGTCATCGTCATGGAAAATAAAGCATACTTATGGCCAAAGAACCAGAACATTGATACTGCTATTGTTAATGGAGTTCGAGAAGAGGGCTTTACAAGGTCCTAAGAAAGCATACTTCAGCCATGGTACATCATACTATCAACCCATGCGAGCTTTGGCATAGGAGGCTTGGACACCTCCGCTTCATAGCACTTCCTGGTTTGCAACAAATGGTGAAAGGTATGCCTAGTTTTGATTTTGTACATGATGTTGTTTGTCGAGGTTGTGCTTTAGGAAAAATGTTAAAAAGAAGTTTCCTAGCAGCCATACTAGATCTTAAGGCATCTTAGATTTAGTACACTCAGATCTATGTAAACCCATGTCATCCCCTTCCCTCATTGGACACCTTTACTATGTATTGTTCATTGATGATTTCTCCTGTAAGGCCTGGATTTATTTCATGAAATCCAAGAGTGAAACCTTCAGTAAATTTCAAGAATATAAAGCCTTAGTAGAGGATCAAACAAGTAGGCACATTTGTGCCCTAAGGTCTGATAATGATGGAGAATTTGAATCAAATGCTTTTAATGAGTTTTGTAGTGATGCAGGGATATGTAGACAATTAACAATTCCTTACAACCCATAACAAAATGGGGTTGCTGAGAGAAATAATAGAACTGTTTGTGAGGATGCAAAAGCCATGTTACATGATCAGGATCTATCTGCATTAATGGGGAGAAGCCACTAGTACAGCAGTGTACATACAGAACAGAAGTCCTCATGCAGTTCTTGATGAGAAAACACCTGAAGAGGTGTTCACTGGTGAGAAACTAGAAATTTCACATCTTCGGATATTTGGATGTCCTATGTATATTCACATACCAAAAGAAAAGGAAACCAAGATGGAACCCTCTAGCAAGAAAGGAACTTTTGTGGGCTACAATGAGACCTCCAAGGCATTCAGAATATATGTACCTGGTGAGAGACATGTTGAAGTTAGTCAAGATGTGACGTTCCATGAGGAGGCAGCATTCAAGTGGTAAAAAGAGCTGGAATGTGATCTAGAGACAGAGGAGGCTAAGGCTCCTATATCAAAAAATCATGATGATGATTCTTCCCCTTCTGATGTTCAGAGGGAAAATCCAGCAGAACATGCAAAGCTACTTGTCATTGATGAACCTAGTTGAATTGGTTGATGAACCTCCTACAAAGAGGAGGTCAACATGGAGTCGAGATGTATTGAGAGATGCTAAGAAGCATGGAGCACCAGTGGGCTCTTTTAGAGAGCGCAAGCAACCTGATAGGTTTTAGGATATGTTGCATTGATGAGCAACATCAGTGACTCGGAGCCTTCATCATATGAAGAGGCTACAAAGTAGCAAGTGTGGAAAGATGTTATGACAAAGGAATAAGAAAAGGGATTTCCCAAGGATTGAAAACCCCAATCCCTTTGGGGGGCCAGATACCTCCGAGCCTATGCTGTTGGGTATAAATATTGAGATTAAAAGGATGCTATGCCTGGATGGAATGTGCCTCAGACCTGAATGCGAAGCGAATTACTATTTATTTAGCCTCATGTGGGCAAGGCAAGGCTTACACAACTAGGAAGTGGCGGAAGTACTGCAGAAGTGCGAAAGTGCTGCGGAAGTGCATATCATTCTATTCTGAAGAATGATGTTTGGGATATTATTCCCAGACCTGAGAGGAAGTCAGTTGTAACTTCCAAATGGCTTTACAAGATAAAGCATGTTGCAGATGGCAATGTAACAAGTACAAAGCCAGGTTTGTTTCCCATGGCTTCTCTCAGAAAGAGGGAATTGATTATGAGTACTTTTGCTCCAGTGGCCAAGTATACCACTATTAGATCTATTATTTCGCTTGCATCAATATTGGGTTGGAAGCTTCACAAGATGGATGTAAAGACTGCCTTCCTCAATGGTGAGGTTGAGGAAGAGGGTTTACATTGAGCGTGCTACCCTCCCTTGCAGCGTTAATGGTTTGTCTTTACTCAGTATGACTATGGGTCACTGCCCAGTGTGAAGCTTATCTCTAACTGTGTGTCGCTGCTTCGTATGATTGTGTATCTATGCATAGCGTGATTGTACTAAGTATGATTGTGCTGCTAATTTGATTAAATAATCTGAGGTTTGTTTACTTCTGCATTAACTCTCTCTCTCTCTCAAGGTACGTAACTTGTTTACCTAGATTGACTTGTCCCTTCGATGACAAGATCAAACTTAAAAGTATCCGAGTATAAGGCTAATTCAAATAATGGTTATGATTCTTTAGCATTGTTATTTCCTGTACATTATTTATTATATTATTTTCTTACTGTACATGGCATTTGGTGAATCATCTCAAGGACCAACTTTAACGCAATGACCAACAGAGTGTTAAAGTTGACCAACTTAAAAACAGTGACCAGCAGAGTGTTAAAGTTGAAAGAGATGAAAATTATGTTTAATTTTATTACAGATCAAATTTATTGAAACAAGTACTATTCTGAATCTAACCTTGTTCTGTTTATGCATTGAAGTATATTTATTCTTGTTAAATCTGAATATAACCTTAAATTTCAACACTCCAATTACCCCCAATACATTCATATATCCAAATCACATGTTCCTATCAATAATGACAACATGCAATCTATATATACATATTCAGTTAATGCATGATCGACCCCTATCACATATATAATTACCCCATTACATATACATTTGAACCCATATATGACCCCTTGGGGTCATCTCACAGTACCCTCCTTTAAAAATCTTTGGCCTTTACATGTGATGAAACCATTTATCGTGGTGGAAGATGAACCAAAACTTATATAAGGGTCTGCTCTCACCTTCATTTGGCATGGTTGGATTGGGGGAGAAATCCCCTAGAGCTTAGTAGAATATCTCTTGGTTTCTCTTGGATGGTTGATCAAAGCACTCCATTGGATGGTTCTATGTTGCTCATGTTTAACTGATGAATGGGATTTTCAAACACTAATTGCCTTAAGAACAAATGGAGTAGGTCCTCTTCTCTTTTATGTAGTGATTGTCAATTGGAAGCGTTAAGTTGTGGCATGTATCTCAGGTATTGGTTGTATCCTCTCTTACCACTTGCATGACAAGTATCCCTTCACGACTATTTAAAAGCATCTAAGTTAGAGTTTTCATTTTGCTAAATTTCTGAAATTGGTGAAGCAATTAGCGAGGCTCTAGGTTTTCTAATCCTTCCTGAAATCTGGTTGACCCCATTTTCCCAATCGATAAGACACTAGTCTCCAATCCATTCATTTTTATTCCTTAATTTACAAAATCATAAGTCGTTTTGCTAGATCCATCTCTTCATTTCACCTTGGACCTCAATGCAAGCTCTAGTAATCCTAATCTAGGGAAGCCTAACTTGAGTTGGAGACGAGCCAACCTAAAGTGAAGAAGAGAGATTAGTGTGGTGACATTGGTCTCCCTCTTAGTTTCATCAAAATCATACCTTGAGCTTTAGGACTTTATCTCTAAGGGTGTGAGTTTGGCTGATGACAATCCTCAACAATGTTGCAAATATCATGTTGGTGAATATACTGCAGAGGGTCCAAAAAGAAACTTGAAGTTTAAAAAAATACAGAAAATGTTCTTTTATTTTTTATTTTTTAAACATCTAAAGCAACACCATCTCTCTAGCCCAAGCAAAGGTAACAGTGAGTTACCCCTTTGTTCTCGACCCATTACTTTCCCTCTTCAAAATGAGCAAACAGTCCCCTAATGAAAAAATTCTCTATCAACGGTATTTTCCATCATCTCGTGATATATCAAAATTTGAAGAACACTACAATAAATTAAGGCTAAAATATTGCCACCTTGGCAATCTTGTGATAACGGGAATAATATTGCAATATTTGCAAGACCGGTTGTGAAATAACACATGAAAATCATGCTCTTTTACAAAGAGGTTCCCAAATCTTATATAGCAAGGGGTCATCATCTAATTGAAATTGCCAATGATAACTCACCATTAGAAGATGAATCATCCATGAGAGCCCACATGTCCTTACGCAAGCTTTGAGACCAAAGCATTTCAATGAGGGAGGACTTGTGATATACCTAAGCATATCGCAGACATTCAACAATCTAATAATAACACATTAATAAATAAAGTCATGTAATTTAACAATTACATGTAATAGAAGAATATATAATTAAATACAATAGGTCGACTTATTTAATGACGAGTCCAGATTTATTATGCAACTCACACCTTGATTTGTAGTTATTTAGACACATTGTAAAAACATCAAAGTATCAAATATCAATTACTTTCCTGCATTACATCTATGTATGTTGTGTGCAAATGTTCTTTATAGATCTGTAACAATAGAAATTAATCATAAAACAATTAAACATTGCTCTTTAGATAAGGCCAAGGTCCATCAACCCAATATGATAGATCTCATTATAAATCACAGTTTTTAGGCAAGTTGCTGCTTCCAAGTAAGATGAAATTACTAGCTTATTAAAGGAGATTAGCAATTAACTGATAACATAGAGAAAGCCATTTTGCTATGCCACTACGCAAGATTATACAAGAAACCCCCATAGTTATAAATTTCTCTACTGATGGCATCATTAGACAAGTCTTGCGAGCCTTTATAGTAGGACATATTGATAACTCACAGTTTTGCTCAGTTTTGACTGCAACAGTTGGAATTTTATACTTGACTCATACACTCCCTATGCACTTCCATAAATTATACTGCAACCATGTAGTTTGCATTATCGCTGACCTTTTTTCTTGGCAATTCATTGGCATTAGCAACGAGAGTGCAAAAACAAATAGTTCCCAGTGTATTACATCAGAAAGTTATCATATCAGCAATAGATAGCATGAATGACAAAAGTAAAGAAGATAGGCGTCTGATAAGTTAGGAAAATTAACTACTTACTGCAATTAAGGGCATTGTGATACCTATCTTTTAATTAGATAAAGCAATGGAAAATCAAAAGCAAACCTGTCATCCATCCGTGCTTGAGCCTCAATGTAAGACAATGCAGCACATGACTTGATAACACTTTTGGTAAATCTCACAGAAACAATATCTGCTGAAGGAGTCATTTCCTGAAGCATATTCAAAGAGAATGACAATGTGCATGAAAGAAATAATATTCTACATATTGCAGAAATTAGTCCAATAATCCAGCAATCATCATTTTTCCTCGCAATTGTTCCAATACTTAGCATTTAAATTTTAAAGAAAAAAACGATGGCATATCTCTATAGAGGACTCCTCAAATTATACTTGAATACAAATTTAAAGAAACCGCAATCAGATGATTTCTTAATTGCAAGAAAACACAAATCAACATTTCAGACATGTTTAAAGGCAAGAGACTAGCTACTTCGGTTTATTTCAGTCATGACGATGGATGGGGTCTGACAGAAAAAGGTTCCAAATCTGAATTTTCCCAATGCTTGCTTTGCATGTCAAGCACAAGACCACCTCATCAAAGACTGCCCTCATGGGAAACCCCCTCGGAAATTAGAATTCTTCACAGAGAACAGGTGCTACAGCTTTGACTGTAGTTACTGATAACGTCAGTTTCGTTATTGGCTCTGTCCAAGTGGCCAAGAAGGATGGTCCACAGGCCAAGGATGGTGGGCTCTTGATTTGCCAGTCTACAATCTTTGGTGGTGAATTTGGTGAGGGTGTGGTTTAGGAATCTGCCAGGAGTAAAGAAGGCCCTGTCTTGCAGCCCGCTCTGGATCGAGTTTCTAGAAGATCTATGTACTGTTCCAGAAGTCAGAGAACTATACTGGCTTCTTCTGAAGGGGCTAGTTATCAGTCGAAGGGTGTGGATGTTGATGATGATTGGCAGGTAAAGTCCAACAAGCAGAAAGGATCTCCAACTCCCACTTGTTTGGGAAAGCCTGGTATAGTAGTAAGTCTCACTCCATAGGTGAAATCCTTCAAAGAAGTTGTTGCCCTTTCTCCAGATAAGGATGCTCCTTCTTTGGGGACTATAGCGTTGAGCAACAAATTCAATTCTCTAGGCAACCTTCTCTTTTAGAATGGTCCCTTTCAGACTATGGATCGTTCTCAGGGAGGGGGTGGTGGTTCTAGCTATTTCCCCATTTTGTAGAGTTTTGTTGCAGCTTATGGTTGCGATCCTAAAAAAGTGTGTATGGGTCACTCTGTTCATTCAGGAGTTACTGTTGGGATTTTGTTCAGTGCATACTACTAATATCATTTCAGCTAGGTTGAATCTTAGGGAGTGGTTCTTCCCTATTGGATGCAGACTTGATTATTGGTGGAGATTCCAATATGGTAGAATGGGAGAGGGATCGGGGAGATGGTGCAGGAGCAATTGTTAGTGAATCTGAAAAACTCACTTGGGCAAGATGCAAGGCTGCTCTTCATCTCTATGATCCTAACTAGTGGAAAATTCAAAAAAGGGCTTGACTATGGGGATTGGTTTGCTTAGTACAATTTCAGGCAGAGGAAGGATGGGGTGCAAGCACTATTAGACATGGTGCATAGTCCTCAAGACGACATCTTTTTTTCCAGTTTTCAAGACCAGTCGATGTGGTGATTGAGGCTACAGGATCAGATCATTTATCCATCCAGACTTCTACTTCAGTGGTCAATGAGGTACATATGTATTTACTGGCATAAGGGTTTTTGTTGATCAAAGATTCCGACTTGTTACACTCTGGTGCCTATTCAGATTCTATTGTTGTTCTTGTTGCTTTAAGGAAGAGGATGTAAATACCATTGTATATACCCTTCCGCTTTTTGTTTTCTCTTGATGTAAATAACTTTTTTAAATATATGAAGTATTTTTCATAAAGAAAAGCTAGCACACTGCACAAGAGTCAGACTTCAGTATTCATCAGTCCCTAACAAAATTCCAAATGGCCTCTATTCCTATTATGTTTGCAATCCTCATTAATAGTCCCAAATGCACAGAAAAAATAAAAAATTTCTTATCTAGGCATTTATTAATGAAGCCAAATTCAGTGAATCACATACACCCCAGATGAAGATATCAATTTTCATGAAGACCTTACCAGAAATAAATAGGGAATCAATTTCCATCAAGATTCTACAAGAAAAATAAAAAACAAAGGTATTTGTAGTTGCCATGTGTTACCAAACAAATTAGCTGGGCAAATGTCCAATAAGCACATGCAAGGGATTGTGACCCAATGTCACCTCAGTCACACCCTTGGACTTCTTTGGAGCGTCTTAACCTCTATTCAATTATGTTAGCGATCAGTGCCTTCAATAATAATTATTCGTTCCAGATGTCATTCATTTAATGCACTAGCATGTAATTAAGATTCAATGCAAAAAAGTGTAAGCAGTGACCCAAATCGTGAAGAAGATCATCCACAAGTACTCATTCATTAGCAGGTATACAATAGTAATCAGTATAACTTCATAAACTCACAAAAAATTGTTAGTAACAAGGTCCATTCATTTAATGCCATTCACAAAAGATGTCAAACAGTAGGTGACATTAGTTTTAATAAATAACCATGAATTAACCTCTCGAAATGATCCTGTAACAGTATAACATACAGCTTATGATTGCCACCCTTAATTCAGCAGTAAATTGGCCTTTGTTTCGTAAGTTTTACCCAGTCATTTGCTAACTGTTTCAGTTATGTTGTCTTTTTTGTAGCAGGTTTATGGCAGCAAAGGGGTGACGATAGGCAGCCTTTTGGGGGTCTGTCCTATCTTAACAGCCAGCTAAAGGAAGGATGAAAGGACCAAGGAAGGGCTGTCCAGGGCAAAAATAAGGCAGCGAAGGAGGGAAAAGGAGAGGTGGAGGCCTGGAAAAGGCGGGTCGAAGGTAGGATTAGGAGACCGAGGTTAGCAAGAGGAGGCCGAGGCTGCCTAGGTGGAGAGCCGAGGGCTGTAGGCTAAGTCACCTGGTTCGAATTCGACGACCTTGAAATTCGTAAAAAAATCGAGAATAAAAGTTTTGGTGATAAAATTCAGGATAAAATTCGAGAGCTTATAAAATTTGAAAATATATATATAATTTAAAAATAAAAAAATAATGAATCTTTTTAATAAAATTCATATACTAAACGCTATCAACATTAATCTTTAACACATTAAATATGTATTTCAAAAACATTTCAAATAAAAAAAATTGAAAATAAAAAATATATATGATTTTTTTTTAAACACAACATTAAAACATAAAACATTAAACATATATTTAACAAACATAAAACATTAACATGTGGCTGGCGGGCGAGAGCGAGCAGGCCGTGAGCTGGTTTCAAACACTCCACTTGTCATTAGAGTTTACAAGAGAGCAGCGAGCCAGCGAAACACCTACAGCTGACTAGGCGAGCAGGTTCGATCTGAAGTGTGAAAAGTGCACAGACCCTTCACTGGAACAAGGGCAGATTCACAACTATCGACGGCTTCCTCCACACTTCACGACGACCTCCCCGACGACGGCTTCAATCTTAGTCGACCTCCACGACGGCGGCTTCAGTTTCATGGAGACGTCTACAACTAACGTAGTTTTGGTAGGGTAAACCCTTGGGCCTCTGAAATGCCATTAAAATCGCCAATTTCCAACTATCTAGATCGTCGACCACAGAAAAACAGCGAATTTCAAATTTCTAGGCGAAAATTCGTCGATTCTGGTGACTTAGGCTGTAGGAGGATTACAGGGGCAGGCCGAGGGTGGAATAGCAGGATGTTGGAGCTCGGACTGAGTTTTTAGGGCACTAGGAAGGAGGCCAAAGGTTAGGAAACAAAGGCAAGGGGAGGTTAGGTCTTAGGATAAGTAAAACTTTAATTTTTTCTTTAGGGTTTTTCAGAAATAAAACAAAATGCAGACCTAAAATTTAACACTAAACTAATCTTCCATGAAATGCAAATTATCTACACACGAAAATGCAAATATTTGAAGAAACTGAGTGGGGACAAGATTATGTCTCTATCCCAGCCTATAAGGAATCGATGTCAATGTCACTTCTTGAAGAAAAACTGTCCTACTTTTGCAAATTAGGGTTTCTACAACAACCACAAGGGTTCATTGTACGAACCTGAATGGTAGCAGAAATGGAAGTTTAAGGCCAACAAACATGAAAGAATCCAACAATGGAGGTCCTTCAATCCACAAGAAGACAAAATTAGCAAGAAGCCCTAGCTATGTTAGAAGAATGCACCAAATCAGCACCATTCAACTAAAAAGTAGAAGAAACTTACCAAGTTTAAACAAAAGATGAGCAAACATCAAAGGTATGGGTCATCCAACGTGTAAGAGTTATACCAAACTATTCATGCATCAAGTTGTAGAAGTGTGCAAGCCCTAGAACAATCCACATTCACTTTGCAAAAGAGAAATCAGCCATCTCCAAGAGGTGAGCCTCACTTAACCTAAATAGGAAGAGAAAAGAGAAACATATAAATGTTTTGTCCCATGAGTTATGATTTGAAATGAAGTGAGGACTTATTTATAGCCTCTCACACTCACTTTTACAATATATCTAGGCCGACATGCCAATAAAAAGTCAATGTAAAAATATAACATAAGACAACATGGCATTTCCCCCCATAGTTTACCCAGAACTACTAAACTCACTGATACTGAACAGAAAACTTCACTTCGAAAGGTGGAGTGAGCATGGGGGGTCATTGCCCCATCTAACCCCAATAATTTTGAAAATCCCTTAACATCCCCCCAAATAAGCCTGTAGGCCTGGTGAACACAAGGTGATGTCATCAAGCAAACTAGAGCAACAAAGAAGAGTGCTCTGCTAAAAGGGGGCTAGGATAGGTGCATAAGGTGACCTGAAAGGGAGGCAAGAGCCTCAGAGCTAGAATACTGTCACCGGTGTAGAAAACAAGCAAGGGGTCATGTGACCCAGTTACCTAACCCTAGGAGCCCCTGACACCAACCCCAGGGTTAAAAACCCCACAAAGGGAAGTCAGCAATGCCACTAAGTCATAGTATTCCTAAAGAAGGACCAAAGGGTCTGTCCATAACCACCCCTCAAAAGGTGTTGATAATACCCCCATCCTGACCCTAAAGAAAAATGTGACCATCAGATCAGGATCAGAGAAGGAGATGAGTGGAAGACAGCCTTTAAGAGAAATGATGGGTTGTATGAGTGGTTGGTCATGCCATTTGGACTGTCCAACGCACCAAGCACTTTCATGAGATTGATGGATGAAGTCTTGAGAGATTTCACAGGTAAATTTGTGATAGTTTACCTTGATGATATTTTGGTTTTCAACAAAACAGAAGAAGAACACCTAAAACATTTGAGATGTGTTTTAGAGAGACTACAACAGGAGAAGTTGCTAGTGAATGTGAAGAAGTGTACATTTCTGAAATCGGAATTGGTATACTTAGGTTTTGTTATCTCAAGAGATGGTTTGAAGATGGACCCAAAAAAGGTGCAAGCAATCATTGATTGGCCTTCACCCAGAAACATATTTGAGGTAAGGAGTTTTCATGGTTCGGCAAGTTTCTATAGGAAATTTATAAAGAATTTCAGTGGTATATGCTCACCTATTGTTGAGACAATAAAGAAGGACAAACAACCATTTCAATGGACAAAATAAGTTGAAAAGCATTTTCAGTTCTTAAAGAAGAAGATCACTGAACAGCCAGTACTGAAGTTACCAAACTTCAAGCAACCTTTCCAAGTGAAGTGTGATGCCAATGGAGCAGCAAATGGAGTTGTACTCGGTCAGGAGGATAGGCCTATAGCATATTTCAATGAGAAGTTGAATGATTCGAAGTAGAAATACTCATCTTATGACAAGGAATTTTATGCTATTGTGCAAGCAATGAAGCATCGGAGACATTATCTGATGCCCAGAGAGTTTGTATTGTTCTCAGATAACCATGCATTACAGTACATTATGCAGCAACCTAAGTTGAACATGAAACATGTTAAGTGAGTTGAATGCTTGCAAAGCTTTACTTTTGTGGTGAACCACATAAGTGGACAATCGAATCGAGTAGCTGATGCCTTAAGTAGGAGACCGTTGATTATGCAAGAGAATCAGATCCAAGTCTTAGGGTTTGAGCACTTAAGAAATCTGTATGAGACTGATGTTGATTTTCAGGAGGCTTATAGGGCTTATGGAGATGGACAGAGAGCCATGGATGGAATACATGTTGCAAGATGGTCTGCTTTTCAAGAACAATAAACTGTGTATACGTAAGTGTTCCATGAGAGAGAATCTAATACAAGAGAAACACAATGGAGGTATGGAAGGTCACTTTGGAAGTGATAAAACCTTTGGATAGTTCAGCCATTTCTATTTTTGGGCAAAGATGAGGTTGGAAGTCGAGAAGTTTGTGGGTAGGTGCAGAGTATATCGGCATGCTATGGGAAGAAGCCAAAATACAGGCTTATACACACCTTTGCCTATTCCAACTAGGCCTTGGGATTCTATGAGTATGGATTTTATTCTGGGTTTGCCAAAAACTCAGAAGGGACATGATTCTATTTTTGTGGTGGTTGACAAATTTACTAAGATGGCACATTTCATTCCATGCTACAAAACTAGTGATGCCACCCACATTGCTAACTTGTTTTTTTATGAAGTTGTGAAACTACACGGTTTACCCAAGAGCATTATATCAAACAAAGATGTGAAATTCACAAGTCAATTATGGAGGACATTGTGGAAAACATTGGGTACTAAGTTGAACTTCAGTTCAGCTTCTCATCCACAGTCTGATGTCCAGACTAAGGTAGTCAATAGGAGTCTAGGGAACATGTTGAGAAGTCTGATTGGGTGGAATCTAAAGCAGTGGGATAAGGTGCTAGCTCAAGTTGAGTTTGCATATAATGATTCAGCAAATAGAAGTACAGGGATGAGTCCATTTCAAATTTTGTATGGAATGCATCCAAGAGGACTGTGTAAGCTTTGCAATTTAGGTCAATTGGAGAAGAGGAGTGCTGATGGGGAAGAGTTTGCAGCAAGAGTCAGTGAGCTACAGGAGCAAGTAAAGGCAAGGTTACAGCAGAGTAACATCAGTTACAAGGCAAGAGCAGATTCCAGGAGAAGGGAGAAGAACTATGAGGTAGGAAATTTGGTCTTAGCACATCTGAGGAAAGAGAGATTCCCAAAGGGAGAGTATAATAAGCTGAAGATGAAAAAGACTGGACCCTATAGGATACTCAGAAAAGTTTTCTGCAAATGCCAACAGTATTAAATTGAGCACATAGATCTGTGGACAAACACACAACTCACAAGATAGATCACACAATTTACTCAGCCATTGAAGAATGAAACAGTGCAAAAATGGCTTGGAACTGTGAATGCTTTCATTAATCAAAAAGTAATTAGATGGATCAATTACAATGTAATATAATGGCTAAATAGCCACATGCAATTCGAATCCACATGAGGAAATTCGAATTGATTAGACTCTACTTGACTGTAGGTAACTAAGACATTGTCTAAATCATTATCGAAGGACTCAATAGTTAATTGACCTTGTCTAAACCTTTATCAGAGTTCAACAGAGTTCTAAAGCACAACTCAAGTGTCTAATTCAGTGTTAATTGAGGCTAACTGACTGTCGTAGGTGAGAAATGCGCCTCTCTTGCATGCAGCCATGCAAACCAGCGCTAACTGAATGTAGAGGACTAGAACTGAATGTCACTGACTCCTAACTCAGCTTGACTAGTCACCAACTCAACTCAACTGTCCTTGGGTGGTATCGACACTCCCAGTGGCTCCTAAATTGTAGGAATTGATCTAGGAGGCTCCTAAACTGATGCATGCAAGTGCAATCAATGGCAGTAGGCCTCAATTAGTGTTCCCCACACTTTAGTAACAGGAACATGTGCCCCAATTAGGCCAAGCGAACCCAATGGTGCTAGTGACTAAAAATAGATTGGATGGACTCCCAATTCAGACATGACTCCTGATATAGACATATGACCAAATTGGACAAGGGAGGACTAATAATCCTAACACCCCCCCCTGAATGCTAACTTGGACAATATGTGGGCCCTGGTAACTAAGACCATAGGTCACCCATTACATCAAGTAAAGTAAAGTAACTGCTCAATACAAGGAGCTGGGGAAAAAGCCACATGGGAAAAAAACCCCCCCTCTATCTAAGCAGGTAGAATCAGGATTCAAGTTTGAAAAACTTGAAAATGTGTTGCTGCAATCTTCATCTCTGTGATGTAGCGAAGCAACATGCATGGTGTGTTGTTCAAAGGTATTCTGGGGCCTGGAATGTAGACTTCTCCTTCTTCTCCCAAAATGATGATGGAAGGAAGGAGGAATGTAACCTTTGTCTCTTGCTGGATGAAGAGGTGTATGATCAACTCTATTCTTCTGAATGTAGTGAGACTGAACCTTTGCCATTTAGCATCTTACAGGGAGTCTATTGCATCTCTCTGAAGGAGGTAAGATTGCGTGACATAGCGCAAGGGTCTTTCCCTTTTGAGTGTCAGGTGGGTTTCCAGTCATCTCCTAGCTTCCAGTTTGGAAGTAGGGACTGGATCTGGATCTAAATCACCCTGAACCTCAATCTCATAAACTGATATAGTTGAATCTACAATACTAGTAGAAGCTGCAAAAGAAGTAGATGAAATGATTTTACCTTCCCTTGCAAGTGGTTGCTAAGAGTGCACTGGTTCAAAAGGAGGCATGAAGTGTGAGAACTCATATGCTTTGGAGGCATGATTTGCAACACCCTTTGCTATTATGATCCCAGTAGAGATATTTGTGATCTCCATTGAATCAGGACCAAAGATCACTCACTTTGGAGAGCCAGTGTGAGTCATGTGGTATACAAATAACAGGTTTGAAGCTAGGGAGGGAACATAGAGCACATCTTTGAATCTTCCATGTTCAAGCTTGATAGAACCCTTCCCTTTAGTTCGAAGTTGACTGTTATTTCCCATCTGAATACTAGGACCATCAAAGGACTGTAAGGAAGAGAATGATTCTCTGGAAGCAGCCATATGATTGAAAGATCCAGAATCAATGAGAAAGCCTTGTGCTGTTGAACAGCTAGCCTTCAGTGCATGGCCTTTCCTTTGATGTTCTTCATCTTCTTCTTCAGAGTCATCCTTCCTTGCGCTAGCAGGTGCAGCAATGTTATGTTTCTTCAAAAGAAGAGCCATTTCATCAAGTTGTGTTCTCATACAGGAGCTTTCTGAATGAAAGCCCCTTCCACAGTAAGAACAAAGTACCTTGCCTTTGCCATTCTTCTTGCTTCTCTTCGAACCTGAAGGCTCATTTGACTGCTCTTTCTTCACAAGAGACTTATCTCTTTGCTTCCCTTTATCATTCACTACCTTAGGTCCTCTTGCAACCAGTGCTTGATCTCTGGAAGATCGAATGATCCCCATTTGGATCAACTTGTCATGCTCATAAGAGAGAGATAAAATGAAAGCATCAAGAGTGGGCATCTTTCAATTTGGAGTAGTGAGCCTCACCGATTGAAAAGTTGATACAAAGACTGAGTAGTATGTACTGAGTTTTGAGAGAATGGCAAAGATGAGCTGATCATCCTCCTTTTCCACCTTGCATTGCTTCAACTGGTATATCAGGTTCTTGAATTTTGTGAAAAATTCATTCAGTGTTTCGAAGTTGGATGGATTAAGAGAGATTAGTTCATTTTCTAGTTGGTGGGCCCTCTTCATTTTCTAGCAGATGGGCCCTCATCTCATCCTGCTTATCAAATAAGGAAGCAAGCTTGTCCCAAATCTCCTTGGGAGTCTTCAATCCTTGGATGTGGAAACGAAGATCTTGAGAGACTGAGAGGAACAAGTATCAAAAATGATCTAGCTGGAGATTTGAGGAGGAGAGGTGCCTTGTCCGCCGAGGCTCTGATACCATATTAAATTGAGCACATAGATCTGTGGACAAACACACAACTCACAAGATAGATCACACAATTTACTCAGCAATTGAAGAATGAAACAGTACAAAAATGGCTTGCAACTGTGAATGCTTTCATTAATCAAAAAGTAATTAGATGGATCAATTACAATGTAATACAATGGCGAAATAGCCACATGCAATTCGAATCCACATGAGGAAATTCGAATTGATTAGACTCTACTTGACTGTAGGTAACTAAGACCTTGTCTAAATCATTATCGGAGGACTCAATAGTTAATTGACCATGTCTAAACCATTATCGGAGTTCAACGGAGTTCTAAAACACAAATCAAGTGTCTAATTCAGTGTTAATTGAGGCTAACTGACTGTGGTAGGTGAGAAATGCGCCTCTCCTGCATACAGCCATGCAAACCTAGCACTAACTGAATGTAGAGGACTAGAACTGAATGTAACTGACTCCTAACTCAGCTTGATTAGTCACCAACTCAACTCAACTGACCTTGGTTGGTATCGGCACTCCCAGTGGCTCCTAAATTGTAGGTATTGCTCTAGGAGGCTCCTAAACTGATGCATGCAAGTGCATTTAGTGACAATAGGCCTCAATTAGTGTTCCCCACACTTTAGTAACTAGAACATGTGCCCCAATTAGGCCAAGTGGACCCAATGGTGCTAGTGACTAAAAATAGACTGGATGGACTCCTGATTTAGACATGACTCCTGATTTAGACATATGACCAAATTGGACAAGGGAGGATTAATAATCCTAACAAACAGGGTTTGGTATATCACCCATTTTCAATGTTGCAGATCTGTATACTTATGTAGCAAGAGATACAGGACAACTAGCAAAGGATGAAGACCCTACGGAAGACCTTCAGTGGTTGAAGCAGGTACCCATGGCCCAGCCATTAGAAGTCGAGTCGATCTTGGACACTAGAGTGGAAAAGCGAACCAAACAGAGGGATTACTTGGAGTACTTGGTCAAATGGAAGGGACATCCTATAGAGGACTCTACATGGATGGATGCTAAAGAATTAGAGACAAAGGGTTACTCAGTAGCGGATCTACTGAACAGGGGTTCAAAAATTTTAACCTTGGGAGTCTAATGCAGGAGCATCGACGTGGAGCCGGCAATGTGACACGTTGGTCACATGCTGCGGCGATTTTGGATTGCTGAGTCATGAGTTTGTTGGCCCTAAGTCTTTAGAGTAGGAAATCGTGCCACTGATGACTCCCTGCGAGGAGATCAGGGCGCAGGTAGTTTGTTAGGATGGTGACACTTCCATCATAATTAGGGGTGGTTTGTTTTCTATTTTCAGGACCACTCTGTGGGGGGTGGAGCAGATAGGTTAAATGTGTTAGGTAAGAATCAATTAGGGGTTCTCAATTTTGGAGAGTCTCTTTACTAGGAGTTGGTTCCCATTGTCAATATTTTGAAAAACTGAGAGTCAAAGCATTGTCTATGTGTTTGTTTTATTGATTAATGAAGAAGTAGCAGTACGTTAAATGTTGAAACTGCCTTTGAATGACGTTGGTGTGATTGCATGAGCTAAAGAGCTGTATTTGTGTTTGAGTCTTTTAATTAAACAGTAGAAATATGTGTGAATGTGTCCTACTAAACAATGTATGAGGGATTGTCCGATTCTCTGGTCAATCGCGTAGAACGCACAGTGTTTTGCAGTTAAATATCGTATGCGGGGGGGATAGACGGCTGAGATCTAATCTAGATCCAGATCTGCAATCAGGTGCAAGTTCGCGGCGTGAAAGTGTGCAGCGGATAACGAAGGAACTCGCCTGCGAAATTGAAAGTTGATCATCGCAAAGGCAGAGGGAGATCGACGGCCTGGGTGACATCCTTAAGAGATCGACGGTCAAGGAGAATAGCGCTGGGTGAACTAGCGCGAAGGAAAGATAGACCCTTATGCACGAAATCCCATTCAAATCTGCCTCAAGAATTTTGGCGTCCATCGTCGATTCAGATCAGACGGTTGTGGGACATTTCGCTGATTGAACAAGCGAAGGGGTTAATGACCCAACCAGGCACGAAGTTTGTATCAAATCGACTTTACCGTCAGCTTAGAGTCTGCCCTTGTGACGTTTGGAGGATCCTTTTGGCCAGGTCGGAAGAAGTTACTGGCGCTGCCAACTTTGGGGACTGCTAAGTCGGGTAGCAGACTATCGAGAGACTGCCCACGAGGGAACTGGCCACCAGTTATCAGCCCACAACAAGGTCACACACTTTAAGAAGATGACTTGGCCGAGGTAGTCAAATATAAAAAAAAATTACAATAAAGAAGGCACTTAGCCATAAATGACCACATGTGAAGTTTACCACCATTCCAACAATGTGGAGATAAAAACAGGTTTTGGCCCAAATAAGAAGCAGCCCACATAAATTAAGATGTAAAATGAGAAGATATGAAGATCCCAAGGAAGAATATGAAAAGAAGACATGCAAGACGTGTGTAGGAAGTGGTGGAGACCAAATATTGTTAACAGCTGCATTGTGAGGCATACAATCAAGATTAAAGAACAGCAGTTGGGAAACAGCATTCCAAGAGGGCCATGAAAAAGACATGGTCAGTGCACCCTCAAAGGATGGCATGCATCACAGAGAATGTACTAAAATCAAATCGTGTAGGGTTAGGAGGTTTACCAACAGAGAGAAAAAAGGAAAATCTAGATAAGAAATCCAAAGCTTCTTTGTACCACAATATGGGTCCTGCCTCCTTACATTTTTTCTTATTTCCTTTTATAATGATGTGGTTCCAGATGGGCATTTTCAAAAATTATCTATCTATTTAGGTTGACAGGCATAGACACAAATATTATGCCATAGAAAAGATATCTCAATGCCCTGTGAAAAGACTACACAGAAAATTGTTAAACGTATATCTATCATAGTAAAACAGTTCACATAATGATCCATTCAAGAGTGTCACATGCATATATTATTTATATATTCAAATTTTCAAGCAGGATATACTAACACAGTTTTGATAGTCATATTCATATGGAATCAAATTTAATTTGTATGAAGCAAACCTAAATTAAACCAATTGAATGGAGACCCAAGCAACTTATTTGTGACATGTTTATATGCATATTTGTTTGATAGAAAAATTCTACTATTGCATCACTAGAAATGTCAGAGAATGTAATTTCTTACCCAAAGAACTGAAAAGGCCAATCTTTCAACATCAGAGCGGAGGGAGCATATATCTGCCAAGCACATTGAAAAGAATCAAAGCAGGTTTTTACAGCTGACTCTGACCTACTCCAACTTATCTCAAAATTTTCAATTTGCAACTGCTCATTTCTTGCACATTCCAAGAATGTTGCCATATAACATTGGCACTACCTTCAGTAAGTGGTTTTGGAAGCATATCTATTCTCCGCTCAACCAGGTAAACAGATGTGCCTCGCTCCGAAGCTTCTTCATCAAGAGGTGTACCCGGGAGAACAAAATTTGTAACATCAGCAATGTCTATCCATCAAGACTTTGTCAAGGGACAACCAAGTATAATGCTCTGAAACCAATGTCTAAAAAATATTCTAAAAGAGCCTGGCTTCTTACTCATCCCTTTTTGAGGCGGTAATCTTGTAATGACCCAAAAAGCAAAGATTAAATCCAATGTGATAATCATAACAGCTAAACTGAAGTTGTTTTTACCACACGTAGATTGCTTGCCTTCTAAAAAACAATAAGTAAGCCAACATGTGGATCAAGATTTAATGTGTTACAAGACACATGCAACAATGAAGAGAACTATAAAATTAAAAATGCTATGGATACTGATTTGATCATTTAAACTAGAAACAGAAAACAAGCCCCCTAGGAATAACTAAACAAATCTGGGAGCTCATGGGGATACAATATTTTCTTTTGCAATATCTATTTTTTCATGTAGAGCATGTTTGTCCTCACGCAGTCATAGAGATATCACTTGGAAGAACATTCCAAAATCTATCATGATTATAATCTTATCATATTTTGTCTCGATAATTACATAACCAGCAGCAACAGGAGGAACTCACATGTCAACAATAGAACCAGTTGGAGGCCAAATGAATTAATGACATGATGACTATGTTCTAGCAGTAGATGGCACAACAACTACCATCCACAAGCCAACAATGCAACAATTACCTACACTGCAAACGTTCTTATAGTGATTTCAATCAATCAACCTACATTTAAATCAGATTTAAATGTAATTATCCCATACTGCAATAAGACATTAAATCAAGAAAAACTTGATAAATGGCTAAATATTCACAAAGCTTATCTTGAAACTCAGTGTAAAGAACCTAGTACCCAGAAAATTATGATAGATACAGTTTATAAGAAAAACCAAGTACATAACTGGTGGCATTCTCATGTGCACATTGTTACAGCTAGCTTAGATTAGCAACTAGTGAGAAAGTCCCAACCAACAAGTGCTACTCCTAGATGCAACTATAGGAGAAGGCACAACCATCAACTTAGTGCCAACTCCCCTCCAAAGTTTAACCATGAAGCATATTCTCCCACAAGTGAAAATAAAGAATAACCACTCACAAAAGAGATCTTGTTTAAATGTGTGCTATTAGTGAAAAATTAAAAAGATTTCTTGAAAAAAATTCACAAAATTAAATATGCAACCATTTAGTATCTGAAATCTGAAAATTTGATTGTGCTAAGTGCTCAACTAAAACTTGAAATCTGAAAAGTGATAAAAATCACTCTTCCTAGATTTCTTCAATGTGAAAAAAAGCAAGCACTTTCAAGTTTTAACCACTAAAAATATGTAAAAAGTTGCAAACGTAAAACATATTCTGAAGTGGTTGTTTAGCACAAAACCCCAAGTGAAAAAAAAAGTTTTAGATGCTGCTTTAGGGTCAGATAATTCATGTTTCTAATGTTGTTAGAAAATCAAGTAAAACATAAATAGAACAACTAAGATCAAGCCCGAAATGATGGAAGAAAGAGAGAAATGAACCTTGGCTTGATGATGGAAGAAAGATAGAAATGTACCAGCTAGTACAGGGGTATCAGTGTAAGATTGTGAAGTGTTTGACAAGCCACCAACCAGAAAATCCATAGCAGCGGTGGATGGGTTGTTACAGTGATCTCAGTGTAGTGTTCTCAAAGTGTTTGTCAGAAGTCATGAACCAATTTACATGAACAGTTAACAACAAATCCAGCCCAAATTTAGCAAGGAACATTACACTGTAGCTGTTCTTCAGTCCTACTACTCTACCTTCCATCCTGAACCTGTTCTGCCTCATCACTATCCAAGAGAACCTGTATGTAATGTACCTTTCCTTTACCCATGCACCTGTGTCCTGGTTCCCAAGCTTCTCTGCAGCTGAAACATAGCTTCTTCCTTCTCAATTCGTTCCAGGTCTCATCGTCCAACTTGTTCTTCGCGGTCCCCACCTTCTGGAAGAGATTCTTGCCTTTTCCTTTCTAAGGAACGAAAGGTTTGGACTGAAATTTGTTCTTTGGGACTGTATCCTCCATGTCCCATGCTCTAATGATGGCATCCTGTAGAATCCCTAGTTAGAAGGCTTTAACCCAAACACGTAGTGGCTCGGATAATCCTTCAGTGAACATGATAAGTCTAGGCTCTGACACATTTATCACCATGACTGCCAGCCTCTGAAACTTTGAACTGTAGGCATCTACCTTAACTATCTTATTGAGATGTGCCATCTCCCTAAAATACAACTTTGGGTCTTTCCTATCAAACCTGTCAATCACTTATTGTGTGAAGTCCAGAGAAGAGGTAATAATGGCATGCCCTAGAATAACCAGTCCATTGTACCACCCAATGTTGCATATATCGTCTCAGGGAAAGTATCGGACAGGGTCCGGAATATAACTTCTCGGTGGTATCAGCGGAAAATATAGGAAAATGTTGGAAGGACTCCCAAAAATACAAAAATACTCATTTTTTTCAATTTTTAAAACATATAAAGCAACAACATCAAATAGACATATTGCTACATAAATATGTTGGTACAAGTAATAAATAAGATGTATAAGATGTCAAGTGGTCACATATCACTACTAAACTGGAAATTTCGAAATATGTTCCTGACAGGATGATACAAAATCACATCAAATTCTCAAAATAAATGTATCTCATGAGATGAATCACCATGAGGCATCTAGATGCTAAATAGTACATATACAATCGGAATGATAGATCATAGGAATCCCAATCATCGATTCCCTCTACCCCTTTTACAGGTAAAGGGCACCATTCTTCCTCTGGAAGCAGTAGGTGGTCGTGGAACTGGAGGTGTTGTTACTACTGCTCGGGATGAGGATGGAGTGGAAGATCCAGAGACTCCAACTACTCCAGTTGAGGTGGAAGACAAAGTGGGTTGTCTCCTCCCAGCCCCAACCCCAACTCCAACTGAAGGTCTTCGTGGAGGTGGTGGTGGTGGAATTGGATGCACCGAAAGATTAGTCTCCTCCTCAACATATGTATGCACTAGAAGTGGATCATCCTGTTGCTCCTCCCCTGACTCCTCCAATCCTGTCTCCTCCTCTAAATCATCTGCATGATCCTCCCCCAACCACTCAGGTCCACCTCCATCTCAAGCTCCTCCTTCTCCACCCTGCACTGAGAAGTGGTGTCAATGGCATCCAATGAAATGGCCTCTATGTCAGGTTCTTTGTCAAGTTGCTTCACCCATAGCCTTAAATTGTAGTAGACATGGACCATGTCATTAAGGCGTTGGGTACCCTATTTGTATGAACATTGGGCACCATAGTTAGTGATGCACTGATGGTAAATTGTAGTAAATTAAAATTAAAAAAATAAACAATTTAAATTTTCAATCTTGCATTTTTCAACATTTCTAAGTTCTACCTTGTTGCGCTTCTTGGAGTGTATCTTCTCAAAGACACTCCAATTGCGCTCACACCCCGAAGAACTGCAAGTTTGGCTAAGCACCTGAACGGCAAGTTTCTGCAACATTGGGAGCTTTCCACCAAACATCTACAATGAATAAAATGAAAGGATTCAAAGGAAGACAACAAATTATATTTTATTATTGCAATCAAGTAATAAATGTCAAATGTATAGAAAGGAAAAAACAAAATTTGAACTTGAAGCTTACTTGGCATCTTTACAATCCTATCTAGGATAACCATCTCATAACCCAAAACCCTGGAAGCCATCCTAAATATCTCCATTTGCCTAGAAATCTCTAAGCATTCAACTGGAGTGTGCACCATCCTCTGAACACATTTGAAAAAAACATCCATGACCTCACCATCAAAACTAAATCCACAAGCATAAGCGAATGCAGGGTTGAAGAAGAGCCCCACTGCATGAATGGGACGATGGAGAGCGTTATTCCATCGCTCATCAATCACAACCCAAATCTAAGCTCTCTTGGTGAGCCCTTCCTCCTCCTTGTCATCATAGTATCAAAAGATAGCTTCCTTGGCCCTATCCATGGCCTCATACAAGCAGCCCATTGTCGGCTTGTCACCATCAACCAATCGAAGAACCTTTGCCAAAGGTTCACTAACGGTATATACCTCACCAACTGCACTCCAAAATGTCTGGTTATGTCCCACAAGTTGGGATATGGCTTGCCCATCTTGTTTGGTGCTATATACACCAGTATAGATCCATATTAACTATGGCTCTACCAAGCGCCAAGAGGGATCAAGTTCTCTTGAGGTGCAAACCTTTTTTAATTTATAAAAATGTCTAATAAGTATTCCTACTTGGGAGGGAAATGGCCAATTTGCTTAAGTAATTTCAAAATAGGGTAAATATTAGTAGAAGAATGAGATGAGTAACATTAATAATCATATAATCAAATAGTTTTCCAAAAATTGTTTTACTTGTCTTTCTTTAAAACTAATAATGAATATTAAGAATAGTTAATGAGTAAAACAATCCATATAAAATTTTAAAATCTAGATTTTACCATCAAATAAAGATTTTAAATATTTACCCAAATGTTTTTCTGAGAAATGACTTGTTTTTCTCTATAACTAAAAATGAACATTTGCATGTTAGGGTTAACCTTGACTTGGGAATGAACAAGGATATAAGTGGTTTAAGGCACATGGTTTTAGTGGCCCTTGCTAGTTGTATTTACATTTAAAGAACCTTATAAATATGGTAGTAATAATTTTAATTTCTATTTACTAACATTATGTGTGGTTAGGTTTCAATTCAACGAAATTTTAAATTGAAATTTGATATATAATTACATAAATGTGTTTTATGATTTAGCTAATTTAAAATTAAATTTTATATGTTATTGGTTTTATAATATTTCTTTTTACTATTCAAGTCGATTGAATTTTACTACTGAGTTTGTAAGATTGTGAGTATTGCCCTAATATGGTTATATACTTATATGAGTATAATATTTTATTTTTTATGTTTTTTAATTATAAGCCAACATGTTATAAGTTTTTTTTTTACTTTTTATATTATTTTTATTTTTATTAAGCCGACATGTGCCACATTAGCGTTACAGACGGGACACATCTCGCCCATTTGAGCTGTAGAAAGCGCCTCTCGGCGCAACAAGCTGCCCACTCATCAAAAAGAAACATCCTCTGTAATTCCAACATACTCTTGAGGAACGATTGAAGAGGAATGAAGCTGGTGGCGAAAGTTGAAACATGTGATCGCGGGATGCACTAACTCTTTGTTCCCTGTAAACTGTCTCATCAGTGAAAGAACATATATGTATGAAAACTATCTCATCAATGTGTGATTATATATGTACTTGGTCACACTCCGAGTTGAATCAATGGTTTCCTTAATCCAAGGAATTTTTCCCATGTCCACTAGCATCAAATCAATGCAATGGGCTACACAAGGACTCCAGTACAAGGTTGGATATCGCTCCATGAGCAACCTCCCAACAGCAACATAATTAGCAACGTTGTTTGTGATTACTTTGACAACATATTAGGGCCCTATCTCTCAGAGAAAGCCATCCATCAACTCACATAATAATTGCACATCTTTTGTATATGCACTTGCATCAACACTTTTGATAAACATTGCCCCCTGGGACAACTAACCAAGAAATTTAGAATTGACCTGCCCTTTGGATCGGTCCACCCATCTGAAATCACGGTGCATCTGATGGTCTCCCATGATTCCTTGGGCCTAGCTAATCTTTGTGTGCAATCGACCTTTTCCCCTTGAAGAAGATGCCCTTTCAAATCATTATAGGAAGGGCCCATATACCACGAGCCAACAATAGCAGCAGCTTCGAACATGGAATGGTAGAAGGGGTTCTTGGCAATGTTAAATGGTATATCACTCCAAAGAAAACATTTTGTCACAATCTTGTCGGCCTCCTCCTCCTTTGATTTAACCAATGACCGAATAGAAGGTTCCCTCCCGATGTTGACCTCAACACAAAGAAAGGTGAGGTTGTTGAGGGGATTCGACAAGTTGTGGGCCGTGGGGATGAGGAGTGGCATTGTGATCCTACTCCTCCCATTGAAGCACTTGTTCCAGAGTTTGTGTATGTACTTGTAAGTTCAACTCTGCGAGCCTCCTTTGCATCCCTCTTATTAGCAATATCAATGATGGATTGGTTTGCAATGCGCACAATTTCAAGCGGCTAATTCCTCCATAAATTTTTTTGCCGCAAAGATTGCATGCTAATATTCGTTTATTGGGATGTTCTACTAGTTCACCATACACCCACATTGGATCCAATGGCTTTGGCATTTTGTTGAGGAGAAAATATGAAACCTATGGCACAAAAAAAAACACATCATAATGCAAGGCTTAAATAATGAGAGCTAGATGAATGCAGAATGACTGAATCTTCCATTCAAATACAATAGGAAGAGGCACATTGCAAACCCTAGCCTATGTATAGGAAAACAAACAAATGATGCCCAAACGTTTTATACATACCTTGAACTCTTGATGCTTTGAATCCCCACTCCACAATACGTCGATCTCTCTGCTAATGGTAGCCAAAAGCCTTGGCTTTCTCCTTCTTCGATGGATGCACAATGGTCTCCCACACCGTTCTTTCTCTCTCACACTCTTAGAAAGACACAATGAAGAAAAAAAAGCCCACCCACGGACTTAAAACACGCCAGAGGTCAAAAAAAATTGCTTTTAAGCAGCAGCCTGATATATTCCTTCGACTCGCAATATATTCAATACCTCACGATATATTCAATATATCGGATCTTTCGCGATATATTGAATCTAATATATCAGATGCCTAAAAATCTCATCGATATATTCGATATATTGACGATACATGCAACACTGGTACCACCACTCTTGAGCCTCCCCTTCCAAATGCAAAGCAGCATATTTGATCGCTTATGTCTCCTTCATGGGGTTGAGTTGGAAGTATATGTCCAACTTCTGAACCCATGCTCTAGTCGTGCATTTGTTAGAACCATCAAAGGAAGGGATAGTCAACTTCACCGCCTTCCACTAAAGATCAAAATTATGTTGGCCCCTATTGAAGTCTTTTGGTCTATTCCTGTACTTGATGGTACAAAACTCCTAAAGTGACATCGCTAGATGAAACTCTGCACCAAGAGTCTAATATTGCCTCAAATAGTCATTAAACTATCACTGCGTAATGTCTTCCTCGAATTGCCAACTGAATGCTCCTCCACGAACTAAGGTAAGAGTGGTCGAGGAGTCACTCTAATGGGTGTCTGAGTGTTGGACTAAAGGGAAATATTAGTGTTGTTTCCTTTTGCATGATTCCCATTACATCCATTGGTGCCTCTTGATCCATTGTTACCCCCATCAATTTGGTTTTCTTGAGTATTCATGATAAGCCGAGTCATGAGCTAAACCAACTATTGCTACCCCATTGCTAAATCATCCAAAATGCTCATGGTACTTCTGTCAAGCAGCTCCTCTTTGTTTGTAACATTCCTTCTGCCCCAAGTGGATCATTCTTATCCCTCGTTTCTTCTTCTCCTCCTAGATGTTCCTCTTCTTTTTATTCTACTTGATCCTCTTCCCGAAATTCTAGCAAAAATACATCTACAGGTTCTCCTCTTTGCCTTCATCTTCCTGTCAACTATACCCCCAAAATAGGTATAAGTGTTGGTGATCTCAATCTTCTACCCACTATAAAAGAAATGGAGATCCGAGAGGAGCTTCTTCAACCTGTTAAAGATCATAACCTTGGTTTTATCCAGGTTGACAATCAACTAACGAAGACCAAAAAAAGGGTCAAGGCATCTAGCTTTCCTTGCGACCTCTCCTCAAATGAGGCCAAACGAACCACATAATCAGTGAAGATGCAGGATAGAGATCTAGATCTAGTGGAAAATGCACCCATCTCCCTCCTAAATGTGCACTTCTAGGAAAGAATCCAACTCATCAATGTAGATCCCAAATAAAGCAGGTGATAGGAGACATCCATGTTTGCCCCAATTGGTGCTCTTTATGAAATCAAATACCCCATGTGATGTGCGGAGACAACCACAAACAGACTCATACAATCGCAGGATGGCAGTAAGAAGGGTCCCGAAAATGCAACCTCTTTGAGCCTCTCAATGATGCCTTCTAAGGGATCAAGTCAAGCGCTTTCCAAAAGTCTATAAAGCAATAGTAAATTTTCGAAAAGCAGTAGTAAATTTTCGAAAAGCAATGGTGTACCTCCTCGATGATGGTCCATAGCGTAAGAATGTGGTCAATTGTATGGTGTACTGATCTAAATCCAACCTGGCCTTTAGCTCTAAGATGTCTCCACTCAAGCTCCTAAAAAATTGCATGTGGAGGATTGTAGCATAGAGTTTTGAGAAAGTGTGACCAACCATGATCGTTTTGTAGTTAATGGGCTCTGTATTAGGTCTCGATTTATAAATCGGGTTAATAATATGATGAGACCAAGGTTCGAGAAAACCTGTACAGATCACGTGGTTGAACAGATCATCCAATTGACAATCCAATGCGTGGATGCCATGTCTGAAGAGTTCAACTTGGATCCCTTCCACATCCATTGCTTTGCTAAAATTCATGATGTAAACTACATCTCGGATATCACGACAAGGGAATAGATAGCAAGAGGAGGGCGGAGAGGTAACCTAGATAAGGGGCTATCCCGAGATATCATATAGCAAGGAAGTATTGGAGAAAATGGAATTAGGGTCAAGATCGAGTGGGAGATGGGAGTTGCCCGAGAAAATTGTACGCCCGAATTTTTGGGGAGACTGGACAACAGAAGCACATAGCTCCCATCTCCTATGGAAAATTAAGATGTGTTTTTTGTGACTGAGGAGATAGTGGTAAGAAGTTTTAAGATCAAGGTGGGAGGGGTGGTTATGGATGAAGGCATGTCGAAGTTGGGTGTGGAGGTTCTTGCAATGCTCATCTACCCCCAATTCATGGGGCAAGAGCCAGGTAATGGAAAGGGGAGGTGGAACAAGTGGAGTGGGGGTAGTTTTTTAGGGCAACTTCTCAAATGATGGAAGAGAGATAAGTGTACTTGGTATAGGAAGAATCAAGGGATGAGAAGTGAGACGTGGATGGGAGCATCTGGCGAAGAGGATAGTGGTCTTACATGGGCCTGGAGGGGGAGGGGGAGGGGTGGGGGTGTTTGTCTAAAGGGAGAAGGGGAGAAGAGCATGGCCAGCCAAAGGAATGGGAGCTACACTTCTTTTACTAGGGACCATGTTGAGGGACTGATTATCAGCAATGTTAACTGGCGGCTAGGTTGTCGTCTGGCGATAAAACAAGCCTAATGTATATGCTAGTTAAGTAACCAACATAGATATGTGTAGATATAGCAATGTTTGTCTTTGAAACTAGAGAAGTGATGGATAAAGGGGAGATACTCCTAATTGAAAAGGACATACTCCACCACACTCGCACCTCCACCGTGAGGGTGACAAGTAAAGAAGCGAGCTTCCGCAAAGCGAGGGAAGTCGTTAAGAATCACGACTCATGGGATTCTCCAAGCCGCAAGAGGCATCCACCATACTCTGTAAAAAGGCCTAAAAACATCTTTTGATAAACAATGAAGTCCCACTAAAGCTAAAGCAATCTCCTAAACACAAAACACGTCCTTAGAGAAATTGTGAAAAAGGAATTGATGGGCTTTGGTGCAAGCATTAAAATCACCATCGAGTACTAGATGATGCTACAATACAAATCCAAGTATGGGTCACCATCGGAATTAGTATCGATAGCAAACTAGGATGAGGCTAGGGAAAAGTAGTAAACTGTTATGTAGAGATAAACCACTGAGTAGGACCCATATGAACTTGGCAAACTCATATGTTGTTGATAAAGAGATCTTGCTAAGAAGCGAGTGTTTGGTTAAACAAGTCACCCTGCTTGAACTTCTAACCCCCCCTGAGGACAGAGTTTCCTACCAACAAACAAAAAAACAATGATAAATTGCTATGTTTGGAAGTGTCTTAACAAGGCTCTCATGGGTTTCAGTAATAAAAAAAGAGATCATATGAGCCGAGAGCATTATATAACATGCCTAGTGAAGATTAGAATGACCCATTACCATCCAACATCCTACTCAAATCCCCACACCTTGTCGTCTCCTCCACTAAGCTAGTCATTCATAAAACCTAGGTCGAGAGTATCCATGGGGTGGGGAATCTTAAATAATGGCTTATAGGTCTCTAATGAACCCTTATTTCCCTGCTTATTGTGTTGGTGTGACTAGCTACTAAGAGCATTTCAGTTCTACAACCTGGGATTTAGTGAGATTAGGATCTAGGAAAATCCTACTGGGGAGGGAGAACAACCTCCACTTGGATGAAGAGTTTAGAACCATGACCAAACTAGGCTCCCTCAAGAGGGATATCCAAAAACTCAAGGTGATCTCGAAGGAACATGAAGCCCACTTGCATGGGGTCCAAGGAAGAGGATGTGGAGGGAAGACCTCTTGCCTTCAAGTTCAATTCCTAAGCCCACCAATTTCATTCTTCTATAAGCATCGCCTGAACAACTTCTTTGACCGCAACAAGAGTAGGGGGGACTTTGTCCCTACCCCCAACAATCAATGCCCACGATCTTCGGATCTCCTCATGCTTTGTTTTAAGGTCATGAATTTCTGCACGTAGGGTATCATTCAAGGGTTGGAGGGCAATTGCAACTCAATTGCAATATTGTCTAAACTGCAATATTGCAATTATCACTATGTACGACAATATTGCAATTGAATTGTTCCTCCTATAATTACGATATCACTATGTAGAACAATATTGCAATTGAATTCAATTCAATTAATATTGTCTATCAGAAATCATACAACAGCCAATAAAAGCTTATTGTACAACAGCTGTCCAGAATCATACATCGGCTGATAAAATCGTTTCAAACAGAAGCTGATTAAAAATATGTACGATGGATCTTCAAATTTGTATGGATTGTAGCGCAAATCAGTGTAGCAGCTCTTAAAAAACATAGAACTGAGAGGGAACTGTACACTTATCGTCAAATTTGTAACAATTAAATCAGAATATGTCTACTTACATTTATACAAGTGAAAAGGGAAAGATGATATGTAACTTCTTTCAATTATTTATTATTAATAGTAAATACTAAAGTACTTTAATGTACATTATTTACATAAAGTAAATCATAATTACTAAGGAATGACCAGAAATATTAATACACTCACATAAAAGGGAAAGCACTGTGAGTTTTCATTCAAGTGAAGAACTCCACCAACCAGGAAATTTTGATAAATTCTATGATCTCGATTCTCACTAATGACTAACCAACTTTAAGATAATTGAGTTCCAAATGTTTCATCACAAGAAGCAAATATCACTGTATACCTTCATATTTCTAGGGGTAAATTAAGATCTTCAGCTGAAATTGAAATCTGGGAATGCACTTTCAATTGATACTAACTTCCTATACCATCAACATTCACCTGACTCTCTAATATATTGCATAATATTATTATGATCGCACCTAAAGACATACAACATTGAATTTGTTAACTTAGGATACGGACTCCAACTTCAAAATTCCCATTTGGTAGTGCTCTGCAGCATAGGGCATCATCAATATCCTTGCATCCTGCAATCACCATGATCTATTAACTATGACCATAGTATATTATTACAGCAGTTGAAATAACTATGACCAAAAAGGCTAAAAGAGATCAACATCTTTCTAATTTTGGATACTACTGGGTAATACTAACCAGGTGGATCCACACTGAATACTCTCAAGTGACGTAGATCCTCTCTCTGAGGATTACTCAAATCTTCTGGTTGTAATGTCCAGGGCAAGGGTGGCAAGCAAGCCAAAACTTGCTCAGAAAATGGTCTTGTATTAATGTCATTCTCAATTAACAAAACCTGTCAGAAACAGCAACAATAAGAAAACATTCTTAGATCCACCGTTCAGAATGCTTATAATCTTAGCTTTTCTGAAACCTAGAAAGAGGTCTGTAGAATATGAAAACCTGGCAATGTTATTTATTCTGGAAGAACATGTGCAAAGAATAAAAACTTTTCAACTTTGCAAAGAAGCCTCAAAATGTCATTTAAAAATAAAATAAAAAACTTACCTCGGTTTCTGTAGCACGATCACCTATTTCTCCTATTGTCCGCACATAGTGACCTGAAGGATACCGTGATAACCGATCCCATGAATCAACAGCTACAATGATCCTCTTGTCAATGAGATTTCCAAGTTGCCGAGTTTGAATTCGGACCTTTGGTAATCTCCGATCAGTAGAAACAAATAAAGCATGGACAATTCCACCACCACCTGCAGGCATAGGCATTGGCTCCAGAGACCCACAGTACCTGCCCAAAAGGGAAATCCGAGATACGTAGTCATTTTATATGTACTGTTGTCTATGACAAAAATATGTTTGAATGAGTGTAATAAATTGGTCAAGCAATCCAACAAATGAAAAGAATGTAACGCTTGTAATATTCTGGCACCAAAGAAGGTCACTAAGCTTAATCTTCAAGCCAGCAAATATGTTTAATCAAGCACTAGAACAAAAAGAAGCCGAATGTATGGCAATAACCTAGAGCTTAGATAGCAGCTAAACCACATGCTTAGTCAGGTAGCTATTTATGAATATTTTAGTCAGCATTTTTCATTTCAACAATCAACACTAATTCCAAAAAAAAGTCAACTAGCCATAACTTTAAGCTGTAGATCTGTTAGGTAAATATCAAAGTTTCAGAAAAGGTTGTCTATGTCTCTAAAATTAATAGTGGTGTTAAATTTTAAAGCCAAATAAATAAAACATTACACAAGGCACTTTCAATTCTAAAAAGGATAGAAAATTCAACCAATATCCATAATGCAGGATGAATAGAAAACTGTAGAAAAGGACCTACTATCGGAAACGATAATTCAAAACGAATGGAGCATACAGAAAATTATTTTTAAGAATGAGAGGAATGAGAAAAAAACTAGCGTGATTCAGTTGTAGAATTAAAATAATTTAAACTAGAGAAACTTATTAAATGGTTGTGAACTGAGAAATTGATTTACAAGTCGTCATATTATCTCTCACAAACAAGATTGTTTTTCCAATAAAATTATGTTACAATAACGAGTACCAAGTACCTAGGAAGACACATTCCATTAGATTGACCTGTTTACATTAATTCACACACCATCTACCCTGTGGGTCTTATTCAAAGAGGATGGCCCTGTACATTAATTAGCTGACTTCTAAGCACCCCTATATATGGAGGCTAGGGTAGAAGTTAGAACCCTAATATGCCCTCCCCTTTTAAAAGCAGCTTTGTCCTCAAGGTTGGAAGTGTGGAAACTATTGTAAAATCATTGTTGATTCCCAGGTGGCATCTTCGGGCTATGTATCCTTACACTATATCAAGACTTCCTGGATAATCAACACTTTCTTTTGTCCAGTATGGTCTTTGACTGTAACCAAATGGAACCCTCTTCATCAAGTTTGAGAACGATGGCAAAAGCTTGGTAACTCATCCCTACAACTTTCTTCAAACAGGACATGTGGAATACAAGGTGGATCTTGCAGTGTGCCAAGAGAGAGAATCTATACATAACTAGTCCAAAGCGTTGAATGATCTAACGGACCATAGAACTTGGCACCTAGCTTCTTGTAGCTGTTTTCTCTAAGAATTCTCTGGTTATAGGGTTGGAAACGAAGAAACACTTGATCCCCTCTTAAAAGTAGCGCTCTCAGCGACATTGATCTGTTTGTTGCTTCAATGGATTTTGAACCAAAACCAAATTGAAATTATCCTTAAGAGTATGTTGAATGTCATCTCTCTATTCACTTCCCAAACCTTGTATTTGCATAGTAAGTACAAGGCCACAGATTAAGGTTTCTATCCATAGACAATCTCATATGGTCACATTTTGTTGGCACCATGATAGATGGTATTACAACACCATTCTAGAACTTGTAGCCATTGAAACCATTGGTGTTCTCAGTTCAATGCACAGCATCTCAAACATGTCTCCAAGCTCCTTATTGATCACATCTGTCAGACTATCTATTTGGGGGTGATATATCATGCTTCTTTTCAATTGGGTGCCCTAAAGTTTAAACAACTTCTACCAGAATTTGTTGGTGAAGGTAGGATCGTGATGCAATTAAGCATGCCATGCAATTTGAAAATATGATCGCTGATTATTGTAAATGGCTTAAACAAGAGTTTTAAGGTACAAAAGTGGGCATATTTGGAAAGGCAGTCAACAACACCCATGATGATAGATATGTTGCCTACTTTAGCAAGTCCAACAATAAAATCCATGGACATGTCAACAAAAATTACGGCAAGGATCGATAGTTGCTACAATGCGCCAAGGGTCTTCATTGTTTCACCCTTGTTCCTTTGTAACATGTCATATTTACCAATGAATGTACATATTTCCTTCTAAGTGATCACAAAAGAAGGAACTGTTAACCCATTCATATGTTTTCTGAAAACCGAAGTGACCACAGTAAGAGAGAAGTGTAATTCCACTAACATCCATGATTTTAAACCAAGGTTTTGTAGCTAAAAGATGTGCCCTTTATACCTTAAGATGTCATGCTACAAGTATAGCCTATGGGGGTTTGGATCCTCCTATAGCTATTAGATGAGTTGTACTTGGCATTCGCCGACGATTCTTGGTGTAGCTCTACAATCCAACCTAGCATTGGTAAGGATAAGGCAAATAGGGACCCTTCCAGTTCGTATTTTGAAGACGGCATCCCCCACCATGTTCTCCTTGCTCTTATTGTATATGCCAATATGGTCTCATATTCATAGTCTAACATATTAATGACCCACTTTTGCTACTCTGATGAAGATAAATATTGTTCCAAAAAGTTATGAAAATGCCACCCAATTAGGTAAAGGAATCATGCATCCATTGGCTGAAGGATGACCGTCATTTCTTTCTCATTTGTGGAGTTGCCCAGGTTTCTATCACACAAATGTTTACTAGTGAATGCCAATGGCCACCCCTTTTGCATCGACACTACCCGAATACCTTTCCTTAAGGCATCACATTTCAAGATGAAAGTTATAGTGAAGTCTGGAATGGCTAAGACTAGGGTAGTACACATAGCTTCCTTCTAACCTTAAAAACTTGTTCTACTGTATCATTCCATATAAAGGAAACTTTGAACAAGGATGTCAATGGGGAAGTAATTCTACCATAGCTCTACACAACAATTTTGTAGCGGTCAATAAGACAAAGGAAACAACACAAGCTTTTCAGTGTCTTTGGGTGTGACCAATTTTCATTGCCTCAATTTTCTTAGAGTCAATTCCCCTTCCCCACTGACAATGTGAACCAAATAGTCCACTTCATAAGCGCCAAAAGCACATTTCGAACATTTGATGATCAAATGGTTATCCCTGAGTAATTGCAGTGTTTGATGAACTTGTCCCATCTATGCCTCCCAAGTTTTGCTATAAAACAAAATATCATCAAAGAAACAAGCACAAAGTTGCGTAAAAGGGCCAAAAAATCTTGTTCATGAAGCTCTGAAAAGTGAATGGGGCATTGCAAAGACCAAAAGGCATCACACTAGAAACTCATAATGGCCTTCTTGTGTGTGAAATGCAATCTTAGGAATGTCTTCTACCTTCATCTGAATTTGGTGATAACTACAATGGAGATCAAGATTAGTGAAGCATTATGTGTTGTGCAACTCATGGGTAAGCCCTCTTGCATCAATGTTGCCCCAATACCTTTACATGAAGGTTGAGACATCACATTCCAATATTGAAGTTTTAATTAAGTCCAACACAGCTAAGACTAGAGTAGTACACATAGCTTCCTTTATCATTCCATATAAAGGGCATTCCTTTTGAGCAAAGTGTTAATGGGGTGGCAATTCCACCATAGCTCTAGAAAAATTTGTATAGTAGCCGTTATGACAGAAAACCATGCAAGCTTGTCAATGTCATTGGGCGTGGCCAATCCTACATTTCCTTAATTTTCTTGGAGTCAACTCGTATCCCTTCCCAACTGTTAATGTGAATCCAAATATTCCACTTCAGAACTGTGAAAAGTGCATTTGGAACATTTGATGAACAAATGGTTATCCCAAAGTACTGTAATGCTTGATCAACATGTGCCTCCCAAGTTCTGTTGTAAATCAAAATATTATCAAAGATGACGAGCGCAAAGTTGTGCAAAAAGGGTAAAAAGATTGTTCATGATATCTAAAAAGTGAATGCAGCATTGCAAAGAGAAAAAACGCATCACCAGAAATTCATAATAGCCTTAATGTGTGCGAGACACAATCTTAGGAATGTTTATATTTGGTGATAAACAGAATGCAAATTAAGTTAAGTATTGTGCACTATGAATCTCATCCAAGAGGTTGTTGTTAGTTGGAATTAGAAATTTATCTTTGATCGTCAACTTGTTAACAATGTAGAAGTCCAAACACACGCATCAGTTTTCTTCCTCCGAGAGGCGCAAAGACCCTCCAGACCTCACCAACATCACTCCAGAGGACGCCCCTCGCCCACCAGCTCCTATTCGGACCAGCGGACATTACTGCACTCCCCTCAGTTTTCCTCTTTCAACCTCGGATGTTAGGACTACTAGACCTTCCTCGTTCGTTTTGGTTCCCAGATCCTGTCCACCTGAGCTTCTTCGCCCCTGTGCAGGGTTACGGTGTTGAGACTAGGGCGAGAGCTCTCCCATGCTTCAGCCCAGCTCGCTTTGTACACTTTTACGTCTTTTCTATCTTACTTCTTGTATTGCATTTCTTTTTAGGGGAGATCATTTGGTCCTCCCACATGCACAAACATCATTGTAACCGACAGTCCCGTTGACCTACTTTGTCGTCATTAGTGGACATAGATAAAATTATCTTATCTTCTTTCTTCAACACCATGACAACCATGGGATGCAACGATCATGTTTTTCATGTCTGTCGATGGGATGCAATGATCGAATTCGTCACCATATTCTTTCTAGTGTGGTACTGTTCGCCAAGTACCAGTAGAGGTGTACAATGGCATCCAACCAAGGGACCCCATTTGTAATCTCTGTGTGTATTCTTCATAGCCAAAAGTTGACCAGTTGAACAACAAATATTTGTGTTTATAGATGTTAAAACACATCTCTGGCCTAAAAAAATTCTTTGAAATCAAGGTGCGTGTTGGCACAAGAATGCGCTTTGATACCATTTATAGTGTGCTTAAATAGCAGATACAGAGAGACAAACCAAAATATAGCAGCTGACTAAATAGAACCCTTTATTGATACTCCAAAAGGTGAACAATGTTCACTTGTCTCTTCAAAGGGGCAACCTTCAACTGAGCAGAGCTCCAATACAGTAATAATCCTTAACATCTATTCAATAACTTCCTACCTCTACAAATAGTTTCTCACTAACCAAATCCTAACCACTAGTGGTCCCAACATTAATGAGTACCAACTACCTAGGATGACTTGTACTAGGGATCTAGTAAATATTAATAGGATCAACCATTTATCGGGTCAGAATCTATCATTGTGGCATTAGACAATGTTGCTTAATAGGGCTTCATCAATTGTTGTAACTATAGAAGAATAATGTTTTCATTTTACATCCGAGCCATGGAAAATTTGTGACAAGTACAGCAAACCAAAGAGTTTTTCAGTCAAAGAAGAATTTGAAATTCAACCATTTTCAAACATTCATAGTCTGTAGCTAGAATTTTATCTATTGCATTTTAATATTCTTGACCTTGCAAAGATCAGATAAGATAAAATAATTTTATTAATGTACTGTAAATGACCAGAATAGATCAATGGGACTGAAAACAAAAGTACATTCAACAAAAGCGTCTTGCAAAGAAATATACTTGACTCTTCAAAGTGCCAATTCCTCCACAAATGAATATGCAACTTCTATAGCTTTTGTGAATATTCACAGTATTGATGATTTTGTGGGAACAGAATGCCAAGTTTGCATTTCAGCTTTAGCTTTTAGGGTCTTCGTATTTATAACACCATTCTTTTATTTAGGGAATACTAGCTGCAGGACCTCCTACAATTAAGGAAGTGACCATTGACCATTCATGTAGACCCATGCCTCAGAAATTGTCAGGACATATTTTGAAAATAGAAATTTCAAAAATAAAATCCTCACAAAGTGTAAGACTTCCAAGGGCATTTCTGTTTCAGAAATTTTTCCAGGCCTGAAACATTCCCCCAAGTCGTTTCACTTATTTAGATTAAATACTTGTAATTTCAACATAGAGATTGAAGTCTTGAACAAATGCTAAGAAATTATAATTTTCAAAACATGCTCACACCTTGTAAGCCCTCTCTCTTAATTTATGTATATATGCAGTATCCAAAATAACACTTGCATCAGTAGCAAATTATCAGCAACCATCTAACTAGTTAAGATCAACTCAATAATAAGCATCCACAGGCCAAAAGATGCAAGCAACAAATCAAATTTTAAAACAAACTATTTCTTGAATCTTTTTACAGATTTCTAAGAGCCACAACAATCCTTTAATATCATCATCACAAAATATAGTTTATCCACGAGTCTGGAATATCATCCAAAGGAAACTTGCTAAACTAGATTGCTATGAGGCCAATAAAATCATTGTATAATAATTTTGTACCATGACTGGCAACACCTGTGATGTATTATCCCTTAATTGGAACCTAAGTCACAGGGTTTGGCGAACCTAATCCTTGAGGTTCGAGATTCGGCAAACCTCAAAAAAAATTGAAATTCGTTTAGGTTCGCTGAACCTAATGTTGAACCTAAAGCTGAACTCGAACCTCGTTGAACCCGCACCTGAAGGCAACCCTGAAGGAAAGCAAAATTTGAGGTTCGATTTTTTTACTGAAAAAAATTGAAATTAAAAACAAATGAAAAAGCACGATACCTATAAATTAAATGTTTCCTATAAATGAAATGCTTTCTATTTATTTATGCTGTCTATGAATTAAATGCTCTCTATTTATTTATGTTGTCTATAAATTAAATGCTCTCAATTTATTTATTATGTCTATAGATTAAACGCTCTCTATTTATTTATGTTGTCTATAAATTAAATGCTCTCTGTAATTCAAAATATTAGACCTGTAGTCTACATAAGAACACACCAAACAGCAAGTAAGAACATAGATTTACCCCTAAGAACAAACTGCTGCTGTGGGAAGCATGTAAATCCGCTGTTAAACCACAAAAACTTGATCTTAGAAGCACAGATCTGTGAGCAGAAATGTCATAAACAACAAGATATACGACGAAATTATGAATAGTGACCTAAGTGCTTTGAATCCTATGGGCTATGGGGTGTAGAAAATTGGTTAAGGGGGAGTATGTGAAGAAAGTTTATATATATATATAGTCAAACCTATTGTCAAACCTCATCGGAAAATTCGAACCTGAACCGAACCTAACCCGAACCCGAACCCGAACCGTGTGACTTGGATTGGAAGCAAGGAAAATCTATAAATACTAAATCCATGGGGATAATTTACAAACCAATCATTAAAAACTTGAGAGGACAACCATTTTCCTCCATTGAAGTTTTCCTTATAACATGTCTTGATCCCAGAATGAGGTAATAGAAGTTTAGCTTCCATTTAACCTCAAAAGGTTTTCTTTCTCACAAATAGGCAAAAAGCTTGAACATTACAGGGTGCCTGCATGTGAACGTCAGAGAGAGAGAGAGAGAGAGAGAGAGCAGCTAGTGCATGGTGGGCTTCATTGTACAAATATCAAGTTTAGAGAAATAATATAGATCAAAATCAATCAAGAGTGCGAATTGACAACTTCCCAGTAATCCCATTCTTTTTCATTATTTCCATTGGCTATAACTTTATATATTATCATTCTTTTGTTGCATTTCACATTTAGTAGTGAAAATGTAGTTATTTTGTATGACAGTTATATCAACATTGTCTGATACCTTGACTGAAATGAAATCCAGCCAAAAGTAGGCTTCACATGAAAAGCAGTTCACACCCACACACATGCACAAACAGACACTATATACCACATGCACGAGCGCGCATGTGCACACACACACAAACACACCTGAAAAGATATTTCAATCACTTACGAATGCCAATTCCGCTTAATTATACCAATAACACGACCAGTTGGACGGGCTGTAATATGGCCTTCAACCCCCTTAAAATTCTGCTCCAAAACAGCATCACGGGGCGCATCATCAGCACTAGCCGGAACTAAGTGGACCTCCTCTTCTTCATCTTCTTCTGAAGCATAACAAGGCAAATAAATCATTGTACAACAAAGAATAGTGTATTGAGTTAAAATGCCTACCACACACCATTTGTTCTTCTAAAGTCTAAAGAAATATTCCTACCATCTTCTACAATTTTCATTGTTTTCCCTCCATCCCACTGATCCTTAGGCAAGAGCTCCACCGCAACTACATCTCCATCAAAAGCTCGATTCATATTATCACGTCCATAAATTATTATCTCATCACCAATACTTTCGCTACCAACATAGGCCTCAAATGGGTTGTAACGATTAACACGAAGTTTCCCTTGGTGGTAAATTCCACGATGCAGACCAGCTGTTATCTCAGACATCGGTTTATGCTGCACCCATTACACAAGAAAATGATACAAATATTGATGGAAGAATGGAGCACTAGTGACATAAACTCACCTAATTTCTTATTTTATCAGCCCTGCTTTAAAACAAATACAGTTTTCTAAAAAGAAGCAAAAAAGCATTTACCAACCTCAGGATATATCAGTTTTTTTTTGGAGGGCCTTAAATCTTCCACTTCAACATCAACTGCACCCCCATTACTAGACTGAACAAGCAAATCGAGCAACTCAGGCCGGCCAAGTGACTTCACATATGCTTCAACTAAAACCAAGTGCACAAACACATTGTGAGGATTAGCATTTAACTGAGATAACTGTATCAATCAAGCATATGCAATTTCCCAGGCACATTATTACAATAGCTCCTGAGCCCTATGCTATTTGAAGTTTGAACCACATCCAATTTGGAGAAATTGCAATAAGTTTCAAATTGTATAAAAACTCATTATGATCACCATATATAGTGAAATAATAGGAAAAGATAACCTAGATGGTCTGCACATCGGTTACCTGTTTCTGCAGCAATACCCTCTTCGATGGCTTTTCTCTTGTTTTCCCTGTCATTTGTAAGTAGTAACACACATACACCTTCCCCCAAATGCTTTTGATACCAGCCGCTAGCTACACGAATTGCTGCAAATATAAACAGTTTTATCAACAACAACAAAATTGCTAGTGAAAAATGCAAAATATGTCCTTGAACAAATAATCCACAGCACAAACATCTGAGCATGAACATACAAAGAGACATTAAATTGAGGAAAAGTATCAAGGAGATCAGTGTAGGTAGTTAAAGGAGTACACAAATACTCTGCAAATTTTGACTCTTTTCCAAATCTATAAAAACCAGAACCATTTTACAAAATGTGGTGACCTCTTAAAATGGCACAAGACTACAAACCTAATTGCTGCACCATGGCAAATAGGCTAGTAGCAAAAGAGAACTTCTAAAATAGGAGCCACAACTATACCATAAGAAATAGGCTACTACTGAGTAAAGAACTTATAAAATTGGGGCCATAAGAATACCATCTACTATCTTGGATAATTGAAAATTTATGAATATTTGTAGAGGAATCAAAAGTAAAAGGAAAGGCCAAACAATGTTGCCTCCATGAGCACACTAGGAGGGAGATGGTTGATTTCTTCATTAAGTGTTGATTTCCCTGTTCATCTTCACCAATGACTTGATCTTGCTAGCCTCTACCCCTATGGGGCTTCAATTGGCTACTAGAATGGTAATGGGTCATTTTGATCTTCATCGAGCATGTCGTATAATGCCCTTGGTTCATCTGATCTCCTTTTTCTTACTGAGACCCACAAGAGACCTATCAGGCCACTTTTGAACATTGCAGGTTATTACTGGCTCTCTACATGTCGATAACAAACCAAGTCTCTACATGTCAATAACAAACCAGGTATTCTAGTGGGGCTTGAGGTTCAAGTGGAGTAGCATGTTTTGATGAGAAACTCCCTCCACAATAAGGTCTCCTTGATAGCAGTCGACAAGTTTGCCAGGTTCTTGTAGGTCCATCTTAGTAGACTACCCCCCCTCCTCGGAGATCTCTACATAGTGGCTTGTTATTTCCCCCCAACCATCTCTCAGTTTGCTATTCATTACTTCTTCTTAGATGGTGACCCTTTCTTTAAGTAGTGGGGCCGGTCATCCTATAAGGCGGTTTTAATGCTTGCACCAGAGCTTTCTAGAGCCCTCTCCACAACCGCTTTGTGTTCAAGTGATCGATCCAGCTTCAATAGGGATTCACCGATTATCAGCAATGCTTCCCCACATCCCGCTTCTTTACTTACCAACCTCACAGTGGTGGTGTGAGTGTGGTGGATTATGTACTTTCCACCCATGACCTACTCCCCTTTATTCATCACTCACCCTTCAAATTAAAACCTCGTCACCCCCCTTCAATCCCGCCCTTAATTGTTATCCTCTTTGTCGAGGGGGACTCTGAAATCTTCACTTCCACTGTCTGGCAGATGCTCCCTTTCAAGTCTCAATTCGCAACCCTTGCTTCTACCTCTAACAAACACGCTCGTCTTTCATCCACCATTTGGGAGGCCTCCACTTGATACACGTCCCTTTCTCCAAAACCTAGGTCCCACCCCATAAAGCACCTGTATGATGAGGACTGCAAACGCCTTCATAACCAACTTCAACATGCCTTCACTCATAGTCACCCCTCCTACCTCAAGCTCAGAGAGCTACCTACCATTGTCTCCTTCGCCACAAGAAACACCTCTATTTCTCGTAGGAGACAGGAGTTGAGTACCTGCTTTATCACTCCACAAAAATATTTGGCACACCCTATTCCCCCACCACTCTCGTTTCCCACCTGACCTTGACCCAATTTCCATGTTTTCCCAAACCTCCTCCCTATATGATACCTCAAAGAACCCCCCCTATCCGAGTTACCTCTCCCCCCTCTTCCTCTTACGTACTCACTCCACTTGACATTCGAGAGGTTGTTTGCATCTTGAGTTGCAGCAAAGTTGCAGATGAGGAGGGATTCCAAATTGAGCTTTTCAAGCATGGTCTCCATGCACTCGATTGTTACTTGGCTGAGTTGTTTAACCACCTGGTCTATACCGACTTTCCAAAACCTTGATCAACCATATTATTCACCCGATTCACAAATCGAGTTCTAGTGCAGATCCTAATTGTTGGAAACCTAATCTTCGCGATTACGGTTCCCTTATTATGTAAATAATGTAAATAAATAATGAATATGAATAGTCACGTAGGACGATGGAAAGATTGGTTGGAAGATGAATCTCAACCACCATATGTAATGTATAAATAAATGCATCAAGAATGGAATAGATGAATTTGAGAGTTATTCATTTGACAGTGGTATCAGAAACAATGGTATCAGAGCCACCTGCCATAACTCTTGCCTGCAATTCAATCCTGGCATTCTGCTTGCCAGACCTTTGTTTTGCCCTCTGCCAAATTTGTTTCAGGTTGTCTACAAGTCATCAATCTGCCTCTACGCCTTTCTCCTGCTAGACAGCGTGCCATAATTGTATGTGTTAATTTGCAATGGGTCCAATTTGAGATATGAGAGATCCTTTGATCATGCATTTTGATAGCTGCTATGTTATTTACTCCCTCAATTCGTTGCATGTTTTCACTGCTCGAACGGTTGAATTATTACTTGCCTAACTCTAATTTTGTATAAGAAGAAGTTTTTCTTTTCTTCGTCTCATTTCATACTTCGTGCTCTCACTTTGCGGCTATGAGAATCTTCATCATTCCATTGTATTTCCACTCTCCTACTATGAGTACTCACTCCGTGTATAGACTCCCTTTACCTGATATCCACGGTTTCAAATAAAGTTCTCAATGTTTTATTTGTGAGAGAATCTACTCTTAAGCCCTATGACTGCGGTCTCTCATTCTGCATTCGCGGTGTTGAGGGCTCCTCCACCTGCGATTTTGAACTGCGTCGAGTCTATGTCCAATCTTGGAGGGTCATGAGCCACTCCTTTCCTAAATTCACGACGAATGAAGAGACTGCAAATCATGAAAAAAATGTGTTTTGGCTGTGTGATGTGAACCAAATGGTTGTTGTGAGTCGTGACCTCTGTGTTGAAGATTGAAGTCGTGATATGTTGCTGTGAAGTTCTTTGAAGACCAATGATTGAAGACTGTTAGTGGAAGACTCACACCATTGCATAGAGGTAAAATATTGTTGATGTATTTACTTGTGACTATTGGAATGCATAAAACCTAATATTTTACCCTAATTCTGTACGTGGAGATTGAGTGGAAATCTTGCAAACATTTTCCTTGTGTATGAACTGAGAATAATCCGACTGCTGTATGAGCCTTTGTTTGATGTATGAGCCATGATCGTTGTGTATTTGATGAGATGTGACTACTAAGAACTATGTATTTGATGCATTGGAGAAATAGTATATGCTACGCTTCACCTTTCTGAAGTGATTCTCTTCCATATGCAAATTGATGCTATGACTACATTGTTGGCGTTGAAGAATTTATTTGTTGCAGCTACCTTCATTCACTCATACGACTGTAAGAGGTATTTTGAAGAATGTTGGGATTGTCTGGATTGAAGACTAACTTGTTGGAGCTGAGAGTTGAGGCTTGACCTCCTCCTCCGTGTACTGCTGCGAGCTGGCTAGTCCCATCAGAGTTGGGGTCTACCTCTTTTCTATAGAGTGTTGTGACTTCATCAAAGATACAAGCTGCCATTGAAGAACCCATCTTGTGCTACTTCAAAACAAGTATGCCGTAAGTTGATGTGTTATTGTATTTTTCATCTTCTATGAAGATTTGAATGTAATGTTTATGTAATAGCACTCTAGAACAAATGATATAGAGTTGCAGAATTGAATACAGAGCAGCTATGAAATTGTTTTGATAGGGCTGCAGAATTATTTTTGATATGCTGCAAAATTGCTTTAAGCTACAGAATCGTATTGTAATTTGTAAAGGAGCAGGAACATAACCATATTTTTTTCAAGTACTCTATAAGTTGCAAGTTCCAGATTGGAGATGCACTCTTTGGCATCAATAGTTGGTGTTGTCCTTAAGTACAATGACCTATGGGACGGGATTTGTTAAGAAAAGACAATTCAGACAGAAACAGATGCAGTCATAACCATTGATCCAAAACCTCCTACATCAGAGAAAGAACTTGTTATTTGGCAGTCCGGAAACAAGAAAGCCTTACTATGATCACTTCCATAGTTAGTGAAGAGGTGAGCCAACAAATTTTGCCTACAAAATCTTGTTTTAAAGCATTAAACACATTAAAATATTTGAATGACTCACATTCTGTGATGGAGATATTTCAATTAATGTTAAAAATTTTCAGTTTGGAAGTAAAAGATAATGATACTATGTTGGTTGCATCTGAGATCAGAGCAATCATGCATAACATACAAGCATCTAGTATAAAACCTGACTTTCCACTTGCACCATATGTAAAGTCACTTTATCCAACTCACTCCAACTACCTTCAGTCCCTACAAGCAAGCGACAAGTTCAAAGACCTCACCTTTGACACCCTGGTAGAAAAGATTGCAAACAGAGAAAAAGCCTTCGGAAAGAAATCAAGCGAGCCTGCTAGAGAATCCCTTTGCTTTGTTTAGAAAGCAAAGAATCAACCCAAAGACTCTTCCAAGGGAGATAGCAGCAAAAAAAGACGAGGAAGAAGAAATTTCAGAGGCAAAGTGAGCAGAAACAACTCAAGCAAAAGATCAAATCTAAAGTGCAAGCGCTATGGAAAGAATGGACATGAAGCAGATCAGTGTTGGGCTCTCCTTGGGAGTCCATCAAAGGAAGACACAATCAGAATAAAGAAGACAAAAATGAAAATCAAGAGGTTGGTAAAGCCCCTAATTCTGATCATTGTATAGTAGCACACTATAATCTTGGTTTTAAAGAAATAACTCCTCTTTCATCTTACAAAGATTGTCAGCTGCTTGATACTGGTGCAACTTCTCATATGACTTTTAGAAAAGACTTTTGAAGTATTGAATGACATTGAAAATGGCATAGTGTACTGTGCAAACAAATCTAGCCTCAAACCAAGGGGAATTGGTTCAATCAGGCTCAAGCTGCCTGGTTTCCCTGATTTTGTATTGTAGAATGTTCTCTATCTTCCAAAGTTGTAGAGAAGCTTGTTGTCCTTGGTGCAGATTCAACAACAGGGCCATTACATCCACATGTTTGATGGAATTGTAGAGATAAGGAAGTCCTCTAACAACAAGGTTATCATGACTGGATATGAAGATGGAAAGTTGCTAAAGTTGAAGGGTTGTTCTGCAATAGTTCAAAACGTTGCTTACATGTCTCAGCTTGATGAAAGTAATTTGACATCCAGTTTATTGTGGCATGCAAGATTTGATCACTTGAATTATAACAGTTTTTGTTTGTTAAGAAAGAATGGTGTCTATGGTTTGTCTACTATTCCTAAGCAAAGGAACAAATGTGATGCATGCATACTAAACAAACATAGTAAGCATCCATTTCAAGAGTCTAAATTCAAAGCATGTAGATAGTTAGAACTAATTCATTCTGACTTGTGTGGCGCCATGCGTATTCCTTCTGCAGATGATAATAAGTACCTCATGACCTGTGTTGATGACTATTCTAGAATGTGTTGGGTATATTTATTGAAGAAAAAGTCTGAAACATTGCAAACATTCAAAAACTTTCATGCATGGATAGAGAATCAAGCACAAGCACGTATTGCTGCACTTCGTTCTGATAGTGGCAAAGAATATACCTCTAATGAATTTGAAGACTATCTTTATAAACATGGAATTACACATCAAACTCCAATTCCTTACAATCCTCAACAAAACGTTGTTTGCAGAAAGGATGAATAGAACATTAATGAATATGGCAAGATCAATGATGTTTTTCAAGCATGTGAAACTGATGTTTTGGGGTGATCCAATAGTATGTGTAGCATATTTGAGAAATAGAAGTCCATCTCATGCTCTTAAAGACAAGACTCCACATGAAATGTGGTTTGGCCACCTTCCTTCGGTTAGGCATCTTAGGGTTTTTGGTTCCAACTGTTATGCCTTGATACCAAAGGAGCAAAGAAACAAAATTGGTGCAAGAAGTCGAAGATGCATTTTATTGGGGTATTCAAACACTTCCAAGGCATACCATCTTTATGATGAGGTAAACAAGAAATTTGTTGTTTCCAGAGATGTCCTTTTTCTTGAAAGACAGCTTGATCGTCTGGAAAAGTTTTCTCGTCTAAAGACATTATGAATTTGATGATGAAATTCCAAATCTTGAAGGGGGAATCCCAATCTTGGATCGAGATCAATCTTTGGAATTTCCTTTTGAAGCACCAACACCCCCTCATGAAGAAGAAGTTCCCTCCACTTCACCTGAGCATGAGATTCAACTAGATGATGTGATTGAGAGGACTGGAAGATTGAATCTTGAAGAGAATGAAGCACCTCCAGCTAATCAACTTGGACCATCAAGGAAGATTTTGAAATGCGCCATAAAGACACTTGAAAGTGTCCATCCAAATGAAGTTGGAAATATTGGAACGAGAAGCTCAATCAGACAAGAAGATGGAGGAGAAGCAGATAACTCAAGTAATGACATGGATGTCTCATTTGATTATGAATTGAATTTATCTGCTAACTTTGAACCAACTTCCTTTATAGAAGTTGTTGCATGTGATGAGTGGAAATTAGCCATGCAGAATGAATATGATGCATTCATAAAGAATGGAACCTGGAAGCTGGTTGAACCTCCAGTTGGAACTAAACCAATTGGTCGCAACTGGGTATACAAAAACAAATACAAATTAGATGGCTCACTTGACAAGCACAAAGCAAGGCTCGTGGCGAAAGGCTATGCACAAAAAGAAGGAATTGACTAAGAAGAAACATTTTCCCCCACAGCAAAATGGGCTACCATCCACACTTTGTTCTCCTTGGATGCACAAAATGGGTGGAAAATCCACCAAGTGGATGTAAAAATAGCTTTCTTGAATGGAGATTTGAAAAATGGTGTTTTTATGTCTCAACCAAAAGGTCTTGTTGTGAAGGGACAAGAACACAAGGTATGCAAACTTGTCAAATCCTTGTATGGCCTAAAACAAGCACCACAAACATGGTATGAAAAGCTAACCAAGCATCTTCTAAAGCTAAATTTTAAACATCATAATCTTGATGATGCAATATTGTTTGTGAAGAAAGTTTAAAGATCTCTTGTATTTCTTGTGGTATATGTAGATGACCTTTTGATGACAGGGAACAATGAAAGTTGCATAGCATCCACAAAGAAAGATTTGAAGAAAGGCTTTAAAATAAGTGATCCAGGACATCTTCATTACTACTTAGGAATTGAAGTGACTCAACATCCTAAGTACATATTCATATCTCAAAAAAAGTATGTTGGAGAATTGTTGAACAGATTTTGCATGACAAAATGCAACCCTATCTCAACTCCAATGGAACAAAAGTTGAAGCTCACATCAAGTGAACGAAAAGAATTTGAAGATGCAACCAAGTAGCAACAGCTTGTAGTAAGCCTTATCTACCTTACCACTACTAGACCAGATATTTCTTGTGTTGTTGGCATTCTTTCCAGATTCATGCACAAACCTTGTGAAGGAGACTAGTATGTTGCAAAAATAGCTCTACTATACTTGAAGGGGACTTAAGACTTTGGACTTAAGTACACTAAGGTGGAAGGCTTCAAACTCATTGGGTACATTGATTCAAACTTTGATGGCGACAAGAGACAAGAGTGTCCACTTCTAGATACAGAATAAGTCTTGGATCAACAGCTATTTCCTGGAGATCACGAAAGCAGTCAGTTCCAACAGATTCGACAACAAAAGCAAAATATGTGGGCCTGTGGCTGCTGCAAAAGCAACAAAGGAATCGTGTGGCTCAGGAAGATAATTGAGGACTTGCTGGAGAAGCAAGAAAATTCCACTCCCTTATTGATCGACAACACTTTTGCAATCAAGTTAGCCAAGAATCCCAGATTCCATAATCGAACCAAGCACATCAACACAAAGTACCACTTGATTCGACATCATGTAGAGGGCAAGACAGTTCATTTACGACATTGTTCCACAAATGAGCAAATTGTCGACATCTTCACCAAAGCACTTGGACAAGAAAAGTTTGAAAGGTTTAGAACCATACTCAGACTCACAAACACCACTTCGGATTAAGAGAGGGAACGTTGGAACCTAATCCTTGTGATTATGGCTCCACTTATTATATAAATAATGTAAATAAATAATAAATATGAATAGTCACGTAGGAAGGTGAAAAGGTTGGTTAGAAGATGAATCACAACCACCATATGTAATGTATAAATAAATGCTTTGGCAATGGAATAGCTGAATTCGGGAGTTATTCATTTCACACTAATAACTACAAGAGGATCATGGTTGGCCACACTTTATCCACACTTTATGCTACGATCCTGCATATGCAACTTTTTAGGGAGCTTGAGAGGAAACATCTCAAAGCTAGAGAACAAGATGGATTCAAACTAGAGTACCAAACTATTGATCACATTGTTACACTTTGGACCATCGTCAGGGAGGCACACCATTGCTCTTCGAAAGTTTACTATTGTTTTGTAGACTTTTGAAAAAGATTTGACTTAGTTCCCAAAGTAGCATTGTTCCAAGAGGCCCAGAGACATTGGCATTTCCAAGACCCTTCTGACTATCATCATGAGATTATATGAGTCGGTTCTTGGTCACCTTCGCACAATCCACAAAGTTTAACTTTTTCAGGAGTACTATTGGGGTCGAACAAGGTTGTCCCCTATCCCCTACTTTATTTGGGATATACATTGACGACCTAGAGTCCTTTCTGCAGGAACACATCTAGGACAGAGATGGGTGTCTTCTCCATCAAGTCTTGATCTCGATCTTGCTCTTCATCGACAATGTGGTCCTCCTAACCTCCTCTCTAGAGGGACTGCATTGACAACTACACACCTTGGCCCTCCTTTGTGATCTTCCTCGGTAGACAATCAACCTGGGTAAAACCAAGGTTATTATCTTCAATAAGTCAAAGCAACTCCTCACATATCTTCACTTCTTTTTTAGAGTTGAGGAAGTTGAGATCACTAGCACCTATACCTATTTGGGGGTACAGTTCATTGGACCTCGTTTCATTTTACGTCATGTTCTTCAACCCTAATTCAACAAAGGATACAATCCTTAGCCCTTCTTGAGAGACAATGTTTCAGACACCATTTTCAAGACATCTTATCCAAGATGTCTCTCATGGACACTCTCATTCAACCCACAGTCCTCTATGGTTCAAAGATTTCAGGTCATTGTCTACTAGACATGGATTGGGCCTCAGCAGAGAGAATGCAGGCCCTCCTCCTTTGTCGCATCATCAAATTCAAGCAGACAGTTCCTTGGCCCATTGTGTCAAACAAAACTTGCCAGGTGTGTCATCTTCGTGAGGTTGAGACTAAGGAGCACTTCATCTTTCGGTGCCCTATATACTGTGCAATTCACGAGCGGTTCCATTGTTTTTTAAGGGACCTTTATCTCATGGAACTTCAAACTTTGACTACTTTCTTATATCCCAATCAAAGATGTCTAGCCTTATATTTGTAGGAGGCCCTCTGACTTTGCTAACTCATCCTCCAACAACATTCACAATCAGGACTGTCCTCCACTCAGTGGATCACTTCCTTCTTCCCGATGCTCCCTTCCTCAAGGGGCACCAAGAGGACAACAAAGGCAGCAATGTTTCTGACCACATATCAATTAAGACACGGAGAACCACCTCCACTTTAGCCCGACACCAGTGGCATGGCCAGTCGTGAACCCATCCCAACAGTCGAACAACTTCATCCAAATCATAGCACTAGGGCCCCCATTCCATGCAACGACACATTACACATTATAGTTCCTCATCTAGTTCTTCCTCTAGCCAAAGTACTATTTTGAGATTCTTTTCTTCAGCTTCAAATGTTAGGAGAGATGCTTCCAATGCACCATGACATATCATTTTTGTACCATAGAGTCTAGATTCACTCCCTTTGTACATTTTGATTTTGTATTGGATCTCTTTGTACATCCCTCTTCTAGATCGGCTCTCCATCTTTGGAGTTAGCTCTTCTTGGTTTTTGGTTTTTAAATTAGAGACTCAAGTTTTTATAAAAACCACCTTAGCGCTCCCACTTTGTATTGACGTCATGGTATTTCATAGTCCCATTGACCTATTATATGGTCATTTGTTGGACATTAATAAAATTATCTTATCTTATCTTACCTTGGATTTCCTAGTGTATTGGGGTTGTTTAGAAGTAAATATTTTGTTGTAGTTGCACTTTATTTATACTTCAATTCAAAATTCCATCCCTAAGGTTGAGAGTTGACATGTACTAGATCCAGGAAACCTTTAGGAAAGAAGATAAACAACCAAGTCAAACAACTTCAGGGTATGCTACATATATTACAAAGGAGCCTCGTCAATACTCAAACGAAGGACCAAATGAAACCCCCAACACCAAGCAAGGATAAGTTTGATGTTGCCATGGGAGCATGATCAGCTAGGGAAATCCAATTTATCATGCTTTGAGGACAAAGCATTCCTTAATAGGGCAGTAATGTAACAAACATAATACTACATATAAACAGATAATATATATTAATAATTAACAAATACGATTGGTATTAATGAAGAGTCAAAGGATGCACTTGTTCACCCTCGTGACCAGTCAATGCTTATAAGGTATACCATTACGAAGAATTGTAATCATCCATTCATATTTCAATCAATAAATATTTTATACATTTCTATTGCAGAACATTTATGTTTATCCCAGCAATTCTGCTGCTACATTCTATTGGAGGAGGACTATGCAAGATGTTGGGTTTATAGCTTGGAAGGTCTTCTCCATAGGCTTGGTGTCTTAGCATGTGGGGGACATAAAGTGGTCACTAGACATTAACTTTACGTTTATAAAGTTAAAGTGACTTTTTGCAATATTAAATAAATAAAGTGACTTAAGTTGTGATAATGAGCAATTATATCACAACCGTAGGTCTTATTGGTCTAAGATTTAATATTGGCCATCCGATCTAGTTCATTTAATGAAGAGACAAAAAAGAGATCTAGAGAAAAAGACACATTCATTATTCATTTAATGAGAGAGAGAGCATAAGTGGAAGAGAAAAAGAGAGAAAATATTGCAGCAAACTAGGGCATGATTCACAAGGAGAAAGAGGGCACAAATCCCAAGGAGAAAGAACAACAATTTAAGCAACAAATCAACCACACGTGTGAGGAGATATTGAACAGATTTTCATGCAGCAGTTTGGCACAGAAATCAAGGAAGCCCATACAGCATTTTTGCTAGTACAGGGCACATTTTTCGAGGCAGTCATACAGCATTAATTCTACATAGAAATTGAGGCAGCCATACAACATTTATTGTAGGCAACCGTACAGCAATTTGGCACAGTAATCAAGGCAGGCTGTATAGTGCCTTTATGACAGGCTGTATAGTGCCTTTATGGCAGGCTGTACAGCACAGAAATCAAGGAGGTGACAGTGCAGTTCAGCTGTTAAAATTTCTAGGTTTGGCATGCAAAACGAGATGCACTTATTTCATTTTTCTCTTGCTGTAATTTCCAGAAATTTCCTCAGAAACCCTTATAAAATTTCCATCTCTAAAGGTTTTTCCTTCAGGGTTTTTCCAGGGGCATTGCCCAAAATATCTTGTGTCAATAAATGGTTTGATTTCTTGTTTCCACTGTGCAAGTAAAAGATTCAATGTGTTTTGATTATAAATTCCAGTTTTGAAAATGCATTTATGAATGGGCATTAAACTCAGACAAGCAATTTATTGAAATTAGTGAACATAACTCTTTAGCAAGATGCTATTTCAAAGGATTGTCAACATGTGGAAGAAGGAATCACAATTTTCAAATTTGGAAGAATCTGTGGACGAAGTTTTAACACAGTCAAGCCTCTCAGTTTTTTAATTTGATGTCTAGTTTTGTTTTTAGTTTCCACTAGATGTTTTTTCACTACAACATATAATGTCTTGTAAAATGACTGTTATGAGAACTATTTGTGTCATATACCTGGAATTATGTGTGAAGAGTAACACAGTCAAGCCTCTCATTTTTTAATTTGATGTCTAGTTTTGTTTTTAGATTCCACCTGATGTTTTTTCGCTACAACATATAATGTCTTGTAAAATGACTGTTATGAGAACTATTTGTGTCATATACCTGGAATTATGTGTGAAGAGGACTGCAGGGTTTATATCAAACTTTTTGTTATGATATTCTGAACTTGATGTTCACTAGGTTATTGAATGAGGGAGATTCCTACATCAGTTTTTTGTAATCGTGCCATGTACACATAAAGAAGGTAATTTCCATTCTCTACATGAATAGAAATTTGAAAATTTCTTTCCATGGAAAAAAAATGTTCAAATGGCAACACGAGAGTGCATAAGGAATCTTCATCTAAATCTAAGAGTAATACACACATGAACAACTATAGTCATACAACTGAACAGCAGCTCCTAGTGCAAAATGAATGAAACCAAAGTTGAACAGCTAGGATCAACTGTCTAATGTCGAGCAATATATCTAGCCCATATCAACATTGACTAGTCATCAAAGACCTATTGAATAACGTCACCTTTGTGTTCTCCTCTTGTGTTGGGTCTATGACAGCAACATATTGAAGGCCCCTAGGAGGCTACCTGACATATATTCTGATGGCGCTGTCACTCCTATAATTCTAAACCAAAGAAACGAGGAAAAAAAAGAAATCCCCATTGAAAACATTCCATAACGGATCCATGATGTGGAAGGTGACTGTAAAGGCCTTTACCCTAATCAGTAATTTACTAATTGGCTAGCAGGGAGAGCGGGAAATGGCAGTAGGGTCCAGCTTGGTGAAGACCCATGGCTGGGGTGCAATGATCCCTTAACATTGCCAAGGAATCTGGTTGACACCCTCTGAAGAAAAGGACTTTTTACCTTGAACCAGGTCGCAGATGAAGGGGCATCGGCTGTTTGAAATCAGGAATGGAGAGATGCAAATTGTACTTAGTCTTCAAGGCGAAGAAGCTATTTAGTGGGAGGCCTATATTACTCATCTGCAACTCAGTCATGTGTGGATCTGTGATAAGGAGGAGGAGTTGATATGGATTAAAAATCCAGTAGGGGGATCTTATATTCTCAAGTTAGGCTACAGGACTCTTCTCGAAGGGGAATTTAGAGAGGACACCTGCTGGTGGTGGAAAATAATATGGAGATACAAATGCCCCGTCAAATGCAGGCTTTTATGTGGCTCGTGATCAAAAACAAAGTGCTCACCTGGGAGAACCTGCAAAAGAGGAACTTCTCAGGCCCAGGTGTTTATATATTATGTAAGTTCATTTGAAAATGTACATCTTTTCATAGAATGTCCTTTTATCAGATCAGTCTGGAAGGAGTTAGACTCAGTCACTGGTGCAAACAACTTCTAGTTAGGGAATTCTATCAAGGAATGCCTCAGATCATGGGAAGGCAACAGTGCAGTTGGGTCCTTTAGATATCTGTCTCTCATTGCAATGTGGGGAATTTGGATCGCAAGGAACCATTGTATCTTTGATGACAGGTGGACTCCTCCTCTACAGTTCATTACAATCAATGAACATTTTGAGTTTCTTCAATCAAAACACAGGGAACAAACCTATCAGGAATCCCATGGAAGAAGTCATTGACAAATCTGGTGCTTGGTGCTTTTTCAATGGAGCAGTACAAGTAATGCCTGTGCGTTATGGAGCGGGAGGCACGATCCATCTATCAGATAAACATTGGCTAAAATTCAAAGCGGGGCTGAGAGGTAGATCAAATAATTATGCAGAGTTATGGGCTTTGAAACTTGCGCTAAACTAGCTTGGTATAGGGGAGCTCGGAGATTACAGGTATACGGAGACTGTCAGGTAGTCAAAAGTGGATGAATGGAAAATATCAATGTGAGATATTTTGCTGTGAGCAATTTAGAAGGCAATTGTGGCTCAAAAGGATATGTTTACAACTATCTCCTTTCATCAAATCTTCAGGTTAAGGAACTTTCAGGCAGAACGGCTTTCGAAAGAAGCACTGGAGATCAATCAGGGACTCTGGCAAGTTTGGGAAGATCAGGAAGGGCACATCCTAAACTCCTCCCAACCAACAGCCATCTAAGTTCCTTTTTCTATGCTTCTGGTTATGTTTCAGCCTTCAGGTTCTGATGATCAGGGCATGGGGGATCCAAGGCCAGTGAATTTGAAAAAACAAGGAATCATAAATTTTTGGACCATCACAGAGAACAAGTAATGCAGATTACAAATCTTTGGCAAATACTCCATAGCAATTAAGTAGGTCCTGGAGAAACAGCTGGTGACGTGTTTCATCCACAAAGGTTATGGAGAATGATAGGTTGTCGAAAGGATAGTTTTGCATGAACCTCGTCAAAAAGGTATATTCTATCAAAAGCCTGAAGAAACTGTTTATGGTGCTGCTGGCTACCAGCATTGTATGTCCTGGAGCATATGAAGACGATAATTGACAACAGAGAAGGGATAATATATCAACTTATACAGAAGGATCAGTCATTTTCTCCATTATTTTGAATGCTCTCAGAGCATTTACAGAATTTAATCTTATTTCATTTATAAATACAAATACAATTTTTTTCTATAGAAAAAAAAGGAAAAAACAGAAATCCAGAAATATAATGATGGATCAATACAGAAATGCTAATGAAAACAAATAGAAAAGGCGATATGGGCAAATGTCAATGGCAAAAGAGTGCAATAGCTTCAAATTTCAAAAACTATGTATATTGATATACTTAAAGCCTTCATGACCAATCATTTGCTCGAAGCCAAAAAACCAATAAGCAGATAGCCCAACCTCTGTCATTTCGATCATTAGGGCTCTCGCTGACCATTGCTTTCACGTATGTATCCCTGAACATATAAAAACATTACAATCAGTCTTCAGAGCAAAATCTTTTGGAATTTTACGTGTAGTAGTTTTGAGAAATCCCAACATTTCAATTGGAAAATCCACCCATCATCAGGGGAAATAGCTTAAAGAATATTGAAAAGAGAAAATCGTCATGAAAAAATTTTACAGGGTTGAAGGTAACAAATTTAGCCATTTGTAAAGAAAGGAACCAATTTAAAGAATATTAATCAGTTCGTAAATTAGGGGGAACTACATGTACTTTTGATTAGAATAATCAAAAATTAAATAATAATAATAAATGTTAAATGGGAACAAGGTCAAACATGATTAGTAATAAAATAAATAATTCAAATATAGATGTATTCATAAATAGTAACCTGCTGTCAAAACAAGCTCTGGAGATATGGCCCCAAATGCTAAACGAACAGAAATGTGGTTGGAGCCCTCCTGTATACAACAGAGGTCCTCCATCCTTTTTCATAGCTTCATTCATCCCATGGAGATGGAGGACATACAGAAGTTTAGAATGATCATAAACAATCAGAATTCCAACAGGCTTTCAGGCAAATTTTAGGGTATCAAGTTTTGTCAGGCAGTGGTTTTTGATAATCATTTTGATCCGAAGATGTATGATGAAGGAAAGTTTAGTACAGTGGATAGGAGAGGTTTTGGCATCTCTTTCGAAGGACCGGAAACTCAGGACTTAGGACCAGTTATTTTTGGAGCTACACACAATGTATATTTTTTCTCTATAAATACAAGTTTTTTTTCTTTGGAGGAAAAAATAGGGTTTAATATAATTGAGGTAGATTTAACCTGATAAATAATAAAAATGGGAAACTAGGTTTACTATTTTATTAGTGATAATCAATCAAAATTACATTAAAATAATATCCTAATTAATGTGAAAGGGGCTCAAACTTAATCAGAAATATAATATTATATATTATAACAAATTAAAATTACAAGTATATTATTATATGATAATGAATGGGCTGGACATACTAAACATAAATACAAGTAAAAGAAATAGATTGAACGAAAGACTAAAGTAATAAGGGGGCTTGGTAAACTTCGTTCAAAATAATAAAAATATTAAGATACAACAAAATAAGATATAGAATTTAATGATCAAGAACAGATTATAAATCAATAGGTAGAAGTGAAAAGATTATAACTATCAGAACTCAGGATGAATTTAATAATGATAATGAAATATTAAAATGAAAAGGAGAAGAAGCAATTATGAAATAGAAAAGGTATTCTTATCAAATGTAACAAAACTAAAAAAAATATTAAGACTGGAATATAGGGTGCTGATTTTTCTGAGCAGCATCGAGAGCCATTCTCTTAGGAGAATGGAGACATCTGGTCCAGGACTAGGATGTGGACCCAGTCCAGCACTAGGGGGACTCAACCTAGAGTTGAGTGATCATTCTGTTGAATAATGATAGCTGGTCCAAGACCACGATATGGACACAATCCAGCACTGGGGGGACTCAACCTAGAGTTGAGTGACTATTCTGTTGAATGGTGACATTTGGTCCGAGACCAGGATGTGGACCCAGTCCAACACTGGGGGGACTCAACCTAGAGTTGAGTGATCATTCTGTTGAATGATGATATTTGGTCCGAGACCACGATATGGACCCAATCCAGCACTGGGGGGGCTCAACCTTGAGTTGAGTGACCATTCTGTTGAGTGGTGACAACTGCTCTAGGACCAGGATGTGGAACCAGTCTAGCACTGGTAGACTCAACCTAGATCTAAGTAGCCATTCTTTTGAATGGAGGCACCTGGTCAGTTACCAGGAATTCACCTAGTCCGGGACTAGGGACTCGACCAAGGAGGGCCATTCTCCGAGAGAATGGAGGCGCTTGGTCTGTTACCAAGTATTTGACCTAGTGTCAAATTATGCAGCCTATGGCTGAGGCACCTGGTCTGTTACCAAGAAGGAACTACAAGCCCTAGAGCAAGTCTAGGCATGTGTGACATTGTGGCCCTTGATCAGTGGGCTTTGCAATCTTCTCCAAGGCTTAGCTACCCTTGGTAAAGACACCTTAGTACCTAATCTTGGTGTCACACAAAGTGTGAGATAAAAGCATTAGTAATTCTCTTTGTTTATGATGATGTACTTTGAGTGGATTTGAAGGACCCTATGACCACTTGTTTTGGACCACAGGAAGGCTATAGGTAAAAGTCAAAAATACATAAGGACTTTTGGATCACAGATAAAAGTCAAAAATACATGAGGACCTTTGGACCACAAGAAGGCTAAAGGCAAAAGTCAAAATTAGAAAAGAATAAAATAATAATATTTTGTTCTTTCTAATTTTGGTCCACTTACAGGTGACTCAAAGGATATAAAAGAAGATCAATCCATTTCATTATCACACACACTTGCTCTCATAGGTACAACTACTCCAACTGAAGATTTCATAGAAAATGAAGGTTGATGTGATGCCCTAGTATGGATGAGTCTAGCTAGGGCATTCACACTTGGTTTTTTTTATGAACCCTAAGCTAGAGTTTTATCAACTACAAGTTCCTATCAAGTTGGTAAGCTAGGGTTTAACCCTATCTCCTCTTCCTTCTTCTCACGGGCAGCACCAAGTTCTCCTTCAGCAGCTTGAAGGGTTTACGGGAAACCCTAATCTTCACAAGTTGCCCCTCTCTTCATCCGAGCAACAGCAATAAGGGCTCAGCCCTCTTCTCATCATCCAAGCAGCCCTCTCCAAGGGTCGAACCCTCTCCTGACCCCTCAGGCTTCACACTGCAGAAACCCGTGAGGCTTCCGAGCTTGTTACACAGACCTACGGGCAGCCTATGGGTATACTCGTGAGGGTCTTGCTGCAGCCCGTAGGGTTGTCAGGTCTGTACAGACCTCCGAGCAGCCTACGGGCAAGCCCTATAGGACCCCGGCTGGGTCCGTCTGCCCTAGGCAGACTTACAGCAACACTCAAACAACCCGTAAGGGCTGCTGTGTATACAACAGGCCCTTCGGGCAGACTTGCAGGCCCTCTGGGCATTGTTGCAGCTGACAAGGCACCTTGGGCAAAGCTAGCAGAGGCTCGGGCAGAGCTAGCAGAGGCTCGGGCAGGTCTAGCAGAGATTCGGGCAGGTCTTGCAGAGGTCCAGGCAGGTCAAGTAGAAATCCGGGTAGACAAACAAATCACGAACAGATTGACTGGGCATTCCGGGCAGCCTCAGTTCAAATCTGGGCAGCTCCTGAACATTTTGGGCAGGAGAGAGAAAAACGGATCTGAAGCAGTCAAGAAGATTTTTGGACAGTTTGATCTCTCTGGGCAGGAGAGAGAAAATTAGGGCAAGAAGCCCTAATTTGGGAAAAAGCCTAAACTGGCATTTTTCTATGTAAAAAGATTATCTTGTGTAATTGGGGATCTGTGGTACAAACCCAGTTAGGGTTTGTGGATTTTTTGAAGAACTCAGACATCTCATTCATGAGATTAATTACTAATGTTTTAAGGTTTTTGTCCTTTAAAGGTTTCCCCAGGGAAAAACTCTTGTGTAGTGTGTGTTGATGTGTTGATGTTGTTTACTGCACTTGTCATTTGTTTATGTTAGTCTGCAAATTTTTAAAATATTCATGCTAATGCTTAAAATTCAACATGGTATCAGAGCTTAGCATGTGAAGACACAGTAAAGGGGCATTGTTGTTGTCTTCCTAGACCTTGGGATTTTTGCAGACTTAACATTTGACTAAGTGGCAGAGATGGTCGTCAATATCTTCAGATTGGAAGAGAAGCTACAAGGTTCAGCTAACTACAACTCCTGGAAGGCTAGGTTGACAACTATTCTAGACGAAAATGACTTGGATGACATTGTGTTTAATGTCAGTGAAGAGCCAACATCTAATGCTGGCAGACTTGCTTACAAGAAGAAGCAGGCTAAGGCTAGAAGAATCATTTATGATTCAGTCAAAGAAACTATGATGCCCAACATCACAGCATTGAAGACTGCCAGAGAATGCTTTGATACGTTGGCCAACTTGTATGAAAAGAAGGCTCCCAGTCAGAAGCGAGTCTTGAAGAAAAGGTTACAAACTTTGAAGTTGAACAAGGATGAAGGGGTTGGTTCCTTCTTTACGAAGATTGCATAGGTAAGAGATCAACTTATTGCTATTGGTATTGTTGTTGATGATGATGACCTTGTGCAAACTATGGTTGATGGTCTTCCAAGCTCTTGGGAAACCTTCATGGCATCTATCAGTGGATGTGAGAATCAGCCAACTTTCGAAAGACTTTGGCATGATTACATAGAAGAAGAGGGAAGGACTTCAGGTAAGGTAACCAAGGAAGGTGACCTTGCACTTACAGCAAAGACAAAGAAGTTCAAGAAGCCCTCCCCTCACCAAAAGAAGGAAAAGAAACCTCAAGGTAAGTTCTCTGATATGTCAAAGGTGGAATGCTATAATTGCCACAAGTTTGGACATTTTGCCAAGGAATGCAGGCAAACCAAGAAGAAAACCAAAAGGAGGTTTCATCCCTCTGCTGCAGAAGCAGAAGAAGAGGAAGAAGAAAAAAACCAAGGATAACAAAGAAGAACCTGCAAGAGAGTATTACCAAGTATCTGCTCTCTCTGGTTCTATCACAGACAATGTTACCTCTTGGTTGGTGGATAGTGGTGCCTCCAAGCACATGACAGGTAACTGTAGAGCTCTCACCAGTTACAGAAAGAAGAATTTCACCACACAAGTAGAACTTGGAGATGACTCCACCTACAAGATTGAAGGAGTTGGCTCAACTTCACTTCAACTTGACGCAGGTACGGTTCTTCATATTGATGATATCTTATATGTTCCTGGTTTGAAGAAGAATCTTCTATCTGTTGATGGCTTAGAGGAAAAGGGCTACATAGTCCTCTTCATGGACATGAAAGTCCTTCTATGGGCAAAGGATGAAGATCTAAGCTCAGCAGTACAGATAGGGGTTTGAGAGGGAGGCCTTTACAGGGCTTCAGAGAATTCCACTCATGCAGTTGATCCATGTGAGTTATGGCATAGAAGGTTTGGACACCTTCACTACACATCTCTTCCAGGCTTACAGAAGATGGTCAACAAAGATGTGGTCTTCCATGAGAAAGTTGTGTTTCATCAAACACAAGAGCTTTCAAAGGAAGATGATGTACCTCCCCTTGAGTTTCCAGTTTCAGAATTTCAGAGGGAGGAAGAGGAATTTGAGAATCAAATTCCAAATTCACTTGAGGACACTAAAAGTCCACCAAAAGAACTGCTTGAAGTTCCTCCTTCCAAAAAGAGACCTGCTTGGTGCCGAAAGACGGTGCAAGAAGGCGAGAAGCATAAAGCTCCTCCAGGAAATTTCTGAGAAAGCATAAGACCACAGAAGTACTCTGATCTCATGAGCCAACTTATCAGTACAGAACCTTATTCATACGAAGAAGCAGCAAGTCAACAGGCATGGGTTGATGTCATGACTGAAGAGAACAGTTCCATCATGAAGAATGATGTGTGGAAAGTTGTTCCCAGACCAACAAGAAAATTAGTGGTGACATCGGCTTTATAAAATCAAGCATGCTACCAATGGCAATGTGGAGAAGTATAAAGCCAGATTTGTAGCTCATGGCCTCACTCAGAAAGAAGGCATTGACTATGATGAGACACTTGTTCTTGTTGCCAACTTGCCAGGTATACTACCATTAGAACCATCATTCCTCTTGTAGCAGTATTCGAATGGAAGTTACATCAGATGGATGTAAAGACAACCTTCCTCAATGGCAAGATTGAGGAGGAGGTGTCTATTGAACAACCGAAAGGCTTTGTGAAGAAAGCCTTGTATGAACTGAAACAAGCTCCCAGAGTCTGGTATGCGAGGATGGATGGATTTCTCCATAGATTGGAATTTTCCTTAAGTACAGTTGATTCTAACTCGAACTTTAAGGTTGTTCATAATCCTCTATGTTGCACGGGGACCCGCCGCCCCCAAAATTTCCAATGTTTCTTGCGTTCCCGCGTTCCAAGGACTTTGGAACTCCTCGGAAACGTCACCCATTCATTGAGGACTCTGTTGTGGACTTTAGGACTTATGAGATGTACCCGTCAAAACTGGGGACCTCTCAAGAACGTCCCTCAACCAATCGGGGACTCCTGGATGTCCCTTAACTTACACAATTAAAAAATTAAAAAAAACAAAAAAATTAAAAATCTAACCTAAACCTCCCCCTATTCCTCTAACCTGCAACCCCCTCCCAGTCTCTCTACTATATCGTATGTTTCTAGCCTACACTCCAATTCACTGCACCCGCATAACCCTGTGATTTACCCATCACTCCAACACTCTAGCACCTGCATAATCCTCTGCACTATGGTTCCACCCATCACTCTGCGTGTCGCTACTTGCTTTGTCGACTCCCGTCTATAGTCCCGTGCATTACTCCCCTATCTATTGCTCCCCTTCCTGCAATCCCACATGCGTCCCTCTCAGCTTGAAGTCCACAGCTCGCAACCCCCTCTCAAATCTTTGGCTCTCAGCAAATGCTCAAAGTTTGAGTTCATGGCTCAACACAGGCTCACACTCACAATGAGTTTGCCCCCTCTCAGCCACAACACGCTGTAGCGCACAAGTATTTCATATTTGATATCTTAAATTTTATTTTTTTGAGTAAAAATCTCATCACATGCTATTATAGTTTTATAAAAATATAATTTAGTATTTACAAATGTCATTACAAATATAAATTTATTTGTTATTTATATTTCGAAATGATTCATTTTTCATGTTACTGTTTTGACTTTCAAGTTTTAAGTTATTGTTTAATAGTTAACTTAGATGTTAGAACTATTAAAAGTTTTCAGTTTTAGATCTTAGGCATGTATCTTGAGTCTTTACTATTTCGTATTGATAATGGACAATGATGATTGGGCAATACTTTATATTTCCTTCTGTAATTTGAATTTTATAATTAGTTCTACTTTTTATTTCAATGTTATATATATAATATTGTCGTCCCCAACCTGTCGTCCCCTGAAAAATTGGGGGTGCGCGATAGCCATCCCAAACATTTGTCCCCTGCGTCCCCCTATCCCCGAGGCCAGTGCAGCATAGATAATCCTTCTATATACAAATGACTTGTTTCTTACAGGTGATGAACAATTGATAGAACAGTGTAAGAGGGAGCTTACCTCTAAATTGGAGATGAATGATCTCAGATTAATTCATTGCTTCCTTGGCTTAAAGGTCTAGAAAAAGCCATGCGAGATCTTCCCGACACAAGGAAAATATGCAATGGACATCTTGCAGAGATTTGGGATGCAGGATTGCAAGTCTATGGGCATACCCATGACTGCCAACTTGACAAAGTTGGGTGACTCAGCTACTAGTTCACCGGGTGTGGACTCTACTCTATACAGACAACTTATTGGATCCTTGATGTATCTCGTGCATACGAGTCCAGACATCTATTAAACAGTGAATGCTCTGAGTCTGTTCATGTCCAACACTTATGGGCTCAGGTATACTTCCAGCAGTGGAGTATTGTTATCTGGATATGTTGATTCAGATTGGGCTAGCAATGCAGTAAACCGGAAAAGTACCTCTGGTTACTGCTTCAGTATGAGATCTGCAATGATCTCTTGGTCCAGCAGGAAGCACGATTCCATAGCTCAGAGTACAACTGAGGCAGATTTTAGTGTTGCAAGTGATGCCAGCAAGGAAGCAGGTTGGCTCAGAAAACTTATATCTGATCTGTTCGGGGGAAAGCTTGACTCAACGATCATCCACTGTGATAATCAGAGTTGCATAAAGCTTTCGGAGAACCCAGTGTTTCATGATAGATCGAAACACATTGAAATGAGGTATCATTTCATCAGAGACCTAGTGCAGAGAGGTGCTCTGAAGTTGCAGTACACTCGTACGGATGAACAGATCGCAGATATCTTGATCAAGCTTGTGATAGCAAGTTCGTATACTTTTGTGACAAGCTTGGCATGACAGAGAATGTCTCTCTCGCTGAGAGGGAGTGTTGATTTTTCTTAGCAGCATCGAGAGCCATTGTTTTAGGAGAATGGAGACATCTGGTCCAGGACCAGGATGTGGACTCAGTCCAGCACTGGGGGGACTCAACCTAGAGTTGAGTGACCATTCTATTGAATGGTGACATCTGGTCCGGGACTAGAATGTGGACCTAGTCCAGCACTGGGAGGACTCAACCTAGAGTTGAGTGATCATTCTGTTGAATGATGATATCTGGTCCAAGACCACGATATGGACCCAATCCAACACTGGGGGGACTCAACCTTGAGTTGAGTGACCATTCTGTTGAATGGTGACATCTGGTCTGGGACCAAGATGTGGAACCAGTCTAGCACCGATAGACTCAGCCTAGATCTGAGTAGCCATTCTTTTGAATGGAGGCACCTGGTCAGTGACCAGGAGTTCACCTAGTCCGGGACTAGGGACTCGGCCCAAGGCTAAGGGCCATTCTCCGAGAGAATGAAGGCACTTGATCTGTTACCAAGTATTTGACCTAGTGTCAAATTATGCAACATATGGCTGAGGCACCTGGTCTGTTACCGGGAAGGCACTATAAGCCCTAGACCGGGTCTAGGCATGTTTGACACTCTGACCCTTGATCATTGGGCTTTGCGATCTTCTCCAAGGCTTAGCTACCCTTGGTTAAGACACCTTAGTAACCGATCTTGGTGTCACACAGAGTGTGAGATAAAAGCATTAGTAATTCTCTCTGTTTATGATGATGTACTTTGAGTGGGTTTGAAGGACCCTATGACAACTTGGTTTGGACCACGTGATGGCTACAGGTAAAAGTCAAAAAAACAAGGACTTTTGGACCACATGTATAAGTCAAAAATACATAAGGACTTTTGGATCACAGGTAAAAGTCAAAAATACATGAGGACCTGTGGACTACAAGAAGGCTAAAGGCAAAAGTCAAAATTAGAAAAGAATAAAATAATAATATTTTGTTCTTTCTAATTTTGGTCCACTTACATGTGACTCAAAGGATATAAAAGAAGATCAATCCATTTCACTATCACACACACTTGCTCTCATAGGTACAGCTACTCCAACTGAAGATTTCATAGAAAAGGAAGGTTGATGTGATGCCCTAGCATGGATGAGTCTAGCTAGGGCATTCACACTTGGTTTTTTTAATGAACCCTAAGCTAGGGTTTTATCAGTTGTAAGTTCCTATCAGTTTGGTGAGCTAGGGCAACACCAAGTTCTCCCTCAGCAGCTTCAAGGGTTTACGGGCAGCCCTAATCTTCACGAGCTGCCACTCTCTTCATCTAGGAAGCAGCAATAAGGGCTCAACCCTCTTCTCATCATCCGAGCAGCCCTCTCCAAGGGTTGGACCCTCTCCTAAACCCTTGAGCTTCCTACTGCAGAAACCCGTGAGGGTTCCAAGCTTGCTACACAAACCTCCGGGCAACCTGTGGGCATACCCATGAGGGTCTTGCAGCAGCCCGTAGGGCTGCCAGGTCTGTACAAACCTCCGGGTTGCCTACGGGCCAGCCCTATAAGGCCCCGACTGGATCTGTCTGCCCTCCAAGCAGCCTTACAGCAGCACTCAGACAGCCTATAAAGGTTGTGGTGTATACAACAGGCCCTTCAAGCAAACTTGCAGGCTCTCAGGCAAAGCTAGCAGAGACTCAAGCAGAGCTAAAAAGCAAAAGCTCGGGTAGGTTTAGCAGAGACTCGGGTAGGTCTTGCAGAGGTCCGGGCAGGTCAAGTAGAAATCTGGGCAAATTGACTGGGCATTCCGGGCAGCCTCAGTTCAGATCTGGGAAGCTCCTGAACATTTCAGGAAGGAGAGAAAAAAACATATCTGAAGCAATCAAGAAGATTTTTGGACAATTTGATCTCTTCGAGCAAGAGAGAAAATTAGGGCAAGAAGCCCTAATTTGGGAAAAAGCCTAAACTAGCATTTTTCTGTGTAAAAAGATTATCGTGTGTAATTGTGGATCTGTGGTACAAACCCAGTTAGGGTTTGTGGATTTTTTTAAGAACTCAATCATCTCATTCACGAGATTAATTACTAATGCTTTTGGGGTTTTGTCCTTTAAAGGTTTCCCCAGTGAAAAACTCTTGTGTACTATGTGTTGATGTGTTGATGTTGTTTACTGCACTTGTCATTTGTTTATGTTAGTCTGCAAATTTTAAAAGTATTCATGCTAATGCTTGAAATTCAACAAGGGGCCATACGGGAGGAGTGGATAAAGGATAAGGTCAAACATAAGCAATAGGAAAACGATAAAATGATGATGGAACCAAGAAGAAGAAATGAAAAGTGATAAAAAAGTTATTGGTGGAGTTAATGGATTATATGCTTCTAAGATTGGCTCAGTTTATAGCCATCTTCTTGATTAAAATTGTTGGGATGTTTATTAATTTCAAGGGCTTCCTTGATGATGTGACAAAAGAAATGAAGAGTAGATGCTAAGATTCTAGTTTGGTCACCACAAATTAAGTACAAAGTTTTATGAGAGTGCTCCACGATCATAAATTTGAAATGAGGATATGAATGGTATCAATGATATGTTCTTTGTGCCAAGTTTGGACTAAGCGACCAGCTTAACCAATGTAGGATTTGCCAAAATAGCGAGGAATTTGATATGACACCTTGAGAGAGTCAAGGGTCAGATCTATCTTTGAAACTTCTAAATAATAGTTCAAGGGTTTTATGAGGTTTAAAAAGAGCTTGAATGCTCTTTTTAGCTAGGACTCTGGATAAACAATCAGTGATGACATGAATGTAACAGAGGGGAATTTGACCTCACTAAGGAGAGGGGCACAACGTGTTCTTGGTTTCAGGTTGGAGAACAGCTCAAAAAGCTTTTTTGATTTGGGAAAGAGAGTAGCCATTAGATTGAAGAGCTTTCGTGAGGCAAGCTAGTTCTTTGCTTAGGAGTTGGGGTAAGAGATTTGAATAGCTTTAGTTAGAACAGTTTTGAAAACAATAGATTTTTTAGCAACGTTACACGGGGACTCGCCCCCCAGGGTCGGGGGCGCACCCCCCTCGCTCCCTGCACCCCGAGGGCTCGGGGGCTCCTGGGGAAACGTTTCCCAACATCCCCAAAATCAGGAAACTCTCAGAAACTCACAAGGGGGCGCACCCCCGTGTTTTGCAACGCGCTCCGGTGAAGGGGGGCTCCCACACGCCCCCTCCAGAATCTGGGGGGCTCCTAGACGCCCCCCACGATTTTCCCAATTTCAGTTTAGAAAAACAAGNATTGTATAACGTGTTTGTATTATTAATTTGCTATATTCTGATTTACATTGCACAATGATAAACTTAGTATTTACTATTTATTATTTACTTTTAGTAGTTTGCATGGGATGAATCATTGAATTGTTATTGCTAGGATTTAATAATTTATACTATTAATTTTCTTAAGACCTAGACATCCCCCTGAATTTCTCTAAAATTTGGGGGTGGTCTCCACACGTCCCCAATGTGCGTTTCCCTGCTCCCGCGCTCCCACATCCCGGAAACTTGGGGGAACATTGTTTTTTAGTAAGGTGGTGGTGGGACTAGACATGGAAATATCTATCAATGTGAGTCTTTTCTGAAGAACTTGATGAGAAAGGGAGGGAGTCATCAAGTTGACGAGAAACTAGAACGCCCAAAAACGGGAGGGACTTGTCTTGTTTAATTTCTATCATAAACTAGATGTGAGGGGATAAGCTATTAAGATTGTCACAAAACAAGTAATGGGAAGAATGGTCATGGGGCCAAATGACAAAGGTGATTCATCAAGTTCATGAGAAACTAGAACATCGAAAAACGGGAGGGACTTGTCTTGTTTAATTTCTATCATAAACTAGATGTGAGGGTATAAGCTATTAAGATGGTCACAAAACAAGTAATGGGAAGAATGGTCATGGGGCCAAATGACGAAGGTGTGATCCACAAATCGAAAGTAGCATTTTGGTTTGAGGTGGTAGCTATATCGGTCCAAAGCTTCAAAATGTTCCATGAAGATGTTAGCTAATACAAGAGATAATGGAGATCCCGTTGGTGCCTTCTGTCTTGTTACAACCTAGATAGTCTGTGGCATGCTTGACAAGATATGCCTGAGTGAAGGGGTCTTTTGCCATTATAAAAGGCCAACTCTAGCCTTGTTTATGTAAAAATGTTGGTCTAGTGAGGCTCAAGACCCATGGTCTAGTCATGGAAAGTCCTCTTGGTTTTCATTCCAAGAAGTGTTGGCTTAGTAGCATTGTTGATTGCCCCTTGATGGGCGGAAGTCACCTGTCATGTTCAACCATCTATGCCCTGGGTCGGTGTCCGATGCTTCTTGGGATGGACCCATTAGGACACATGGCTTAGGGGCTCCTAGCCACACTCATATTCATGCTATGTTGAAGGTGATTGCACATGTAAGAGTTGTCATACCCGGTTTAGCACACCTTGTTTATGCACACTTGGACCTTCCTTTTCTTGTATGACCCCTCCTCTTGGCTCACATGTGCACACTTCATCATGATGTCGTCTTCTTCAAGAGAGATTTGCCTTGCTAAGGGATCTTCTACATTGTTGGGGTTAGTCGAGGCATGACATCCTCCCCCGGCTCATCACTTCATTTAGATGAAGCCAATTGCATCATTTTATCATTATTTTTATCCTTTTGTGGTTTAGTCCTCGGCTTGTGGGTGATAAATCGCAACTTTTAGTTATTTTACTTTTTAGTAAGGTAGGCTCTAAAGTTAAATAAGTTTAGGAATCCACCTATAAATAAAGGCTCCTAGCATCATTTGTAAACAAGATAAGGATTCTAATTATATATCCTTTTCTTTTTCTCTTGGTATATTGAAGCTTAGCGGTGCACACCTCTCTCTTTGGTAAGTTTTACAAGTGATGAAGGTTGAATGTTGGAATTTCTAGGGTTTGTTATCTTGCAAGATTGATCTTAAGAATAGTTGTAATAACTCGTGGTTAAGGAAGGAATTGAGGACTATCTCTTGCTCTTTTTCTTGATAGATGTTTTTTAAGATCTCTCCATTTTCTTGTTTGACGTTGTTTTTGCACCTTAAACAAAGTAAATTAGGGGGGTTTTATTAGCATCTTGTTTGAGGAGACCTTCCTCTTGAAGGAGCTCTCCATTGTGGGCCTTGGGATTCACTGTTTTCCCTAATGAAAGTTTGGCTACTTCAACCTAGTGTCAAGTTAATAGCCTTTGCCCTAGTTGATAAATCATGGATAACCAAATTGAGTTATCTTGCAAGATTGATCTTAAGAATAATTGTAATAACTCGTGGCTAAGGAAGGAATTGAGGGCCATCTCTTGCTCTTTTTCTTGATAGATGTTTTTTAAGATCTCTCCATTTTTCTGTTTGACGTCATTTTTGCACCTTAAGCAAAGTAAATTAGGGGGTTTTATTGGCATCTTGTCTGAGGAGACCTTCCTCTTGAAGGAGCTCTCCATTGTGGGCATTGGGATTCACTATTTTCCCTAATTAGGGTTTGTCTACTTCAACCTAGTGTCAAGTTACTAGCCTTTGCCCTAGTTGATAAATCATGGATAGCCAAATTGAGTTATCTTGCAAGATTGATCTTAAGAATAGTTGTAATAACTCGTGGCTAAGGAAGGAATTGAGGACTATCTCTTGCTCTTTTTCTTGACATATGTTTTTTAAGATCTCTCCATTTTTTTGTTTGACGTTGTTTTTGCAGCTTAAGCGGAGTAAATTAGGGGATTTTATTCGCATCTTGTCTAAGGAGACCTTCCTCTTGAAGGAGCTCTCCATTGTGGGCCTTGGGATTCACTGTTTTCCCTAATTAGGGTTTGGCTACTTCAACCTAGTGTCGGGTTACTAGCCTAATTCCAAATTGAGTTGGGACGTAGACCTCGATTTCTAATTGCCATCGGGTTAAAGGATTAGGGTCACAACCCCTTTGTTAACATTTGATTACTAAATCTCGATTGACATCTCAATCATTTCTTTCACACCCAGCAATTAATTTTAAAAATTCAAATTACTCAAAATGATAAATGTCAACACACTAATAAACAATAAATCACAGAGAAAAAAAAAACAAGATGTATCGTAGAAACCCCAATCCATGGGGAAAACTAGCAAACAATTCGTCTCTATTGCGGATTTGTTAAACATCACTTACAGCACCAGGCTTCCAAATATGACACATCGAATCTCAAACTCCTAACTTTCCCTGGCTACAACTGAGACCAAATCCTCAGCAGTATCAACAAACCCTGGCTTGAGTGAATCCCTCACTCTCGAGCCTCTGAGAGAGTCCCTCTCTCAGATCTGATCACTCGTTGATCCCTGACCAACACAAGAGATATGACTCGCTCCATCAACTATGGTACTATACAACTCTCCATAGATTCTTTTATAACCCTCAACCTCATGCAAAATGATGGGACATTCTATCAATACCATGAGCCCTCCAATAACATGGGCTCTCCAATACTAACCCTTAGATCTAAATCCCTTGGATCTAATCCAATGGTTGGGACTTAATCTCTCATTGAAATCACTTAAATCATAGATCAACGGATACAACTTAATCTCTCATTGAGATCACTTAAGTTACCGTTTTACATTTACATAAGGTGTTATAAAAGTCACCTTTTACAAATTTTGTCTAGAGAGTCACTTTACCATATGACTTCTACATGCTAGACACCCCCATGTAGAAGTAGCTGTCCGAATTACAAAATTTAACAACCTTCTCTTCACTTTTTTATCAAAATTCTCTTGTATATTATTATAAAAAAAATCCAAAATATATATATATAATATTGGGAAAACCCTAAAATTTATTAAAATTTATATCTCAAAAAAAATTTGCAATTTCTAAATTCTGTTTGGGCAGATAAGTGTGCCCTAGTTTAATTAATGGTGAAACTTTGAGGGCATTTTATTCCTATGGTTGGATTGTGTTGTTTTGGGTGACCTGTGCATGCTAGGGTTTGGTGTTGCAGATATGTTATTGCAGGTGCAGCAGGTATATTCATCCTTTTAGGGGAGTTTGAAGGTTTTAAAAGCAAGTTTTAGGGCCTAGATTGACCCTTAAGGGATTGAAAGTTCATTGGAAGACGTGTTTAGCGGTATCACGCTCTATTCAAGGGCTGTTTTATGGCAGATATCAGATCTGATATACTATTTTCAGAACCGTTTTAAGACCACTTTTTTCCCTATTGCTCATCCCCCTTACCCTACACATGATAAGGCTGACATTGTTTTAACTGACTTTTTATCAAGTATTCTGAAATGAAATCACCGCTACAATCTTATATCAGCAGTAGCAAGTTGGTGTTATATTTCTTGGGATCCATTATAAAGCTTTTTAACTCCTACCTCTCCTCCAATGATATTTAGGCTTCATTGTTTTGACTCCAGAGTCGATACGGCATTGATCTTTGCTGAAAGGTTTCTTGGGAAAGGTGTTTGTGTGTTGTTTAAGCAACTGCAGATATCTATCATCAACATCAGGGACTCCCCCTTGGTCTTAGGAGTTGACCTAAAATGTTCAAGAGCTAGGCTGTGGTGACATTGGGCACTAGCTCCTCCCACACTCACCACTTGTCACACCATGATCTATGACCTAGGACTGGAATGCTATTTTAAGAGGTAACACATGTTCATAGAAATTACCTTTAAAGCTGAAGAAGGTAGATGTGAGACAAATCTTAATAAGGTTTAACATTTCTGAGTCAACTAATTTAGAAATAATGTCTAGAGCTTCAGGAATAAGAGGGAAACAACATCAAAACTAACCATTAAATCTTGACCATTGAGGTTAAAATCTTGGATTTTACAGATAAAGTAAGAGGAGCAATTTACAAACGAAGGGGGTTGGCCAATAAATGGTTGGATCTTTTCTGGTAAGAATTTTGCAAGGACATAAGTAGGGGCCCCAATCACACTTGCGATGGGATGAAGGGGGGTGTCTTTCTTATGTATTTTGGGTTGACGATAAATTTTAGGTGTTTGACAGTTATGAGTAAGGATGTTCTTTTTATGACGATATCTATGGAAAGAAGACTATCCAAATGGTAGACAAAAGTTAGTTTGCTACAAATTGAACAAAGTTGGCCCTACCATGGATATCCTTTTTGGCTTTAGCTCTAGTGTATTTGTATACTCTGGTTGTTAGAAAGGTAACAATTAGTTAATGGTGGCATGGAAAGCACCCAACTGAAGAAGAAAAACCCTGTCTAAAGTTCTTAACTATGTTTCATTAATATAATTTCTTGATTAATGGCTTCCTATATTGAATTTAAGATTTGTTTAATCATGTTGTTATTAGTTCAGAGTCTTCAGACTAGATGGTTCATATTTTCTTTAGTCAACTAAGAAGTCAATAACTAAGCTGAATTGAGTGACTAAAAATCAAGTTTAATGTGGCATGAAATATGAAATACTTACTTGTGATGTTCATTAGCAAAGACAAAATAATGCCGTGTCGGATCACTACAAAGCGTGCGAACCCTGTTATATACAGCCATGTTCTTATTTTTTACTTCTTCGAGTACAACTGAAAGAACAACCACATCGCTGATGACCGTGTTCTCCAGCAGGTCAATCTGCTAGGCCAGTATGTAGCAAAATAAACAGAATACAATTATCATATTCATTAATAATATTTAAATGTAGGTCTCCCCCACCATAAAGCTATAAAAACACAGGACAAAAACCGTTATTATAAATCTTATAATTTAATTACTATCAAGTAGAATTCGCAAGGAAAAATACCTGATTGAGTACTACATTGGTGTCAACAATCAATACAGGAGAGGCTGATTGACTAATGCGGGCAGTCGATAGATCACATGTTTGGCACATAAGAGCTCCACAGTATATATCATCACGGAGATAGTGCTCTCTTACCACCTGGCAACAGATTCCCAAAATTCTCGTTAGCAGAATTGCATTTTCATCGTAACCTTGCTGGCCTAAAGCCAATTATCTGCGGAAATAAACCTGTAAAGTTTAAGCTTTGATTTACTGAGATGTTGAAGCACAGAAACAAAATCTTCAAAATTCAATATTTTCAATCAAAGATTGATTAAATTTGAATCTAGATTTTGTTCAAAGAAAAGAGGATCCTACAGTAAACAGGTCTCAAAGGATATTGAAATGAAAGCATTTAACAATTGACCCGTTGATCTGTATTCCATCCTAGTGACTGTATTCGAATTCACCGAATCTCAAGCATGAGCAATCTTAATAGCAAATTTTCAATTTAATGATCAGGCAATTTTTTATAATATTCATAAAAATATAAAAATTCCTTATGATCCATTTCATTTCTTTACTGTTAAACTTATATGATGTTCGAATATGATTTTAAGAAGTTATAACCAATTTAAATGAATTCGCTTTGTCAAACACAATGGCAAATTTTATCTCAGATTCCATCGTTCCCTGATTTGAAGACGAATATCTGATGAATTTGTTAAGTCAAGGAATCTAATAAAGCTAAAAGCACATATATACTACTTCCGAACACTGTCAGTATAAATTATTTAAAAAGAGAGGAAACTCGTATAGGCCCGTTAGATTAAATTTCAAAATAATGATCGATTTCTCGATAATATGCCTTCAAGCAATTCATCAGCGATGAAGCTGCAAATAAATCCTTTCATAATTAAATTCCAAACTTGCTAAATGCTTTGAAGTAAAAAAGATAAAGAGGGTTTCGGGTTAAATGGGTGACCTTCATGACGCGGCCATGCTTGGTTTTCCTCACAAAGGACTTGTTCTGCAACATTGTGCCCCAGTGACTCTTCCAACAAAACGCTGTGGAACCCGAAACACGAAGGTTATTTCTGCTACTATGCTTCCATACACAAAGTAAAGGCAAACAAAGCACACATACCCCACCTACTTCTAAGCATAAAAGTGCGGCAGAAAGCAATTTCATAGCTGTAATTACCTCAAAAACAGCTGCAGAAAGAGACTTACACTTGAAAACCGAGTTTGAAATCAGAAAAATAGCTCCTTTGTGATATTCAGGGTGACAAAGCTGCCTACAATTACGACAGATGCCCGGTCCCTACCACGGACTGCAGAAGGTTTTCGTTCCCCTTGGTGCTTTCGTTAGACCTTCGCGCTTTGAACTAGGCTATACAGAACAGGAACTTATCGCGCTTTCTTTCGTATAAATCAAATCATCGCCTTTCAGATCGCGCTTTCTTTCGTATAAATCAAATCATCGCCTTTCAGATGCTTTTTCTGAGCATGCCTTCACCGACCTCCGAACGGCAAACAACTACACCAAAATAATTGTAGATTTTGGAGGATCTGATCAATTCTCGGATGGATACCGCGCAGTACAGCGACAGTGTGTACGAAGTACCCCCACAACAGAGTTCATAAATATTTTCTTCAATATTATTCGAAAACCTCCAAATGAATGTAGATTACTTAAGTGAATCAACATTACCTAAAGAATACGTGTTCGTATTTTTGTTTTTTCTAAATAGGGTTTAGTGTAAGTTTTAGTTTTAGAAAATTTTAATTTTTTTAAATGGTTAAATTTAATTGTTAATTATAGCGAATGTGGCTAGATTTGAACAAGATGTTACAAGCCATAGTTATTTAGCCTTATTATATAAGATGTTACACCGGCTTGCAAAACAAAAATATTTCGTAATTTTATATATTAATATCTATATTATAATATGTAAATAACATTAATTTGAGCTTAATTATAATAAATTTGTTGAGATAATATTTTGAATATGTAATTTATTAAATAAATAAAAGTTTTTATAGTGATGGTTTGTATTTATGAGTTAATTTGTCTAAGGTGATCAACTAGCATGTTCACTTAACTTGTGGTTAGTGAATATTGGTAGGCTACAAGTTAAGTGTCATGGACAAGTTATATGTTACTTGTTTTTCGTGCATAGTTGTAATCATCTATTGTCTATTTCTCTGCTACATGCTATTACCTCCTTCTTCCAGTTAAACGGGTTGCCTACCACTGTCCTTATTCATGCATCAGCGACCAATTATTTTTTATATTCTTTTTTAATATTGTTTATTTTGAATTTGGAATAATGCCCATAAATCAGTATGGATTGTGCACTTGTCTCATCCCCCTGTAATTTAGGAAAAACATACTTGCTACTCCACTCCATATTCTAAAATATAAACACCTATCATTGTAACAAATCATGTGGCAATTAAAAAAATTGTTAGTGAATGATTAAAATCTAATTACAATGGTTTAGTAATGCTAAAGAGTATGGTGTAAGTAGGTATAGCCAGTAAAATGTGTGCTTCTTTATTAGAGTGCATAGACTCGAGTCTAAAGAGGAATAGGGTATATACACCTTCTATCACGTCAATTTGACAAATGACTAAATTGTGACCTTAAATTAGATTATTAATATTATTATTAACCAAAAGGAGTGTTTTTTAGGTATTTTACTCACACATAGTGTGCCTAAGTGAGAACCATATCTAAGTTATGTGAATGAGTATAACCCTAATTTTTCCACGGGTAGAAGGGAATAGGAAATGGTATTTTCCCAAGTTAAAAGGGTTGGTTAATTTTTTTATTTTGTTCGAGTAACGAAAAGAATTCTCGTGCCTTAGTGTATAAATAGAAGGCGCCATCCTTCATTTTGACATTAAGCACTCAAGCAAGTTCACTCAAGGAGAGAGAAGAAGTTCGCTACTTTCAGATGAAGATTGTTTTCTGGGATTCTCCACTTTGGAGAAGTTTCTCTCTTGTTTTGGGGGTTTGTGCTACTACTATCTACATGTACATCTATTCGAAGGTTTAAGCTCATGGCAGACAAACAATTATTTTGTCTATGGTTGGGAGATGATTGTGTATCATCATGGTTAAACGAGCTCCACATTGTTTTGTTTATGCGCTTTGTCTTTCTTTTAGTGATCTTGGTTTGTAGCTGTCAAATTATAACATGGTATCAGAGTGGTGCTAAAAGAAGCCATTGTTGAAACCTAGGGCTCCACGTTTTGGAGTGTTTCCTCCCTTAGACAATCTTGGAAGGAGCATGGAGCAACTCACCCTCCTAGGGAACATCTTTCAGTGGAGGTCAAATTTAGTTTGCCAAAATTTCATTTTTTGACCTAATACTATCGAGTCAAGACCTAGGGATTTTTGGATCTAACTCTTTAGTTCACATAATTGGCTTGTTCTTATCTTTCTCCAACTCGCCTTGGTAGGGCGCAACTATATGTGGAAGCATATTCCAAATACAGAAATTTTCATTTCTGACCTATTCTCTATCGGAATCATGAAACTAGGGTTTCCAGTTTTGATTTGTTCGGGCCCAGGTTTGGGAGAAAAGGAGGTGTATTCAATTCACCTTCATAAGCTACATATTTCTGTGGATACAGATTTCCAAGTCTCCACACTTCAAATTTGACCTAGCTCCTGCTAGGGTTTCTAAAGTAGTTTTCAAGTTACAGTCAAGAAGATCAACATGAAGGTTGAACATAGACTTTACGGGGTTTCCAATTCTGAAATTCCCATTAAGATTGTTGATGGGGAGATTCCATAACAAAAGAAGAAGAATGATCTTTTCACATGTTTGTTGCTACAATTTCAATAAATGTGGACACCTTGCCAGAGATTGTCATAATTCAAAGAAAAGGAAGCATGAAACCTCAATTGTTGACGTTGATGAAGAAGCTCAACATGAAGAAAGTCAAGCCCTTACAGTTCATGACAAGAAAGGAAAAGGTAAGGGAAGAAAGGTTCACGACAAAAGTGGAGGCTCAAGTCCCATTCCAAGACAAAAGAAAAGGAAGAAACTTTCACAAACTTGGTGCTCCAGATGTCATGAATATGGACACTATTGAAATCAGTGTCATGATCTAGATAAAAGGGAGCATGAAGGATTGATTGTTGATGTAGACATAGATACTCAACATAAGAGGTCGAAGAATGATAATTATGAAAAAAGTACAGAAGATCATCGAAAGGATTTCTTCTTCTAATACTCCCTATGTTGAGGCAAGAATATCAATATCCAAGTGGTGATGGACTCCCAGCAAGAAAATGAAGACCAATGGACTCTCAAAGGAGGCAGTGGAAGCCCACCCACAAAACAATAAAAATAAGTATTTGATGTTACATGCTCTAGTAGATTAGATCTGGTTGTTTTGGATATATGCAGATCTATATTCCTATATTTAGGAATTTTGTTGAGCATTTGATATAGTTCCTTTATTGATGTATAGTAGGCTCATGTTGTATGTGTTATGCTTTAGCCCGTAATGTTGCACAACATTTCGTGGACCCCTCTTGTATGACATCTCCTTCTAACATGCTTAGAGTAGTGCACACTCTTGATGGTATGTTATAATGGAGAACGCAAGCATCCAAATATGATCCAGATGGAGATCGGTGGTTGCCCACCTATTCCACTGGCTCAAAACAATTGTCCATTGTGGCAATTTCCTAGTTATTTTTCTACGTTTTTTCGGGTCCCAAACTTTCAAGGATGTTTTGAGGCCCTAAACGACATTTTTTGGCAATTCGGGTGGCTGAATCGTTGCGCTTGACATGAATTTAGCCACAGTCGAAAGTTGTAAATATCGGATATATCTTTCCAACGAGTTATCAAGCGCCCAAATCGGAGATCGTATGCAAAAGTTATAACCCCGAGAAGTTGATTGTTCAACTTACCACCTTGGGGCCACAAACTTTATGACGGTTCATCTTCTAGGGTTATGTTTTGGACTTTGGGGGTTCTCGCCCTCGTCCTTATTATAAATAGGCCCCTTTAGCCTCACTTTGTATTCAGCTTTGCATGGATGAGTGTAACAGTCACATCTCTTCTCAGAGATAGTGACCACCATTCTAGTTATTGTATTATAGTCTGTTCTATTTCCGCCATTTAATAGAATATGTGTTTATTGTATCTTTGTTTTTTTTTAGACAAAAACGGTTATATTAAATTAGGAGGTGGTATAACCACCAAAAAGGGCCCAGCTTACAAAATGCCCTCGTGGAAGCGGTAGCAGAAACATTAGACTTAGATACATAAGACTTCCAAAGCGCCCTTGTGGGAGCGGAAAAGGGCATTAAAGCCTTCAAAACACCCTTGTGGAAGCAACAAAATTACGCAGTCTGTAGACCATTTAAACCATTCAATAACAGAGTAACTAACCAAGAAACTACGACTATGCATATTAACATAGAGGCATGAACATGCAAGACGACAAACCAGCACACTTCCATAAACTACTTCTATCCGTCCGAGCTGGATGACATACCAGTGCCAGAAGCTTCATGCTTGATGAGTTTAAGAGCAAGCTTGTTTACCTTAATTTCCAGCTCAACAATCTTCCTGGTTAACGAATTTTCTGACCGTTTCACCTTTCGCTTGATCTTCTTGCGTAGGAAAGCCAAATCCTTGCTCACATGGTCCAACCTCCTTCCACCTTCGCAGTCGATAGCATTGACCTGATTATGCATCATCTTTAGATCGTGCTTCAAATCTCTAACCTTCGTCTCCACAGGGTTTGGAGTGACAAACGTAATGGCGGGCGAAGACCCAGCATCCATCCTAAATATCGACAATTTCTTAGCACTAACAAGGCGACAGAGCTTTTGGAGAAAGTCGAGCAAAACCACAGGATGGGGGCTTCCGATCTCAGCAGACCAACCCTTTATAGCCATGAGACCCAGGGGACCTGGCATCACCTTAATTCCCAGCACACAGGCAATAATGAAAACGCTCAAGTTTTTTAGGTTCAACACGACTCCTCACACAACCGCACCAAACGTCACCGGATCTCCAAACGTGCGAGTAGTAAAGACTGCTATGATAACACTCGGAACAACCAGCTTTGACGGAACTCCTTTAGATCTCACCCTAGACAAGAAGACCGCAACAGGGCAAACCATTAAGTCATCCATTCCAGTCGATCCCAAACCATGTGCAGACATGAGGTCACCTGTCCTGAGAACCTTACGTCGCGGAACGGTTCTGATCAGAGGCACCTGCCTTCACACCAGTCGAAAAGACCGCCCCGAGCTAGCAATTAAGCTCGCCCTACATGCCAATGCCAAGCCACGTAATCCTTCTACTCCACCTATCCTTGCATACAACTGGCACGGATCGGATCTGAAAACTGGGGCCCACAAAGGGGAAGTCCACAGGGTTAAGACCCTGGTCCTATAGGGGCGAGCAAAAAGAGCCCAAACCATTGATAATAAGCTCCCCAGGGGTAAGGGAGGAACCTTTGTTAGCCTCTTTATCCGCCTCAAAGTTGTTTTTCCTCAAAACATGGAAGAATTTGATTTTTTTGAAGGAGGAGACTTGGGCTGCGATTTCGTGGATTAGCTGCCGCAGGAGCATTTGATTAGGCATAAGATTTCTGGCTAGAGCACAAATAACATTTATGGAGTCTCTAATAACAGTTAACTCAGAGATTCCCAACGATTTGGCTATCCTCAACCCTTGCCATAAAGCTAAGGCTTCAGCCATATTATTAGTGTCATCGCCAAGTCCCCAAGCGAACCTAATATCCAAAGATCCATCCGGACTGAAGAAACTCTGCCCCCCCCTGCCGCCCCAGGATTTCCCTTAGAAGCTCCGTCAATGAACAACTCTCCTATTTAAGGAACGTAGCCAGAAATTGAGCTCGGGTTCCTCCATCCTATTTTCCCAAGGTTTCCTTTTCTGAGCAGGAGGCGTCAGGAGAGGCTTAGGAGCAAGCATGTTAAGCCATCCATCCAAGACTGGAGGGTTGGAGCAAGGCTCAATCCAAATCTGTGAAAGACATTCTCCCGACAGACCAATAACTTTAGTTGCAACCTGATCAGCCTTTTATTGTCGCTTTCTAAAGATTCGGGAGTTTCTTTCCAACCAAATATTCCAGATAATAATTGATTCGGGGGACTTCCGAATGGGGGCTTAGCCTGCCCAGGGAGGGACGATTTCCACAAGATTTTGGTGAAGTCACAAGAAATAAGAATGTGCTCCACATTTTCTTCATGGTTAAGGCAGAAGGGGCATCTTGTAGGGCCTTCCCACCCTTTTTTCTTAAGGTTGTCCCCAGTAAGGATTTTGTTGTGAAGAACTGTCCACACGAAAAGTCAATTTTTGGGAGGCTTTTGACAGCCCAAATGCTCTTCCAAATAGTCGAGTTCTCATAGTTCGCAGAGCATGCAAGAAGGTTATAACTAGTTGAAGTAGAGTACTTACCCGATCTGTTCCCCCATCCTTTGGAGTCTTTGGTTGTGGCGGCTTCAGGGGATTTCCCTTTTAAGTTCCTGAAGAGCTGCCTCTTAGTGTCAATCATCTGAGGTGGGCAAGGGATATCCCAGTCCTTCCAAGAGCCATCAGGATTCCATTCTGAGATATCCCAAATGGTAATCATGTTCCTGTTAAGCATATGAGTTTTTAGCTCTCCCATGTCAATGGATTGATCCAGGGGAGGGTCTCCCATGATTGAGTCCCCCCAAATCTTGATTTGTTTACCATTCCCAGGGATCCAAGTTAACTTGGCCGAAAAGAAAGGGAAGGCTTTGAGGAGAATAGGGAGGATGGCTGAGCCCTTTCTGACAACGAGGGGGTAGTACAGGCATCTAAGACGACTTTTGGAGAAGTATTTTTTCCAAAGGGTTGCTTTGCACCACATGAGTTTGCCGGAGATGATGTTCCAAAGTATTTTGGCTCCCAGAGCTAAGTTTTGCAGAGCCAACTGTCTGATTTGCAGACCACCGTCGAGCCAAGGTTTGGTTACTTTGTCCTAGCTGACCAAGGGAAGCTTCTTTTCATTTTGCTTTCCTCCTTTCCAAAGGAAATTTTTGAGTAGGGATTCAATGCGGTTAAGAATGCCTTTGGGAGCCAGCAGGATGGAGCACTGATAGGTCAGAATACTAGAGAGAACAGCCTTAATGAGAACTACTTTCCCGGCTGGGTTCAACCATCTAGCTCCCCAAGTGCTAATCATGTTCTTAATTTTTTCAATAAGAGGGAGCCAAGAGGAGGATTTCGGGGCGGATCTGAAGATGGGGGCCCCAAGATATTTGAAATCAGCCCACTGAGAGCTCCCATTGATGCCAATAATTCTACTGATGTCAGTTAGGTCTCTAGGATTACAGTTCCAAGTAAGGATCTGGCTTTTGTTATAATTTATGAGGCTACCTGAGGCTTCTTGGTATTTCTCAAGTTCCCTTTTGAACAGTCTTGCAGAGACCACACTGGCACCTCCAAGAAGGATCGTGTCATCACTGAACTGGGCATGGTTCACATCCTTGACCCCACGGGATATGCGAAGCCCAAGGAGCTCATTATTTTGCTGGCAGAGGTCAAGCTGGAAACTGAGCACAGAGGCTTGAATAACATAGAGCATAGGAGAAAGAGGACAAACTTAATGGAGCCCATGAGAGGCTTGGAAGAAGTTAGATGCATGCCCTTTTACAAACGGGGCTATCCATGGGGATTTGATACAGGCTTGGATCCATCTGACAAAGACGGGATCAAAGCCAAACCGAAACATGACCTGGAACAGAAAATCATATCACACTCTGTCAAATGCGTTTGCTAAGTCTAGTTTCACAACCATACCTTTTTCCCGGTGACTGATGCTAGAGTGGATCGCTTCCTGAACCAGAATTATGTTGTCGGCGATCTGCCTCCCTTAGACGAAGCCTCCTTGGTTCTTAGGAACGATGGAAGGTAGCACAACTTTGATCCTATTAGCAATAACCTTGGTGATGACTTTGTAACCAATGTTGCAAAGAGAAATGGGCCTGAATCTATCGAAGGATGTATCCCCTTTCTCTTTAGGGATGAGGGCGAGGAAAGCCGAATTGGTGCTCCCTCCAATCTTAGTGCAATTCTAAGATTTGCGGACCATTCTAACCAGATCCTGTTTCATGATTTTCCAGCAAGCTTTAAGAAATCTGGCAGTGAACCCGTCTGGACCCAATGCTTTGTCAGGATCCATGGCCACGAGAGCCCTTTTTACTTCTTTGTTTGTAATCGGGGCAGTAATCTTTCTATTATTGGATCGGCTAAGCAGATGGGGAATTGCATCCATAATGGGGGAACCCAGAGGTGAACCTTCATCGGAGTAAACTCGTTGGAAGTGGTCGTGGGTTGCCTTTTTTATCTCTTCAAAATCCTTGGAAGTTTGGCCCTGGATCTGGATTTCTTTGACCGCTTTGAAGTCTTTCCGACCCTCCACTTGCTTATGAAAAAAGCTAGAGTTCTGATCTCCAGCTTTTAGCCATAGGCATCTAGACTTCTGTCTGAAATTTTCTTCCTCCAACCTGCAGGCCTCATGAAGGGAACGATGAAGAATGGCTTCTTTTTCTAGATTGGCGAGGTCCAAAGGATGCTCTTCCTGGGATAGTTTATGGTTTTCCAGATTGCGTTGGGATTCCAGCCTAACGGCAGAAGGGGATGCAAGGGTCTTAGCCCAAGCCTTGAGGGATATTTTTAACCTTCTTAGCTTGTCTTCCAATGTTTATTGTATCGTTGTTATCTTTGCGAAATGTCTATGTTTATGATGATACCTTTTTTATTTCATTTCGTTCCCACATAAATCCAGATCAAAATAATAACCATGTGTATGTTGCATCGAAGCATTGGCTAAAAGATGCTTACACACCCAGATGAACATTATTGCATTGAATAAATTTAATTATGCAATGTTGTTAACCATCTAATGGGATTTGAATTGTAGGGAATACTATGGCCTACAAGAAAATGATGATGAAACTTGGTCTGAAGGACAAGTGATCCCGCTGACATACAGATGGATTAGAAGCATAAATCCCTTAGAAGCATGACTCTCAGCCCAGAAAGAAGGATGATTTCCAGTTTTAATAGTTAAGTGGAAGTCATGATATCAGCCAAATGAGGACCGAATACATACTTGAACACATGACCCACAAGCCCAGACTATCTCATGTAGAGATTGCCGATTAGAAGTGGAAGGCTTCAACGAATGTCAGTCTCTTTGCTACAGTTGTTTGTCTCTTCAACGATTATGGAAAGCATCTACTTTCCAGTCAAAGTCATTACATATGGATTTGGGAGGACAAAATTTACTTAGCCGATTTTTGAGGAGACAGAGGGAGTTATCCCTTAAGATGAGGATCTTGGCCTATTGCATCACTTATGGATGGTGTGGAAGAAACTTGATGAAGTATTTCTAAGTTAAGGAAGAGCACAGTTGAGATCCTGAGCAAATCGAGCATGATGACAGTGGCTACACTGATGGGGATGTTGTTTTGAACCATACAAAATAGTTGAAGGATCCTTTATGTACCTGGTCATCACCAAGATTAGATACTTACATTGTATCTATGGACTCTCTAGAGAGGGAGCGGGATGCTCAGATGCCGAGGGAGAAGAACGCTACAACACAAAGGGAGGACTCCTAGACACCTTGAGATGGGGTGGGGAAACTAACTTCTTAATACTCTCAGGTTCATGATTTTTAGTGATACGATCTGTTATTATTTTTCATATCTAGAATAGGGTAGGCCATAAATGTCTGGCCCAATATACTTGATGCCTCTGCTAGCTAACATATGTGCAGGACTATAGTCTCTCTCAGAGAACTCTATGAGTAGTATTCTCTGGATCACTCCACGAGGAGTGAGGAGATCTCTCAGACATATTGAAAAAGGAATGGAACAGTTATCACACATTGGTACCTATATGACACAAGATGGAGTCGCACTCTACTCCCTTATACTTCGTGATGGAGTGGGGAGATTGGTTCAATGATTATGCCCCTCGCTAAGAGGGAAGGATGAGTTCTATGTGAACTCTTTGTCCTAATGTGAACACCTATGAACAATGATGGTGACTCTTTGAGAACACTTGAAGTTGTAGGTACACATTCGGGGACAAGTGATTCCATAAGAATACATATGAACAGTGACAGTGACTTTGTATGAACACTTGAGTTCTAGGTGAACACTCATGGACAATGATTCTACACATGTGAACTATGACGGTGATCCTGTGTGAACACCTGAGTTATAGGTGAATATTTGTAGTCGATAATTTGGTGTGGACATATGTGATCTATGACGGTGATTCTATATGAACTCCTAAGTTTTGGGTGGACGCATGTGAGCCATACAGTGGTACCTAGGTCCGACACTAGTATGTTATGTTAGACATAGATTCGATGCTAGTATGTCATGGTACATGGATCTGTAGTTCGTTGGGTAAGTCATGACAACATACCTAGCTCTGGCACTAGTAAGTTATGTTATGTATAGCTTTGAAGCCAATAAGTCATGGTGCATGACTTTGTATGCCCACATGAGTAGAGACATAGTCAAGACCTTCGATGACTATTCAAGACTCATCCTGGGGATAGAGTAATAGTCAAGGTTTCTGATCACTATGTGCATAGTCCAGACTTCCAAGGACTATCGGAGACTCATCCTAGGGATGGAGTAATAGTCAAGGTCTCTAAGGACTATGTGCGACTATCCAAGACTCATCTTGGGGATTGAGTAATAGTCACACTGTTGGTTCTGTACGAACCTATCTTCATATCCAACATGAAACAAGGTTGGATCTATCGAAAGACATATGTGGTCTTCACATCCAACATAAAATAGGGTTGGCTCTGTGAAGGACGTGTGGTATTTGTATCCAGCATGAAAGAGGGTTAGCTCTGCAAGAAGACGTATGTGGATTACATCTAGTATGAAAAAGGATTGTCTATGTAAGATCGTGCATCCAATATGAAAAAGGACGGGCACTGCTGAGAGCTACATCCAGTATGAAAAAAGATTGGCTTTGTAGTGGTACACCTAGCATGAAAAAGGGTTGGTTGTTGTATGAATATAGACTAGGTCGAGTTGTTCCATATAGACTCCATGTTTTATGGTTGGGAGATTTATGGGTTGTAGCCCATACATATATGATAAAAGTCTCACATAAAGCTATGGCCCTTGTGATACCTCATCTGATTGTGGCCCTTATGGATATTATGAGGCTGTATCTCGTGATGTGACATATAATTGCTAGCAGTGATAGTTCTAGTGAGCTCTATGGGATGTGTAGATGCATGTTGATTACATGCATGTTTCCCAACGAACTGGGTTGAGCTAAAGCATGTTGACTTGTCACTTGGTGCATGCTTCCCCAACGAAATGGGTTGAGATGATGCATGTATGACTTCCCTGGAGCTAGTGCATGTTCTTCAATAAGCTGGATTGAGCTGACGCATGTTGTTTGATGGACACTTCTTAATGGACTAAGATTATGTCGGAAGACCTTCCTTATGATATAGAGATGGTTGAGATAATCATGATGTACTGATAATATCTAGATGAGTTCGAGTATGATAATACTAATTATGCCTCCCTGACTAAGAGGGAGTGTTGTTGTAGTATCCATGTGAGGCATCCTCACAAGTCAGCCCCAAAAGAATTATAATAAAATGTACTTTTATTATGAATTAACACAAGTTGGGGCCAGTTAAATTAGACAAGCCGTCCCAATGGAAAATAAGAATTCCAACGCCTTAGTGTATAAATAGAAGGTGTCCTCCTTCATTTTGACATCAAGCACTCGAGCAAGTTTGTTCAAGGAGAGAAAATAATTTCACTATTGCTAGAGGAAGACTGTTTTATGGGATTCTCCACTTTCGAGAAGTTTCTCTCTTGTGTTCTGGGGTGTGTGCTACTACTATCTAGATGTACATCAATCTCTATTGGAAGGTATGAGCTCGAGGGAGACAAACAGTTCTTTTGTCTATGGTTGGAAGATGATTGTGTATCATCGTGGTTAAGCAATCTCCACATTGTTTTGTTTATGTTCTTTGTCTTTCTTTTAGTGGTCCTGGTTTGCAACTGTCAAATTCTAACACAAACCCCATGTAGGGAAGGAGCATTCATGGCAATAAATAAACCTAGGTCATTATCACAACAACCACTCTAACTTGTTGCTAGACCACAATTTGGCGAACAAGTGAATACTATATTATGTAGTAATGTCTTAATCAAATGCAAATGGGGGTGTCCACAAGAGAGTGGTGCCTCTTACTAACATAATGGTTAACTAGTTCATCAAGGGGCAATAGCTTGAATGGATGGGAGGTAAGTCTCGTACTCTCCCCACCTGATTCAAATCCCCAACGAGAAATTTACCCACTGTGTCTCAAATGAAGGTCTAAGCACTCCCCCATTGTGATATCTCAGCCCTAGGTTGAGTCACAAGTCATTTGTATATGTGACCTGCAGATTTTTTTGTATACTCTAGAGGTATACTGGTAACCAATTTGGGTTGATCATGAGCGTTGCCCAAATCACTCTATTAAACTATTGAACCCCTTAGTTAAAAAAATAATAATGGTTGACCAATTATAGTGTGAGTATGCTTATTGCTTCACATTCCCTTTCCTTGTGCCAAAAAAAAAACTCTCACTAATAATACGGAAAACCCATGACTAAGTCAAATACATGTAACATGTGTGCATTCTAAAATTGTTTCTACAACATAAATATCTCTCTATATTTAAAAAATAAATCTTACATCAAATTCATCTTAACCAAATTTCCAAAAAGGTAATGTGTCAACCTATACAAAGAGGAATCAATCAACCCTAAAACTAACCCAAGGTTGATCCTAAAAGATCAATCCTTTAAACCAAGGTTTGGCAAGGTTTTACTTGGGGACCCCTATTTTATTTAAACTTGTTAAGTCAAGCTTCATCTTTGAAAATGCTTTCTTATCTTACATTGATAATGTGTTAGATTGCACAAGATATACTCCAAGGACTAAATCGGCTTCCAAACTTTGCAAACTCAAGGACTTAAACTTGTTTGATTGACTTCAAATGGAGAATATTGTCACATACCACACAACAAAAACTGTCTATAAGCTTCTAATCCCTGCAAATCGCACTAGGCATAGAGGGAGAGCATACACATTAAAGACTTATAGACTCCTTACAAGTGAGATCCTTATTTCTCATGAACCAAATCACACAGAGGATACATAGAGCTCAAAAACTCAGGACTCTCAAATCACAAAGACTCCTAATACTTTGAATGAATTCAAATGAATATTACAAGGTGTCTCTTATTTTAAGACTAAATTTGGTTAATCGCTGACCCAAAATCGACAAATATTACTTAAAAGAAAATATTCAGGGTAGCAGTGTGGACTCCACTACCATTATATCATCCCTTTAATGGTCCATTCAGACATATGGGGACCTAAACCAACACCTAAGACTGACAAAAGGACATACTAATGATATCAAACAAAGTGGACCTATTGTTAGAAACCCATAACACTTTCAGTCATATAGATCATATCATATGAGATAGATACAAGAATCTTCTCTGCATAAACACCATCCTTCACCGTCAGATGATAGATTTGGTCCACACTTGGTTTCTAGAAACATGCATTGGGGGAAGCATTGTTCGACGTCCGATCTAAACATGACCGGATTGGGTGCACAACATAAAGTTCAACGGGTTTTTTTTGTGGTGTGCCCAACTAATCTTCCTTCTTTATCCCTTTGAATGAATTTTTTGTTTATATAAACTTGAGGTTCCAAAGGGGTATATTTCCCTCCAAGGTGCTTTAATTTGAACTTAAACCGTAAATGATTTTGGTGAACCGTGATCATATTGGCTTGCAAATGTAGAATAAAATTGGCTCTTCTTTGCACCCAATATTGCCATGGGAATAATTTATCAGGGAATACTTATGTCCATCCTTGTTCTCTGCAAGATTAGATAATTAATTGATAGCTACTCCATGTCAAAGATCTCGATCCAAGATCAACATAAAACAATTATTTTCCATATGTATCGACAACATCTACCCATACTCCATGGAGGTTTATTGATTTAGAATAGGCATCTTGCATGCTTAAGAAGGTTGTCTTTTCCCGTCTTTCTAAAATCTCAATCTTCGTTGGGGAAGACTAAATTTATTGTATGAGAGCTATGACGAGCTACTTGTCTGCTTCTTTCTTGCTTTCATATTCCAAGAAATCTTTCCTTTCTTGGATGCTCATATGATCATTGTAGATCCTTTTCTTTTTGCGGATTTTCTTCTCTAAGAATACCCTTTCCTTTATTCAATGCTCCTGTTGAAAACATGTTTAAAGTGACACTTAACTCTTCCCTGGTTAACATGTCAACAATACAATTTAGGTGATTTGGTTTATAAACAATATAAAAATCAAATTTATGTAACGAGATAAACCATTTTAAAATTTTGGAGTTATTTTCATTCATAAGATTTTCATTCTTAAACATTCCAGGCATTATTTTTAGATATGTTCAAATAACGAACTTGACTCGCTTTAAGTATAGTCTAAAATGGTTGATTGTTTTCTTTGTAACCAAAATCTCTTTGTGACGAGAAGGGTAATTTAATTCAACACCCTTAAAGGATCTTGATGCATATCTACAAATCTCTTCTTGGTCTCCATGTATTACAATGAAAACACCACCCTAAGCTTTGTTGGACGCATTTGTTTCAATGACAAGGTCCCTAATGTCTCGAGGGAGAGCAAGAGCGGGAAGTTGTTTTACTTTTTCTTTAATCCTTTGGACAAATTTTGTCATTTTTGGCTCCATTTGGGAGGATTCTTCTTCAATCTTTGTTACAAAACATGGATGTCTTATGCTTGAGCTTAGTAGAATAGTCTAATGTAATTAAGGATACCTAAGAACTAATGAGCTGTAATTTTTCCAAAATATGGTTTAAAAAGTGAGAGAAAACCTCCAGAACATGGTCACGAAGAACAACTTGGCATCTACTGATCTTGAAACCGAGGAATTCTACTCAGTTTTTCCAATTTCCATTTTACTTTTTGAAAGCACAAGCTCATGCTGGTAGATCGGCTTATAAAATCCCTACCAATGCTTTAAATGGTCCTGCTGGAGGCCAATAAACTTACCTCATACGTGTTTTAGCTCACTAACTATCTGACTCAACAATTGAGATCTTTGAAGGATCCCACCGGTCACTTGGTAGGCCAACACTCTTCCTTCATCAATGACATATCTATCTACCACTTATAATTGATGATTAAATTGTTAATGGGAAAATCAATCCCTTGTTGAGGCCATACACTCTATTAGCTGGCATTTTGATCTTTAATAGGCTAAGCTGGTTATTTTATATGCCCGTTTATCTCCTAGTAGCTTAGGAATTCAAGCATCAGGTTTTAAAAGGGAACAACAATATTATTATTCTCCCATTTCTCCATTTCTTATTTGCAACCTTAATTATTTTCATATATGCTTGCTTTCTCATTGTTTTCTTTGTGTTTGGAGGATTGTATATCGTTGTTGGAGTGATGCCAGTTGTTAAAAGAGAGGGAAACACTTTGCTTAGAAATGTGTGGAACTAGAAGCATGAGAGAGATTGTGTGGTTCAAGGGAAATCAATTTGCAAAGGTTTTAATGGCGAAAGTAGCATATTGAAGTTTACATGGAAATTGAAATGTTTGTATGAGAAAACTAAAGTGAGAAACCCACTCAATAATGCATTTTTGAAATGTTTGTATGAGAAAACTCAAGTGAGAAACCCACTCAATATTGCATTTTTGAAATGTCTATATGAGAAAACTCAAGTGAGAAACCCACTCAACAATGCATTTTTAGTCCAAGGATGAGTGTGTAGTGTTTTGGGAGATCTAGAGTTGTTATTTTGACTTAAAAATCAATGTGCCATCATTCACATTGTCAAAGGGTAGTCAAAATATGAAAAAAACGATCCTACATTAATGGAATATGTTGTGGTCATTTGCCATTGTCAAAGGTGAATGAAAGGTTTTAAATGCACAAGTTGGAGTAAGAGGAGTTTTTATTTGAAGGATGCGTGTGTAGTGTTTTGGGAGACCTGGAGATGTACTTTTGATATAAAAATCAATGTGCCACATTCCCATTGTTGTAAGGTTGTCAAAACACGAAGACAAATGATCTTACATTACGCAATACATTATGGGTCTTGCAATTGCTAGAGGTGAATGAAAGGGTTTTAAATGCATAATAAATGGGCCAGGGAAATCTCAAAATTTCAACTCCCATACATAGGGACAAGAGGCTTGGATGGTGATTCTAAGGAAGAATATCCTAAGGCTTTCCTTATGACAAGAAATATTTTCAAGCCCAAGTTTTTAAGATCTTGTCCTCACCATAACCAAAGTTAGGATCAAGAGTAGTTTTGTAGCCTAAAATACCTAGAAATATTAGGAAGTTATTCCTAACATTAAAGGGAGGCAAATTTGTTTTGACCTTACTTTCAATAAACACTCCAAAATAAAAATTTGTTGTATGAGATGTAACGCTTTTCAACCTTGAGGATTTTTAAGATAGGGATCAAGACCATCCTAGAGATATTCGATGCTAGAGACTAACATTGAATTCCTTAGTATGGGATAAAGGATATGATTGAGCAATGCTTACATGGTCGTGTTGAATAAAGTGAACTATGGTTCACTCCCTCTTATTCAACCCTAGTATTGGAATCCCAAAGGAACTATGGAAACACTAGGAATGTGATATATCTAAGGATTTAAAAATAAACTAGTGTATGATTATTGATACCTATCCAAGAGGACAATGGTCGATGTAGGTTTGAACAAATTGTGGAGGCTTAAATATAAGTTGCCTACTTGTATTATTTAGTTGAGTATGTAGAGATACTTAATTGAGGCTAAGACAACCCTTTGCCACTTGTTCCCATATCCTAGGAGGTTTTATCGTTTCCCATTGCTTTGTTCACCTTGGTACTCATTAGCCTAAGCATCTTTTCTAGGTATTCCCTTCCACCATATCGTTTGGCATTGGGTTTTGATCTTTATGGCCATATGTCCATTGTCTCCCAATCCTATCTCTTGGAAACAAACCTTTAAGGAAATAAATTACCTCCTTTCATGAAATTTCAATTTGTATGGAAATATGTCAAGATTGAAACATTGTTTCTAATTTGGAAAAAATAAGCAATGTTACTTTTAACAAAACCTATACAAATATATGTTTTCTTAGCCTAAATTTATAGCGACATGTATTAACATCCCCTCGTAGATAAGTGTGCATGTCTAGGAATTTGAGTTAGATGTTGTCTACCCATGCTAGTTTATAAATCAATGGGGTGGATCCACTTATACCATGAGTCTAGAGCCCCTTGCAACTTCTTTAACTCCCTTAGCTCATTAGTAGTAGACTAGAGTGAAGGGTAACTTTAACCTAGAGTTGGTTTGGTCATAAGGGAGCATTAGGAGCACACTCATAATCGGCCTTGCGACCCTATATCCAAGCCTTTTGACAACAAGATTGCTTTGTTCAGCCCTAGCAAACACAATACAAATATCTTCTTCCATCAAATAAAATTTCAATTTGCATGGTAGCAATCAAGGTTGAAACTTTGTTTCTAATTTGGGAAAAATAATAATGTTAATTTTAAGAAAACCTTACAAATAGATTTTTTTGTAGGCTTATTGGGTATATATGTGTCTTAATCTCTCCTTTCAAATCATAATGCATTCCAAGAAGTTGAGTTAGATGTTTCCTACCTATGTTAGTTTATAGATCACTAGGGTGAAACCCCTTGTACCATGAATCAAGATTCCCCTTGGCTTCATTGGCCCGCTCATAGTAATCCTAAGAAAGTAAATGGAAACTCAGACATAAAGTTCATTGGGTTATAAAATAACATCATCCAAGCAATCACAATTGGCCTCACAACCTTGCATGCAAGCCTCTAAGCAACAAGATTTCTATATTGGCCCCTAGTAAATTCAAAAGTCAATATACTACCAAAACAATATAATGATAGACAAGAGGTTGAAGCTCTAGAGCTCGTGCCACAAACTAAGGGATGTAGGTCTGAACAAGGATGACACAGATTATCCTATTATAGGGATATTCCCAATCTTTGCATTATATTTTGTCATGATGAATTTGAAGTCAATTTTTCTTAATGTTTGTATTTCCCATGATAACATTGAAGTTTTGGACCCTTGGATTTTTGTGATTCACACAAAGTCATGTTATGATAATTTGCCTTGGATATAGTGATTACAATAATGTTAGTTATATTTTAAGGCTTATAATGCTCTTGAGGATATCGCAATCAAGTTTTCTCAAGTAGACCATAACTTTTGTAAAATGAGCTCATGTACATATTTAAATATGTTAGTGTCATTAATGTTATTGGTCATTCTTAATAAATATAAATTTTTATTTGCCCACATTGGGTGCCCTAGCATGCCCAAGTGCCTTTCTCATGATCCTTCCAAGCATCACCAAGAAAGGGGCATCAGGAAGGTGGATTGTCCAACTCTTAATGAATGTTGACGGCATTGAGAATGTTGACATTATGGTTTGAATTGGAACTCCCAACTCACGCGAGCGAGGCACCAAAATTTTTACTAGTCTTATGCCGATGGATGCGACCTTGGATCTGATACTCATGGCAATTTCATACCATGTTAATCCATGTACAAGCTCGAATGTGTTGGTTTGGAATCCAAATAAGATGCGTAAATAGATAAGTTCTTTGTTTTTTGTTTTTTTGCTCCTCCTCCATTCACCTTGCTTCCACTCTTCTTTCCTGGCTTGGCCCCTTTTTCTTAGTTGGCTTCAGTGCTTCCCCTCATTTCACTTTGTTCCAATTATGGTTCGCACAAGGACGATTGAGCAGAGGAACAAAGTCGGTCCTCAACGCTCCCATATGCCTCGGGCTATCCATGATAAGGACAAATCTAAGGCCTGTTTTGATCAGTTGGTGCCTCCACCAATTCAATGTCATCTGCACAACAAGGAAACCAAACTCCAGAAATGTTGTTGCAGGCCTCAACCTGACAAGTTAATTACTGATATGGGTAAGATGGAAGATGATGTTGATTCCAATCGCACTATAGAAACTTGTTATACATGGACCCTTGGAATTTTCTAGCAGACCAAGGCCCTTCTTAAGTAAACGATACTAGATATGAGGAAGTGTGTTTTCATGAGGGATTGCAACGAATTAGTCTTCACACATGCATGGACCAGATGGAAACTTGGATGCGGCGTGTCACTAACGCCCATGTGGACTCAGACAACAAGACCAATACCAAACTCAAGATTTTGACCTGTAAGCTAAAAGGAAAATCCTTTTGCTATGTCTTGAAAAATTATGGTGGGGTTCATACATCCTCTAGATGCTCTTCCGAAGAGCCTTGTGGTGTCCCGCCTCCCAAGGTGGAACATGATGAGCCTTCCAACATGAAAAAGACTAGTCAAGGTGGTAAGTACTCTATTCATTCCCTTGTCATTCTCTAAGACGATAATTAGTGTTATTATAGTTAGGTTTTACAGGTCTCGAGATTCTAGTATTTTATTTTGATGGTTAATGGCAACCTTAACCCCCATCTTGTGGGGGATCTTTACAAAAAATTCTTTTCATGCGAATAAGAACACGCCCAAACAGACTCTACCGAACGAAAGGATTGTATAAATATTGAATTCTGACATTCTGAAGAATTGAACCTAATGAATAAATAATTGGTATGGCTCCTAAACTCTTCATACATATATCCTAATAAGTAGTTCTGGTACAATAGTCTCTGTCTTCTATACAAAATGTAGTATTGTTGCTTGCAGTTGACATGTGGACTCATCTTTGTTGCCCGATGGCTCTTTCCTCTTTGTACAATTTTTCATCTTTTTTAATAGAACACAAACTTATAAAAATATATATAAATTTATATTTGTATAATTAAAAGTGCATTTAAGTACTTTAGTTTAATAATAATAACAGAAAGATGTTACCCATTAGGCTAGCTCAAGTGGTTGAGTGCTGTAACTTGTGAGCAGAAGGTCTCGAGGTCAAATCCCCAAGTGGCTATTCATTGCTATATAAGAGCCTCACTTGATGTACCCATTGGGACCTAGCTCCGTAATCAAAGCAAATGGGGTGAGGCCCCTTCGGGTGGGCCCTCTGTGATTTCTTCTTGTTGACATAGCATCCCTACTAAGGAGTTTGTGAACTGCAACGTAAAAAATAACAGAAATATGTTATTTAACCTCTTTCCTTCTTCATTTGTATAAATGTAAGAAGAAACATTTTATTATAATTAAACAAAACATAGTTAGAAACTTGAGGAGAACTCTCTAGAGTTCTCTTTTTCTATAGGTCACATTTGGTAGTTGTTTTTACCCTTGAACTAAAAAGTGGTGCTATTGGTAGCACACCTTCTTCTTCTTCTTCATTTTTTTAGGTTAAAATTACATATTTTTTTTCCACCATGGCCTTAATTTATCATAAAGTTCCAAAGAAAACTAGAAGTTTACAAGGAATTAAGACCATGGATGGTGGCAAAAAACTGTAATTTAAAATTCAGAAAAAAGGACTGCTACCAGTAGCACCACTTTTCTATTCAAGGGTTGGTTTTTTATGGTTTTGACCCAAAAAGATGGGTTTTTAGAGCTCGATTTCTTCTTTTGAGGCCATAGTTCTTATTGAGTTGATAACTATGTTACAAATATTTTACGGTTCTCTCTTGTGTACAATTTCATATTTTGTTCTAGTTTATTTTCATTATATTGTATCATATCCAAGGTTAGAAGAAGTCAAGGCTTAGAGCAGGTGAAGACCTAGAAACTGGTTTGTTAGTGATGATTCAAGTAATTGCAATTTTTGTTGAACCATAGAGGAGGGAATTTTTAAATTAGAGCTTGTATAGTTTACAAAGTCATGCAAAATTTACATAGTTGTATGAAAATGATACTTTACAAATTTGTATAGAATATATGTAGTAGCCATAGTCATATTGATTTTTGAAACTACTATTGTATGAATCTTCAAGGAGCCACCACATGTAGATTTTAGAAATAATTGGTGTACATGCTTTTATTGAGCGACGGTGTCATCAACATAAATTTTCTCCGCATTACTATAATGACTCTTTGTTACCCTAGTACACCATCAATAGATGCATAACCTACATCAATAGTAGCTTCATCCCATCATATGACCCCTCTTATCAAAATTTGGCCATCAAGAGACCCTTCCTCAACAAAGTTTGACCATCAAGAGGTATCCTCTCAACAAATTTTGACCTTCAGGAAGCTAGCGTATATATAGGCCTACTTCCCGCACTAGAAAACTTAGACAGTACCTCGGTTAGTGTATAATCAATGAAAATAATGCCCCATCAAGTGTCGTGATACCCTTTAGAATCCCTAATTTCTGTGATTTTAGGATAATATTTAGGAATTAAGGCATGTGCCTACCTAATTGGTGTGCATGAAACTATAAAGAAGCAATTATGAAGTGTCAAATTCCTCTTTAACTCCTATTGATCCATAAAGTTCCATAAATACTCCACTGGAACAGTTCGTCGCAATGGATTTTACAACTTATTTCGATTGAATGCTAAATAAAACTAGAACCGAAGGAAAGATAACTAGAGCAAAGAAATACGTAATACACACAACAACGCAATATATACCCTAGGAAAACCCACTATGGGGAAAAACCTAGCAAAAAATGAGGACTATGCCTTACTCTTTTATATAGGATGCAAATACAAAGGAACGTGTACTCTCTATGGAGTTACATGTGACTTTATGGCCAGAATGGCTACTGCAATATCTCACCTCCTATTTTATGCTCTAATATCCACTCCCGTGTTGTTGCTCAACCATGGAACAATACAATAACATCATAAGAAATGAAGCCCCTTCTTCTTCTAACGACTTGGTATTTAACATAGCCCAATAGTCATATAGGGTTAATTTTAGGGTTTTTGCATACCTAAACTCCTAATTAGGGTTAGGTTTTTGGACCTTCTAGAATGTTCTTAAAATTACACACATGACTAACTCCACATGTGTGAGAAATGAAAGCTGACGTGGAATCCACTCGATACCATGGTGGTTAACTAGTTAGGTCAACTTGCGGGAAGCATAACTTCCACATACAGTCTTCGTTTGAGGTGATTCTTGGACCATTGGAAAGGTTTTTATGTGTAGAATCTCATATAGGCATGTGTCACAAGTGTTGAATTTTTTACCATAGAAAACATCATTTAGACCCTCAAATAACTCTCGAAGGTTCTAGACCCAAAATCTACAAAGTGAGACCTACCCCTAAAATGGGCCCTACAAGCCAATTCATCTAATCTCTCCACCTCAAAAGCACCAAAATAGATGAGAAATTTTATATTGATCCATTTTAGATCACACCTCCCCATTTTGGGAGGATTTTGGTCCCCAAATAACGTGAGGAATGTTTTCCTCTTCCTTATCCTTATAATGTGAGGAATGTTTTCCTCTTCCTTATCCTGCATGAGATTTTGGTGCTTAGTTTTCTATAGAAGGTTAGACCCACTCAAGTTCCTAGTCCAATATGGAAGGTTCATAGAGATCCAAATTTTTTGAACTCACTACTGAGTAAAGGACCGTACCATAATGCCTTATCTCTTACCTTCTCCAACACTTCAAAAGGACCATACAATTTTGCCTTGCTTTTCTTACCGAGACCTTGCATTATTTTCTTATTCAAGTGCAACCAAACTTTGTCTCCCACCTTAAATGTTTTCTCAACCCTGTGTTGGTCATGTCTTTCCTTGTACTTTTCATGTGACCTCTTCAGTGCCTCATGTACTTGTAAATGAGTTTGTCTAATTTTATCAATTATTTTTTTAACTCTCAATGCTTCACCTATGGTGTCTTCCCTCACTCCCCTTTGTTGTTCATAAACAACATCTAGAGGTGAAGGTGTAGATACCCAAAACAAGTTTATGAAGGGGACTTTCCAATAAAAGTTTGGAATGATCTATTATAAGAGTGTTGGATTTATATTAGGTTTTCATCTCAAGTCTTCAGATGCTTATAATTGTAACCCCTGAAAAGCTGCACCAATGTCCCGTTGACTACTTCTGTCCACCCAACTTTTTGTAGATGGAATGTTGTAGATCTCTTCAACTTAGTATCTATCTTTTTCCAAAGGGTGGTAAAAAAATGTACTAAGAAATATAGTATCCCTATCTGAGATGATGCTCCTTGGTATCCCAAAGTGCACCCAGACTTGTTCAAATAACTTGTTTGTCGCTTCTTGTCCTTTGATGGTGTTTTTACAAGGCATAAGAATGCACATCTTGTTGAATCTATCAACTACCACAAATAACTAGTCATGTACTTTCCTAGTGGTTGGAATACCACCCACAAATCCGTGGAGATGCTCTCCCATGGCCTTGTAGGAACATGTAAGGGATGGTATATACCTTGCTTCCTAGTACTGGGCTTGATTATACAACTAAGTATGAATCCTCTAGTAAATTGAGCTACATCCTCTCATATTATAGGCCAATAAACACACCTTTGAAAGTTGGCATTTGTCTTCCCAACACCAAAATTCCATGCAACTTTGGATGTGTAATCCTCTCTCATGAGTTGTAATATCTCATCTTTAGGAACATAGAGCTTGTCTAACTTGTAGTCTAACCCATCCTGGAGATAAAAATTAGCCTTGTTGTCACCTTCTTTTATCTGGGATTGACCATATAGCTATTGAAATACCTCCTTGAAGTCCTCATCTTCCGTGTATTCCTCCTTGTATGCATCATGGGTGAAAGGATCCATATGCATAAGAGTACCCAAAGTTATGATCTTGATCATAGGTGGCCTTGAGAACATGTCTTCCAGCTTATTTGTACTTCCCTTCTTGTATTTGATGATTAGATGTAACTACTGTAAAAATCCCATCCATTTGTAGTGTCATGTTTGATGTAGCTTACTCTGGGACTGTAAGTACTGCAGTGGCTCGTGATTAGTGCGAATGATGGTCTCCTTGCCCCTCAGATAATGCTTCCACTTCTTACCAACTTGAACTAAGACATAGATTTCCTTATAATATGTGGGGAAGTTTAAGATGTCACCTTGGAACATTTTAGAATGATAACATATTGACCTCCCTCCTTGCATCAAAACCACTCCCATAGCATACCCACTTGCATTTATCTTCAATTCAAAATAATTATGTAAGTTAGGCAATGTGAGAATTGGTGCTTGATTGATCTTTCGCTTGAGCTATTCAAAGGATTTTTGTTGATTCCATCCCTTTTGGAGCCCCTTACTACTGACAATTATAGAATGGAGAGGTGCAACTACCACCAAAATGGAAGCTATGAAATTTTGAAGGTATTGTGTTGCCCCCTAAAACAACTCCTAACTTCAATGATATTTGTAGGAGTAGGCCACTTAGTGATGACCTACATCTTTATAGGATCAATCTTAAGTTCTGCTCCACCAATCACATACCACAAATACACCAAATACCGCTAAGCAAATTCATATTTCTTAATGTTTTCCAACAATTGATGCTTTTTCAAGGTTTCCAACACTTACTTGAGATGTGAGATATGTTCTTCACAGGTAGAATTATAATCCAATATATCATCTAAATACGCTATCAAAAATGAATCTATGAAAGGGCACAATAAATCATTCATCAAATGCATAAATGTAGTTGGTGCATAACATGAACCAAAAGGCATTACAAAACATTCATATAGACCTTTCCTAGTCTTGAAGGCAGTCTTCCAAGTGTCTTATTCGTTCACTTGTATTTGGTGGTATCCCTATTTGAGATCCAATTGGTATAGCAAATCATTGATCCTAGGCAAAGGGTATTGATTCTTGAGGGTGATATTAACTTTGTAGTCAATACACACCCTCCAAGGCCCATCCTTCTTGGTTACTATGATAATAGGTGACCCATAAGGTCAGGTGCTTGGTTATATTATTCCTTGCTCTAACAATTGCTGCAACTGCTTCTTCATTATTTATGCTTCCGGAATAAACTATATGTATAGTCCGATCTTTGACAATGGAGAATCTAGAAATAGTTGTATCTCATGCTCCTAGAACACTTCTCTGTATGTTAGCAAAAGGTTCTCCAACTAGTGTTTATGATCTTTGGTACATCCCTCCAGGGATTCCCTTGCTTTTACTGATTCACCCTCTTGTTGATTATGTCTTAAGAAAAGAAACACAAACCTTCTACTTGAACTGGTCATCTTTTTCACTTACTTGGCACTTACCGGTGACATATTTGGTTTGTCTTTGTGCGCGTTGATGATGAAATATTTCCCATCCTTCATCAAGTGGTATTGGTTTTCTCCCTTCATGAAGATCACATCTCTCTTATATATATGTAGGGGCTTTCAAACACTACACCACAAACATCAAGGGGTACTATGTCTACCTTCACTTCATCAATGTAATTTGCACATATGGAAACTTTAATGTTGCATTGTTTTGTGACTCTAAGATATATATCCTTATTTACCCATCCCGATGCATAGGGGTTAGGATGACCATGTACTTCTAATCCAAGCTTACCTACCAGATCTGTTGTTATGAGATTGGCCTGTGAACCAAAAACAAATAGAGTATCTACCTTGGTCTTCTTGATTTGGATCTTGATATGGAAGAGTTTTGTCATGTCCTTCTCTTCCTTGTGATGAAGGATACTTAGATTCACCTCCTTCTGCACTGAAGTGCAGACAATCTTCTCATCCACATCTGAGCTACTCTCTACATCTTTGCTTGAATATGTGGCTAGAAGGTTCTTCTTCTTTGCATCCTTCTCACAGTTCTTAGGGTTCATCTATGGATGTAGCTTCCAACACATTTCTTCAGTGTGACCATTGAATTTACATTGGTTTTTGCATCCTTGCATTGTTGTTTGCGGCTCTATTCTTCTTATCTTTTCCTTTCCACTTATCCTGCTCCTCCTTGTAAGCATTTTGCTTCTCCTTATTTTTAGAACCACTTGGATGTCCTCTTTTGTGGCCTATATTTTTCCAGGAGTTTTGTTTGCACACAGGACTCATTAATTGTCCTAGGCTTGAAGAGAATTACTTGCTTCCGTAAATGACTATGTAAACTGCTCATATACTTGAGGAGTACATCTAGATTATTGGGTAAGATATTCAACATGATATATATCTTCTTGAATTTGGTGGTGTACTATTGCGCACTCTACCTTTTCCTTTTCCTGAAGTAATGCCACCGAATCCACTGGTCCTCTACATACCCAATAGGGTATAACCGTGACTTAATGAGGAAATCCTCCCACTTAGTTACTGGTGGGTCACCCTCCAGCCTAAATGCCTCAATGTGGCTCTCCCAACATGTTAATGCATGGTCCTTTAAATTCAATTTGGAAAATGAAATATTATGCTCCTTGTATATGTTGTGTATACTAAAATAGACCTCTAATTATTGCAAACCATGATTAAAATTTAAAGCATCAATCTCACCTTGGTATGGCTTGGTATCCACTTTCATTTCCATCTTAAATAAAGACTAGGAAGGAGTTATGGAAACAGAAATTGGCTGCTCTTTCTTGAGCTCCTTCCTCTACTCCTTTCCTGGGTCACCTTTCCTTCTTATTTCCAATCTGATCCAATCCTTGATTTAGAGCCCTCCAACATCAACAAAAGGTCCAAAATTGCTTTTCTAGATCCTCCACGAGGATCAAGGTGTTGTGTGTGATATCAATGGTTTATATTTCCATTGTTGTAAATCCCTGCTCATATTCTTTGTTTCTCTTTCACTAGACTCATTCCCCATGGCTAGGGTTGGAAGACTTTTTTTTCTTTATTCCACCACTATACCCTACGATTCCCCACAAGAACCCAAAGAAAACTACTCCAATACCAATATGATTTATAAATTGTCATGGATTACTAACAAATCTTATAACTTAGTCTTTTTATTAACTTATTTCCATCGAGTGCTAAATAAAACTAGAATCGAAGGAAAGATAACTAGAGCAAAGAAATAGATAATCCACACAATAACACAAGATATAGTTTGAGAGACCAACTATGAGTCACAATGAGGACCATGACTTTCTCTTTTATATAGAATGAAAATACAAAGGAATGGGTACTCTCTATGGACTTGCCTATGACTCTATGACCATAATGGCTACTACAGGATCTCCTACCTCCTCTATTATGCCCTAATATATAGTCTGATGATGTTACTCAACTACAGAACAAAACAATAACATCGTAATGAATGGAACCCCTTCTCCTAACAACTTGGTATTTAACATAGCATGATAGACATCCAGAATTAATTTTAGGGTTTCTACATACTTCAACTCATGATTAGGTTTAGTTTTTTGGTCCTTATAGAATGGTCTTAAAAGTCCACACATGCCTAGATCCACATGGGAGAAATGAGAGTTGATGTGGAATCGGTACCATGGTGGTTAACTAGATAGGTCAACTTGTAGGAGGCATAACTTCCGCATACAGAATTTGTTTGAGGCGATAATTGGACCACTGGAAAGGTCTCTGAGTGTAGAATTGTGTCGATGGGCATTGCAGAAGTGATGAACTTTTGACCCCAAAAAAATTATTTAGACCCTTAAATAGGCCCTAGAGGGTTTTGGATCCAAATCTGTAATGTCCCTAAAATGTGCCCTACAAGAAAATTCATCCAATATCTCCACCCATAAAGTACCAAATCGATTTTGGATCACCTATGATCATCATTATCCATGGAATTAACTCTATGATCAAGCTAATTCTAAGTCAAAGATGGGATTCTTTAGGGTTTCCTTTCAAAAACAATAAAGAGACCATCATGTGTCACACCATATCATTTTTATTCAAAGCAAGGTTGTGCTAGTGTTTTTCCAAGAGACTTGAATATCACTTCTTCTTGACTCCCCCATTTAGCCTCCATTTAGTAAGTAAAAGAGTAAAGGATCATTCAACGAAGCAAATTACCCTCCCAATGGTGCAACACAGGAGGCCACCTTCACTTCAAAAAGTTACTCCAAGGTATTAGTCATGGGTTGTTTCCCATCCTCATGAAGGATTTTCCCTTCAAGTAGCTCCCCACATGTTTTAGTTGAAGTTCCATATTTCCATATTACAACAAGATGGCCCAAATACAAAGTAGGAGTTACCCTTCCCACACTTCCTTCTTTAGCTCACATCCTCTTCTTGTACAACACAGATACAAAGTTCATCGGTGATTATGTTATTCGATATGATGCAACCTTTAGTTTGCATCTCCTTTACTTGGACTATATATTATCCAGATTATTGTATTATGTACATTGGCATGGCTTCTTCTCTTCCATTGTCCCATTATTGTGCTCTATCTTGGCCTCTTCTCTACCATGATCCTTGTTGTATTATCAACCTAGCTTCACATAGCATTGGTCCCTCTTGTATAATATCAAGACATCTTGACGAGTATGGATACACCCTACTTATCTCTATTGAAATCTCATTCACTACTTTAACACTTTAACCTAGCTTCACATAGCATTGGTCCCTCTTGTATAATATCAAGACATCTCGACAAGTATGGATACACCCTACTTATCTCTATTGAAATCCCATTCACTACTCTAACACTTTGGTTTGTTGTATGTGCAAGTGGTTCTCTCGGTCTCTTTTCACAATCAATTCTCCTTTAAGATCACTCCACTCCTTCTTAATATATATATATATATTGGTCATACAATGACCTCCTAACCTCATACCTTAGAGGTCAATTGTTTTCGACCCAAATTTTCTCCATTGTACTTTAGGGACTCTTTGTTACTCTAATACATCATCACCAAATGCATAACCTACACCATCAATACCTTCATACTATCATGTGAACCCTCTCAAGAAAGTTTGATCATTAAGATGCCTTCCTCAACAAAGTTTGACCATCAAAAGACCTCCTTTTAATAAGGTTTGACCTTCAAGATGCTAGCACATATATAAGCCCACTTCCTACATTGTCCAACACAGATAATGCCTCAGTTAGTGTGCTCCTAGCAAAGATAATGCCCCATTAATGCACTACCCCTCAGAAACCTTAATTTCTATAAATTCAAGATCCTCTTATAATTAGGGCATGTGTTCGCCTAACATGTAACTCCAAAGTAGTAGTTATGAACTACCAAAGTCCCCTTTAACTCCTTTGATTATCAATATGCATGGAATTATCTCTCTATTTTAGTTGAAGCAACTCTTGTTATCATCAATGCATTTGTAGTTAACTCTTTGATCAAACTAAAGCTAATTCAAAGAGGAGATTTTTCAGGTTTTCCTATCAAAAGCTATAAAGAGACCATCACGGGTCACTCTATATCATTCCCATTTAGAGCAAGGTTATGCTAGTGTTTTCCAAGAGACTTGAAGTACACTTCTTCCTATATACCCCATCTACCCTCTATCTACCAAGTAAATGAGTCAAGGAGTGTTCAAGGAAGCAAAGGACCCTTTTGATGGAGTAGCACATGTGAACACTTTCACCCCATCAAGCTACTTTCAGGCATGCATTTGTATAAATTTCCATATTCATTATTAAAGTTAATGTAAAGCATCCAAATTTTTTTTTGGTTAAGTACCCTGTGACTTGTTGGGCGAACCTTTGGTCTAAGAAACCACGATCCAGGGGCATCTAAGCCGTCAAAATCACCCGGGGATTGCACCTGACCTGACTGCACCAACCCTTAACATGGTTGGCTTTAAATGTCGCCTTCTAGGAGCAACGAGTTTTGATCCTGGGCCGCCAAGCAAACGAAACCCCTCTCGACCGTTTGCTCTACCAGAATTTGACAATGTAAAGCATCCACTTACATATGAATGATATTCCTATTTGTTGGGAACATAATCCTTGGTGTTAGGATTATTATTATGTTATCTCCTTATTCATGTGAGGAGAATACCAAAAGTTATGGAGAAGATGAACATTTATAAGTGAATAGGAAGAGTCACTTAGGACTCGAGGAGACCACTTAGGAAGATGAACCCAAGGGTCATTCTCATGTATATATTGTACATTTGTTAATGGGAAAATTGTGCTTAACACCTATCTTTTATGTCTTTGTGGTTATTGTACTTGTGTATTTGGCATATGTGCTCAACCAATAACCTATTTTCCGTAATGGACACCTAACAGTGGTATGAGAGCTCATTATGAGCACTTGGCTTGTGCAATAACTTATGGCTGCCATATTCTCTTGTGTGCTTCTCCTAGCCTACACCATTCAACCCTCTGCTCCCAAGTTTGAGTGCTTAGTCTGCATTCTATACATCTAAACGTTAAACAAAACACTATTTTTAGTTGTATATTTCATTCTCCTCGCTGTCCTCTTTATCTCTTTGTCATTCAGACCTGCAAATTCAGATTCCTGTGCAACCCTCTGCTCTCCACATCGCCGATAACTGCCGCTTGACGGTCCTGGCATATTCATTTGCCCTTTGCATGATTCCTCTGTGAGTCTTTGAGTAGATGTTTCACAATTGTTGCATTGTATCATTGTATCGCTGTGTGCTGTCAATCTCCATATGCATGAGCTCTCATTGCTCTTGCTGCATGAAAACTGTGGTTGCATTGTTGTCGACTACTGCTGCGTTGGAGTCAGGATTGTTATTGATGGAAATACTTAATTGGATGCATGTGACTCTCCTGACATAAAAACCTAGGGTGTGCTCTAGAAATTGGAGAAGCAATTACATCAATCTCTATGAAGAATTGATTTGCAGAGTGGGTGAGTGAATCCGTGATGTGTGTTTTGAATTCCTTTGATAACTGATTACTGGTTTTTAATGTGATTTCTGGAGGTGTTTAACAAAGTCTAAGTTGAAATGAATGCAATATAAAATTGAAATAGAGCCGCACTGTGTTTTTTTCTCTTGATTCTATATATATATCTCGAAGTCTCTATTTTCAATTGAGGTTACAATAGCTAGTGAAGATCTACCGTTGGATGCCCATGGAATTCGAGATGCGAGGGGTGCCCTGAAGAGACCGTTGCCAATATCTAGTGAAATTTCTATATGAACATTGAAGTCGGTGGTATTGTGCTACATTGGATGAGAGTTGCAGTGTGGAGCTGCGTGAAGCAACCACCAACGAATACATGCATTCTAGACTGCGTGGGAATCCCTATGCATTTTTTAAGACTTGTGATGCGGTGGAACTGTGAATATGTGCGTTCTCTCCCCAAGTTGAAGTGTTGCGTGTGACTAGTGAATACCAATTGTTCATTATCATCTACTGCTTTGGTGTATCTCTGCGTTGAGGTGGTGTGGGCGCTCTACTGGAGCTTCTACCTCTCTCCCACGATGCACGTGGGATCTCTACTGTTGGTGCTATCCCGCCCTAGTTGGAGTTGCGTCTCAATTTATTTAAAGACTGTTGGGTGGAGCCTGAACCCTAGTGTCTGACCTATGATGGTAATTGTTTGAGACTGAAGTGGAGTTGCGTTGAAGAGCCTAGAAAGTGTATGTATGTAGATGAATGTTATATGTATCTACATCAACTTGAGCAACGTGAATGTGCCGAATGAAGAAAATAAATTTTAATGAATGATATGAGTGCAGGCCAACATAATCATTTTCACTCATGTGGATCAAGGCTGGTAGACGATATCAATCCATTTAACCTATCCCCCTTCTAATAAGTGACCGGTCCATAGGATTCTATTAGGCCCGATAAAGAGATGTTAGTGAGCCCGACACAGAGATGTTGGCAAGAATATATTCACTTCGATTCACTATATTTCACATGGCTATCGACATTAATGACAAGGTTAGTTGGGATTTCGTCTGCATAGATTTTAGAGTCAAAGATTATTTATGCCCTTCACTCTCGGTGCATTTTGTGGACACATTCAATTACATATCTGATTAGATCAGATCGATTGGCGTCTGTTTATGGCGTTTTTCATATCTTTTTGAGCGTAGCTTCAAGCTTATCCTAATTTGGCGTTGTACATTCTTTTGTGACGTGAGTGAAATCATTTTGCAGTTGTTAAAGAAACTGCACTTGCGAGGGCCATTCTCTAAATGGCACCCTAGTCAATTAACTAGGGTTGTTGGTCAGTTAACCAGGTAGTGTAAGTCTCTAGTAGGTATTTTAAGGCCTCCAACACTCTACTAAGGTTTTTGGTAGGACCAAGTTGGTTGATGCTATGACAAAGTCCCTAACATGTGGCTAGGGGCCCTATTTGTCTTTATGGAATTCTGGTCAAGGATAAGACAACGCTTGGTCATAAAGACCAAGCAGATCCCATAGGCCGAGACAGAGACATCTTGGTCTGGGACCAGGTAAATTCTTGGTCAAGGACCAAGCAGGTCCTGCAGGTTGTTGATTAACCTTCAGTCTAGGATTGAAGCTCAGCCTGGGGTTGCTGACCATTCTTTGGGAGAATGGAGGACCTAGTTAGGGACTAGGGGGTTGATCAACATGATTCAGTCTGGGACTGAAGCTCAACCTAGGGCTGAGAGCCATTATTTAAGAATGAAGGATCTTGGTCAGTTAACCAAGATGATGATGTGTGATGCCTTCCTCTCCTAGGTCTTGAAGATGGTTGAGCTAGGTTGTTTCATGCCACCCATTGATGGAGTCACTAGCATACAACCTTAGGAGTAGTCATGAGGACTAGAGGATCACATCATCTCGTGTGAACCTTCCTTATATGGTGATGATAAAACTTATAGTAGTTATATGGAACACTTGTGGACCGCATATTTTGAGAGAGAGAGAGATAAAAGTTTGGATGCCTTTCCTTCTGGGTAAAAGTGTTGTCTTCCCTCCTTGTTGTTATACCTTTGGTCTTGTGGGTAAAAGGGTTATCTTCCCACTTTATTGTGACACCTCTTGTTGACTTGTGGTTAGTCTTATGTTGACCTCTCCCTTGTTGTGCTAGCGCCCCCTTTTGAGTGTGGCACAATACCCCTTGTTTTGATGTCTTAACTTTCATTTATGTTTTATATTTGGTAACCTTCCCTATTGATATGATGTTTTGACCTTTGAAGTTTAACCCTAAATTCAAAGAAGGATTAGAAGGTAGAACCTTCTAGGAGTCCTTAAAGGTTATAAATTCAAGCCTAAGCATTCATTATGTGTGTCTTGAAGATGAGATATGATATGATTGTTTATGTTTGATTTAGGGTTTGATGCATGATTATTCTTTGGTGATGTTGAGGGTTTCAAGACTATTTTTGCTTGCACGTTTTTGGAGTTGCCCTTGTACAATGCTACTACTCCTTAGGATTATTACAACAATTCATTCCACTTGATTTGGGGCTGCCCTAACTCAACATTGCCATTTCTAAGACTGTCCTAGCCACACGTGTGAGTCGTACTCTGTTTGAAGTTGTTGTACCTTCCTGTTGTACCTTGCTTGAGTGAGTGCTGCCTTGTGTGGGATGATTGAGTGGGCCACTATTGTCTAAGGGATGTTATAGTGCGCCGTTGTTGTTTGTGGATTGTTTGTGCTAGATGCCACTTACTTTGACTATTTTGGGTGTTGCTAGGATAGCCCCCACTTGCTTGGATTGTTTTGTGGTCTCTTTAAGGAAACCACTGCTTGTTTAACTTTTTTTGGGTGGTGTTTAGGGAATTCACTTCCTGTTTGACTGTGTCAGAGGGTCGCTAGCTTGTTGGACTATTTTTATGGGTCACTACCATGTTGGACTATTGCTTGCACTATTTTGTGTTAAGGCCATTGCTATCTATGTGAGCTGGTTTGAGGCTGCGACCGTTTGTGTGATGTGGACTGTGTTTAGGGCACCACTACTTGTGTGGAGCATGCCACTACTTATATGGACTGTGTTTAGGGTACCACTGCCTGTGTATAGGTCACCATTGCTTGTGGAACTGTTTGAGGGTACCTTTTGCCTCTTGCTGGCTGATGTCCACTACTGTAGTCTTCTTTGAGGTTTCCTTTCACTGTTAAACTTTTGTTGACTGTCTTGATTATTATTTGGGTTTAAGTTTGGATTTATTGGACACTCTGTAAGCTGTTGTGTCTTATACTGTATTTATTCAACCATATTCCTCAGTACATGTCTCTCTCTCAGGTATGTGCATGCCCTTAGGTAAGGGCCAAACTTGTTCCATTTTTGTTGACTTGCCTTCGAGAGGCAAAGTCTAATCTGAAAGTAAATTCTGAGTATAAGGAAGGTCCAACTTAGTGCAAGTTATCAGATCTATTTGTTTTGATAGTTAGATTAATTTACTGTTATTCATAATTTTTATTAGTACAGTTTTATTGCTTATAAAGTGTATTATTTCTGTAGCTGTTATATTTTGTTTCAAATCCTAACCTTAACATAATGATCTCAGTGAGTGTTAAAGTTGAAAAAATGAAAATTATATTTTTTAATTGGCTCAACTTTTACTACTGCTATAACCTTTTATTTCAGTATAATTTGTGTAGTTTAAAATTAGCATTAAAGTACGGTTGGTTTTAATTTTTAGTTCCAAACCCTTACTATCCTAAAAATTCAACAACACCTAGGTACCACAACAAATCAGTACCCATGCATTCATTTTTGGACTTCGTGTTGCAAGATCTACGTGGTCCAATAATCTTCCACCCGACCTAAGGTTACCGAAGAGTTCCGCTAAGAGTTGGTACAACAAACCCATTGGATGCTCCCACTCCCATGTCCTTTTACAATCTTATCCATAAAACTATTTTTTTACGAACTGATTTGAAAAAATGTTTGTTTTGGAGAGTGAGACAAATGATTTCCTTTTGAATAGGTTGATATCATGCAAAAGAAACTTCTAAAATTAGGGTAGGTTAAACATATATTGTCCATCGTTGACTCATTGGGCAGTCCACCAGCTACAACTTCTGTCAACTCTTTTAGTGGATTACAGGTGAGAGGACTATTGATCAATTTAAATGCCTTGTGTAAGAAAGCGTCCTAACAAATCCTGTAATTGATTACTCCAGCGGTTGGGCTTGTAAATTGGTTATATCTGTTGTTTAAGAAGCAGTCTTCACACCACATCAAGCCAATATGTGTAGCTAATATGTGTAAGTTTTCTTATACATGGCGTTAGTAGTTTGAACCTCCGGGCTGTTTGCAACTAGCTAGGGTTTACGATGGCGGTTTTCTCCCGTTATCTCTCGGACTCAGCAGCTTGCTGGGGAGTACTGCAACTTGTCTGGGACATCTTTGGATGTCTCTCTAGCCCAGGTTTTTTCACCACATGGTGGCTTCTCCCTCTTAGCCTACGAACTCAACAATTTTCTGTAATTTGTCTTGGCTTTGTTTATTGTCCGGGGGTTACGGTTTTCAGTATCTGGAAGGTTTGAATCGAACTGGATGCTACTTGTTTGGGTTTTCGCCCATTTTTTCCGCACAGGTCACGGAGTCCACTTTATGTTGGAAGATCCGATTTTTCTGCTTGTCTCGGATCGACTGTTTCCTTTTAGGGCTCACTTCCTGACGCTGAATTTCTTCCTGCCGGTCACTTCTTCTATGGTCAAACGGCTCAGTCTTCAACTCATGAAAGGTATTTATCTTATGACCTGCTCCTTTATTTTTATTACTATTTTATTTTTCTTGTCTCAGGGACGGGTTGTGGTATTTAGCTCCTCCCCTCTTGAGTTGGTGACCACATGGAGTCCGCCCTCCTTTTAGGAGGGCTTAGTACCAACCATGTATAAAAACAAGTGGGAATTTTCCTTGTAGATTTTGTCGGACCACTGCCTCTTTGCAGATCTGTGAGCTTCTGATAGTTTCTAGCGGTCCTGGTCTTTTGCCTTTTTCAGGTACTATGGTTTTTACTGTTTCCCCTCATGGTTTCCTGTGGTCTTGTCCTTATTGGGAGCTTCTTCTCTTTGCCTTGCTTTGGGTCTTTTGGGCAGACTTTCATTTTGCTACTCGGGATTGGTTTTCTCCACCGAGGTTCTAGTTTACTCGAGTTTGGGTGGTCTCCTCGCTTAGGGTTTCCCTCCCACTGGTCCTGTCTCCATGGACACCTATCATGGGGACCTATGATCGTTGTCGGCCTAACTCTTCAGCTAGGCACTTGGGCTTGCCGCACTCACGTCCCAACTTATCGCATCACGCCCGCAGAAAGCTCTTGAAGCTAAGTGTAGTTATGTTTTGGGTAGGGGTGTTATGATGAATAAGGTTGCGACACTATGTAGTAGAGCCCTTATTGGCAAAATGGAGTATTGTTCTTTGAAAAAGGAAGAATGGATTGAGTGGGCTACTCTCCATTGCAAACCAATCATAAATTACGTCCCGATGATCAGTTTGCTGGTGAACAAATGGTTGGTCTTTGTCTTCCTTGAAGGCAGGGATGCTACTCACATTCTAGAATCTCTTTGGACCATCGAGAAAGGATCTCTGGTCTTAAGCCGTTGGCACACCAGTTTCGACCCCCTTAGAGAGAGAGTAGTAAAAGGGCACCTCTGGGTACTCCTTCCTGCTTTATCCTTCCCCCTCTGGAAAATGAGTTTTTGATCGGTCTTGCAAACACCCTTGGGCATTTTGTAGCAGTTGAGAAATATTTTCACCTGCTATTCGACAAGTGAATGGCTAAGGTCTTAGTTGAGATGGATGTATCTAAAGGCCTACTCGCTAAGATTGATATTATTTGTAATTATCTTTTCATTCCCCAAAGATTGGATCACTTTAATGTGCCCTTCAGATGTAGTTATTGCCATGATACTGGTCATCTCAGGAACACCTGCTCGTCATTACTCTATGGTCACCCTTGCTCCAAGGGTTTTGATGCCTTTGATCAGCCCTCACACGCTCCTCCTGTTGTCTCCTCCTCTACTTTATTATTGCTTTTCCTTCACCTGCTGGTTTGTATGGTTCCTCTTCCCCTACCCTTTATGACGACCTTACGAAAGGGAAACTTTTATACATTGAAGATATTGAGAATTGTGCTAGAATACCTCCTCAAAAGGAGTGTTCTAACACTCAACCTATTCCTTATTCTTCCCCGTTACCCTGTCCTCCTCTTGGTACTCCCCTCCCCTCTTCTTCCTCGGAGACTACTCCTTCCTTCTCTCTAGAGGATTTCCCCCCTCTCCCGAGAACCTCTCCTGAACCTGTTGAACCTTTACTGGATATCCCCATAGCATATCGATCCTTCTTGGATACCTCTCTCCTCAAGTCCATCTCTATTTTCTCAGACAAGTCTCCCGTTTCACCCTCAAATATCCCCCTCGACTCCATCAAATTCGAAAATGTTACTATTCGAAAGTCTAGGAAAAATAAACCTCCTCCTGCTCCTTCTGAAGATCTTGGAGCTTCGGGTCTCTACACACCCCTTTCTATTAGAATCAAGGAAGCTGCCAGATCTTCCAACTTTTCCTCACCCCAGGCACTTAGAGCTTTGCCACCTGTAGACCAAGTTTCTCCATGAATATTTGTGGTTTTGGGGGGCTTACTAAACAAAAATCTCTCAAGCCTTTGTTTCTATCTTTAAACCCCGATATGATTTTGATTGAGGAAACTATGTGTGATCATTACATTGTTCTTCGCCTTTTCTCTAAGATAAAGACTGGCCAGGAATTTTGTGCCATTGACTCCCTAGGCCGCTCTGGAGGTCTTTTAACTGGTTGGAACCCTCAGCTTACTCGTTGTAAAGCTTTCCAATTCTATGCTGGTATTCTGGTCAAAGCTAGTTTTAAAGGCCTTGACTCTGTTTTTTTCTATCCTTAACTGCTATGGCCCCTATTCAAACACATATCTTTTTTGGAACAACATCTTGACTGGTGGCATTATTTATTTTCCAAATCTCATCCTTGTTGGAGATTTGACTTTCACCATCTCAGATGCTGAAATCTAGGGAAGCAAAGCTTGTATTGACTTACTGGCTCTCTTCTTCTCTCAGCTTCTGACCAATACCAATATGGTTGATCTGGCCCCTCACACACCCGACCCTACTTGGAGAAATGGTCGCGTTGGCTTGGAAGGAGTTAGAAAAAGACAAGACATATTTCTTACCTTAGCTCTTCTTCTTCCCTCCCTCAATCGATACAAAACTTGGGCCTATCCATCTGAGATCTCTAACCACTACCCTATTTGCTTGGAATGGAATTTCCTGCCCTCCTCCCACCTTTACCCCTTCAAGTTCAATCGGGCTTGGCTTAAGAATAAATACTTTCCTGTTCTTGTTAACTCTTCTTGGTCTGTTGATTTACACTTTCCGATACATGACTCTATGTCTTCTCTCACCCTCAAGCTCAAGAGGCTCCAATGTTCTGTGAAGGTCTGGGAGAAAAAGCAACTTTTGGCTAAGGCCAAAGAGATCTTGGACATTGACTTAGAAATCCAGTCTCTTCTCTCTGTTCAACCCTCCAGAATTTTCACTGACGGTGAAGTAGCTCAGTTGTCTCTACTGAAGTGTAGAAAAGAAAGTCTCCTAGCTCACCAAGTCTTAACTTGGAAACTCAAAAGAAATGCAAATTGGATTAGCGAAGGAGATGCAAATACTAAGTTCTTCCACTGTTATGCTTTAGCTAGAAGAAATTCCAAAACTATTTGGGCTCTCCAGAATCAGGTTGGTGATATGGTAGAAGAGGAAGCCCATCTCAAACAGCTGGGGGAACAACATTTCTTTGAACTTTTTAAAGATGATGGCAGTACTAATATTGTAGAATAACTTAAAGTTATCAGTCTCTTTCCCTCATATGTTCAGGAGGAGGAAAGGGGTATATTCCTCTTAGAAATCACTCTTTCGGAAATATAAGAAGTTTTAAAAGGCTTCAAAAAGGATAAGAGCCCCGGTCCCGATGGATGGTTGGTGGATTTCTTTCTCTGCTTCTTCGATTTCGTGGGAAATGACCTTCTTAGGGATGTTGAACAGTCTCGGTTGGAGGGGAAGGTCATCAACTCTATTAATGCTACTTTCATCACACTCATCCCGAAATGTGAAAAGCGTCAAACATTTGCAGACTTCCGACCTATGTCACTTTGCAATTTGGTCTACAAGCTCATTTCCAAGATTGCAGCTATTTGACTGAAGCCTTTCCTTGACAAGGTCATTTCTGCTCAACAGTATGGGTTTCTCCATAATGGACATATTATTGAACATGTTGGAATTACTCAGGAAATCTTGCATTCTATCAAATTGAAAAAGCTGAAGGTTCTGGTACTCAAGTTGGATTTGGTGAAAGCCTTCGATCGTGTTAATTGGAATTTTATTAGATTTGTCCTCTTACAAATAGGTATACTTGTGGATGGGGTCAACTGGATCATGGGTTGTGTCTGCTCCTCGAACTTTGCAGTCCTTATAAATGGTACTCCTTTGAGTTTCTTCCCGGCCTCTTGTGGTATTCGACAAGGATGCCCTCTTTCCCCTCTCCTATTTACTCTTGTAATCGAAAGTTTAAGTCTTATCATTGCTGATGCATAGAGAAGAGGAAAGATCAATGGGATCAAAGTCTCCTCTAGCTTGTTTATAACTCAACTCCTCTTTGTTAACGATGTTATCTTGTTTGGGATGGGGACTCTTAGAGAATGACAAGGTTATAAGGAAATATTAGATCTCTTCTATTCTGCTATAGGTATGAACATCAGTGCAAAGAAGTCTTCTTTCCTGTTTAGTGAAGTTGATGTTGGAACAAGAGAACAGATTGTCTCCATATTGCCTTACAAAATGGAACCTCTCTCTGCTGGTTTCAAGTATCTAGGCTATCGTCTTAAACCCCTGGGATATTGCACTAATGATTGGTGTTGGATTATAAAATGTTTTGAAAAAAGAACTGGTAATTGGGATTATAGATTGTTATCACTTGGAGGCAGGATGATCCTTGTCAGATTTGTTCTTACGGGGTTATAGTCTATTGGTTTTCCTTAGCCCGTTTACCCAAATCCATTTTACATTGTCTCAGGCGTACTATTTTTAATTTTCTACGGGGGAACGTTGGGGGCAAACATAAGATGCACTATTTCTAAGACCCATGAATATGGCAGTTGGAACATAAAGAACCTGGAAGTTTGTCCCTCAGAATGAAAAGATGTTGGATGGAACTTAATGGTAAGGGTATGTGGAGCCATATCATTGGCCACAAATAACTAAAAAAATTGTCTGTGGATGATTGGCTTCGCCAACAAAATTTTTCGATACAAGGCACTTCATACTTCTGGAACGACTTCATCAGATCTCTTTCTTGGATCACTATGCAATTGGGCGATGGCAAAAGAATCAGGTTGGGTGTTGATCCTATTGCAGGACTGAAATCCTCCTTTTTTCTCTCAGAGGATCTAAGGGATTATGTGTGTGACTTTGGAATTACTACTCTCAATCAGGCTCGTAACTTGGGAGCTGGTACAAACTCTTAGTCCTACTGGTTGACAATGAGGGATTTGGAATTAGGTGGATGTTGAAAGGACCAATGGACTGATTATGTAAACTGTCTATCTCATGGCTGTATCAGACTTAAGGATACCAAGGACTCTTTACTATGGATGTATAACAAAGCTTCAGGTGCTGTCACAACCAAGTTGGCTTCCGAACACATTACTTCTTCCTTGCTCTCTTTATCTCCTATTAGTACTCTTTCTCGTATTTGGACTTGTAATGTGCCTTCAAAATTGATTTTTTTACCTGGCTTTGTATGGAAAACAACATTAATACATGGGATAATCTAACTAAGAGAGGATGTGTTGGGCCCAACAGATGTTTCCTTTGCAGAATTTGTGATGAATTTGTAAATAACCTATTTACATATTGTTCATTCACTCGGGAACTTATCAACAGACTCAGCAGGAACTTTCACATTGTGATGCATTGGAATGATTCTTCCTTCCTGGAAAATATGGAAAACTGGTTCAAAAGAGAAGAGGAAAATCTCTACTTACCTTTCTTCTTTATTTGGAATCTGTGGCTCTCCAGGAACAATTACATATTTGAGGATAAGCCTCCTGATATGAGACTTCTCTGTCTCAGAATTATGGATCAGCTCTGCACATACCCTGTAAACAACAAAAGGAAATCCAAATGCAGGTGTATTGGCATTGCTCCTTTATTAGCCTATCCATCAGGGTTCTTTGATGGGGTTGCAACAAACATGAATGGAGGTGCTGGCATTCATTTGTTGATCAGTCAAGATCATTATTTTTTCATTAAGATGGGATGTGGGCACAATACAAATACCAGATCTGAACTATTGGCACTATGGGCTCTGCTATTTTTTGCAAAAGAATTAGGTAACCCTTCTCTTCATGTATATGGGGACTCATCTGCTATTATTAATTGGGTCAAGGATAAGGAAGCTCTCTCTGCCCTACTCTTGGATGGATGGTGTCATAACATCAGGGAGCTGAAGACGTACTTTCTCACTCTAGACTTTCTTCATGTCTATAGAGAATATAATAAGTGAGCAGATAGCTTATCTAAGGAAGTGCTCTCCATGGCTGCTGGCCTTCTTACTTTCACTGAATTCTATGAAGGAGTAATTATTGGGAATGGTTTCCTACAGCTCTTTCAGAGCTTGTCCTTTTCTTCCTACTCATCAACCATTTTGGTTGCTCTCTCGAGTATGGATGACTGACTATTTTACATCATTTGGATGTTTGAGGTTGACTTTGTTTCTCCTCTTTGAGTTTGATATTTGCTCCTTCCCCTGAGTGCTTGCTTGGATACACTATTTTTGCGCTCTTTATGTATTCCCTATAGACTTCTTGGAGGCCTTGCAGGTGCAAAGATTGACTGATGTCTTCTTATTTTGGATTTCACAGTTCGGTACTAGTTATCTGCCACTATATTGAGAATCTCAGTACTGTTCTGTATTTGATACTGATATTATCTTGCTGTAAAAGTTACCTTTGATTCTTAATGAATACCAAGGAACAACTATTTTTCTTCTAGAAAAAGTTTTCTTATATATGTTGGGACTAAATGATATGATATTGAACGAAACTTGAACAAGATTGAAGATTGGTAGTAGAGTGACATTGGTTGTGTTGTGTTTGGCATAGATCTAAGAATCTTTATAATACAAGGTTTATAGAATCTTTATAGAATGATTTATTTATTTATTTTATTCTAAGCCAAAATAGTACAAGGTTTTGTGTAAAAGATTTGTAATCCATCTCAACAAATGGTTGGGTTGTTGGACAATCAAAATGATTGGCTATATCAAATTTGATGTCAATTTGTAGTGATCGATTTGGGTAGGTAATCAGTTTGTAAGAGGAAGAAGAGAGAACTGCTTTTTCTTTGTGCTCTCTCTTGATTTCACAATATAAGCGGATGAGCTCCAAAATTCAAACAAGAAACAAAGAAGAGACCTTTGAATTATTACTCAATATGATCTCCATATTGATTGACAAATGATTTCTTTCAAGAATTAAGAACATATTTGGACAACATATTATCATCACCATATAAACTCAACTTGCAGAGATTGTTATTGCTAGCTTGAAGACTGCATTAAAAGGTTGGTTTGGTATGTCCATTTGAAGGATCCAAGCAAGTTTGCAGTTGTTGCCATCGCTGCTCTAAAAATAAGAAGTTGTAGAAATAGATCATCATCATTCAAGAACTCAGGTATAACATATTCATCATTTTAACATTCATAAGTGTAACTTGCAAATTGTTGTTTTTTTTAAGTTCTAGTGCATTTTTTGGTACTTGCATGTGTTTTTTTGTATAGTATCAAAATTTGAAGAAAAGTTGGATTGCATTATACTTGGGTGCATTTTCGACTGAGACCGACACACTTCACTTTTTGAGTTCGAGTCTATTGAGTCTTGTTTGTAAAGAGCAGAGTTGCAAGAAGCCTTCAGTTTGATTGAGTCTACTTGGTCCTACGTGCACAAGGAGGCCTCACACAATTCTCATAATGTTTCAAACTATAGAAATATTGGTTTATTTTGGCTTAATAATGGTTTATTTATCAAATTTATGGACCAATGTTTTTAAAAGAGAATAGCCAAGGTTTGTTTTTATAAAAATATATTTGGCTAAAAAAGAGTTTTAGTGGTTATTTGAGAAAAAAAGGAATTTTAAAGGCCTTTTGATTTAAAAAGGGAAATTTTTATTATTATTTTGGCTTAATAATGGTTTATTTATCAAATTTATGGACCAAGGTTTTTAAAAAGGCAAATTTTATTATTATTTTGGCTTAATAATGGTTTATTTATCAAATTTATCGACCAAGGTAGAAATATTATAGTTGTTGAACACTCTAACACTTACTACCGTAGGCACTCAATCACAACCAGAAAAGAAACTCTTCAAACTGTTATCAGTCATTTTCAGAATTTGAAAGCCAAAGAGAATGATGTACATAACATGAATCAACATTTTAAACTAGTGTTTGTTCAGAACAACCCTCTCTTTGAAGATGATTCCTATCAGCTGCCAACACACAGTGAAATAATTTAGAAGATCTACAACCTATTATGAGTTCCATATGCCAACATTGTGATTGAGTTGGCCATATAAAATATCAATGTTTTAATCTTCACCCTTGTCAGCATTGCGAAAAGTGTAACCATTCTTCAGATAGATTTTCGACAGTGAAGAAACCCACAAGTGTGAAACTTGTAGTAGAATATTTACTACTTCTTATTTTGAACCTGATAGGGGGAAACACTATGTGAGGCTTCAAGTTTCGATGCCTTATCATTCTAACAACAAGTAGTCATGGCCTTCCTCAAGCGAGCATGAGTCACAACTAATTTTGGAAGCCAATTTAGAGATGTAGCCATAATACAAAAGAGAGCCATGCTCTAGAGTACTCATGTGTTCTATGTCTAATTTTGGCACTATGAGACTTTCCACTCCTCATGTTATTCCTGAGAGGGGGAATGTTAAACTGTAAAAAACAAGCGATTAAGAACAAGTGAGCCTAAACAGATTTAGAGCCATGTTTTGCTAAGCTCTAGTTGGTTGGTGGTCCGCCTAAAACCATCGATTTCAAGAGCACCTTCTATTAGTAGACACCACCTCATAACTAAATTATTTGGAAATTCAGATTGTCAATCTAGAAATGTTCATCAATGGTAGCTGTTAACTTCCTGTTTCAACTCTCTTAGTTTGTGGTCAACCTAAAGCCACCTTTTTACACAAAACCTCTAAACCTTCGTTCCAAGTTCCAGATAGAACCTTCGAGCCTTTGTGCCAAGTTTGAGAGTTTGCGGTCAGCCTTAACCCACCCACTTAGTAAAAGGCATCAACTTCTGCTAGACCTTTTGGTTCGTGGTTAGCTAGAACCACAACTTCAAAGAGCACTTGTATTTAGCAGGAGATGTTATCTTCTGTTAACTTTCTTGGCACTTTGGATTGTCAAGTTGGAAATGTTTAACAGTGGTAGTTGTTCACTTCCAATTATTCAACTCTGTTTTCTTGGATTCACACACACACACACCTTCGGCTTAAGGGGGGAGTTGTTGGAACATAATCCTTGGTGTTAGGATTATTATTATGTTATCCCCCTATTCACATGAGGACAAGACCAAAAGTCATTGGTGAATATGAAGAGTCACTCAGGAGTCCAAGAGACCACTTGGGAAGATGAACCCAAGAGTCATTCTCATATATACATTGTACATTTGTTAATGGGAAAATCGTGCATGATGCCCATCTTTGATGTCTTTGTGGTTATTCTACTAGTGTATTTGGCTTGTGTGCTCAACCAATAATCTATTTTCCCTAATGGGCACCTAACATTATTTCTAAAACATTTTATGAGTTTATTCATAGTTCTAATTGCATAGTTAGATTGATAAGTGATTATTTACTTTTCTTATTGTATGTCTATGATTTAAGTCACAATCCTTAGATTAGGCTCATTGCTAATCCATGTTGTAGGAATTCGTTCAATAAGCAACACATTTTTTAAATTGACATAGCCATATGATTTAATTAGAGTATGGTCATATGGATCTTGATTGGAAATCGTACACAATTGCAGAGTTGTACAACTTTTTGAGTCATCATAGATATTTGTAGCATTGGTTGTAATCAAAATTCCATTCAATTCATAGAATCAGTTGTACACATCTTTGTAAGAATTTGATAAATCTATATATTGGCCATATGGACACTATATATAATAAGCAATGTTTTTATATATAAGTTATCACCTTTTGATTCATTATATGGTTGTAATATTAAAAGAAATGTCTTGTTGTGTGTGTGTTTGTATATATATATATATATATGGCATGGGAAATTTAGCCTATGGGGCCGAATTTAGCCCATGTGCTATTTTTTTTTTATGAATTTTCCCAAAAAGGATTCATGAGTTTCCATTTTTTTCTAAAATGGCTTTCCCAAATTCCATGGGATAATTTTTATTAACTATAAAATTCACTAATATTGTCAAAAAACTATAAATTCCTTTAAATTCCTTTGAAATTTGAATATTTTTACAAAACTTTCACTAAACATTTTATGTTTGCAAATTTAAGAATTAGTAAAATTCACCAAGGTTTCTACACTTTAACAGAATTATGGATAGTTAAAGTTTTTCTTGATATAAGGTTTGTGTCACAATATGGTCACTTTACCCAATATTATGCTAGAAAGGAGCCAAAATTTTAATGGTTAGATTTTTAAAACGTGGATACAACCAATGCTTGCTATTTTTGAGTACAAGTGTTCGAAAGGAAGTTTGGAGTAATAAAAAAAAGGCCCAAGCAAAATATGATGCCAAGAATAGAGAGGTCACCATGCTCATTAAAGTCTCTGTCATAGATGCAATGCCTCTTGCAGTTCAAAATGGGGATGAGGCATTGACCATTTGGAAAACTCTTCAAAATTTGCTTGAGACGTTCGATAAAGGTTGAGTATTTTTCTCGAAGAATATTTTGTTTCTATTAAGTTGGAAGAACACGATTCTCTTCCAAATCATTAATCAAAGAAGTTTCTATTAAGTTCCAATGCTTGCTATTTTTGAGTACAAGTGTTTGAAAGGAAGTTTGGAGTGATAAAAAAAGGCCCAAGCAAAATATGATGCCAAGAATAGAGAGGTCACCATGCTCATTAAAGTCTCTATCATAGATGCAATGCCTCTTGCAGTTCAAAATGGGGATGATGCATTGACCATTTGGCAAACACTTCAAAATTTTCTTGAGATGTTTGATAAAGGTTGAGTATTTTTCTCGAAGAATATTTTGTTTCTATTAAGTTGGAAGAACATGATTCTCTTCCAAATCATTAATCGAAGATTAAATATATTAAAGGTCACCTTAAGGCGGTTGATAGGAAGATGGAAGAGGAAGATCTCGTTATCATAACTTTGAAGAGTTTGAACTACTCTTTTGAAAATTAATAGACATTGAATAGTACTTGAAATGATAAGATTATCTTATCATTGGAAGTAATATTTAATTGATAAGATAATATGGCAAGATATAAGGCAAGATCTGTGGATGATAGGAAATCAACACCTGGTTAGGTAGTTAATCTTAGAATAGGCATAAATTCATGGGATAGAAAGTAACAACACGATGTTTCATTTGCATTGAGGCATAATTCAAGGCAACAACAAAAGAAGAATGTGAGGTAGTTTGACTGAGAATAATACTCGGGGATTTGATGGTTGAACAAACCATGCCCGTGTTATTTTTTGTGACAATCAAAGTGTTCTAAAATTAGTAAAGAATCCAATTTTTCATGTGCGCACTAAACACATTGATGTACATTTCCATTTTAGTAAATGAAAAGGTCAAACTTCAATATTATACTTGGCAAGAGTAGAGTGCATACATCTTCACCAAACCACTTGGTCTTGATAAGTTTGTCAAATTTAAAGACAACCTTGGTGTATTTTCTAAAATGACCATTAATGGAGGATGTTAGTGTAATTTTAATATCATTGATAAATCTTAGTAAATATTAATTTTATTTACCTAAATTCAAACAGATTAAAGAAATTTAGTTTAACCTCTTTAATTCTTCATTTATATAAATGTAAGAGGACCTGTTCTATCTTAATTGAACAAATATTTGATGGTTCTCTTGTGTACAATTCTCTAGTTTATTTTCATTATAAAATACTCATATACATATTGTTAAATATTAATAATTAAAAGAAAGCATTTTCTAAAAAATAATTGTTTAATTCCAATCATTATGTAAATAATTACATAGAAATGCAAGATATGATAAAGAATTAACTAAATCATAAACTTAATATTAGTCCAATGCCATAAAACTAATCACTCTCTACAATGTTGTTTTTAAAGTAACATATCAACTATAAATTTGAGAGCATATTAGATATTTGAGGAATAAAAAATGTAAAGATTATCTTATACTTTAATATTAGACAAAACATTAATGATTAAACATTATCTCACAAAGTATTAATGATGAAAGACCCAAAAAAACAAACATTTTACTAAAAAAAGATAACCAAAACATTTCATAGGGTTTACACTTAACACCACCTTGTAGAGAGTTTTTACAATGAATTGAAATCATATCCTTAATTTATCTTATCATTGCATCAGTTCTTTGTATGACTACAAACATCTAACATGCCCTCTACAACAAAATGACAAAACATTTAACATACAATTTTATCTATCCTTTTTTCGCTAGAGCTATGTTAAGCAAGGCCTCAATGGAACTACTAATAGGAGAGGAGGCTGTTCAATCTTACTTTCTTTTTATTTATAATAATGGAAATGACACATTAGTAGGGTTCTAAGCATTGTACTTTTATTAGTAAGCCTATTTCTTTCTAATAAGGCTTAGGCTTAGGCCGGGTTAGATGGGACTGCGGGTTAATCACTTTTACAATGGGTTTAAGTAATGGAGTGATCCCCAAAGTCCAAAAGTATGCACTTGAGTTTAAAGTTTTATTTTGAAGTATTTTAATTTGCTTCCCCAAAAGTATTGTTAGCATTTGGGCTAGATTTAACACCATGTTCTCAAAATTGATACATCCTTGTGTCCAAACTCTCCCACTTAAGAGTAACCAATATATATCTATCTTAAACCTGGATCTATCAAGAGAGGGATCTATCAAGAGAGGGATCCGATTTTTTGAGGTGTAAATATTTTTATCTTAATTTTTTTTAAACATTTGTAAAAAATTTACACCTCAAGAAATTATCCTGGTTTATGGATCTATGTTGGTTATTTTTTAATTTTATGAGTGAAGACGATTTTTTATTTTTTATTTGGTTTTAATTTTTTATTTGATGAGACGGCATGAAATTTTTTTAATTACTTTTTATTTTTGGTAATGATACATAACATTACGTTAGGTGACAACATCTTCCCCATACTAGGGTGTAGAGCACCTCACTACTCTCGGTGCAATGAATGTTGTGCCAATGGTCATTTAGTGTCTACTCAATTTCAACACATCAATTTGCATCACCAACCAAATAATATCGAGGCTATCAATTTTGCAAGTCTAAATCTCAATTAGAGGAACATTCTCAGTGTTACACATCACAATAGAATTGTCATTCAAATACGAAAAACAACTCCCCAAAGTGCCTATGAGTAGCATATATTCTAGCAATAACTAGGTTCTAATAGTAAATAAAAGAGCTGTCATATTGTCAATTTCTAACTATGTTCTTACTTTTTCATAACTATAATACCCAATAAATTTCAAGGCATTGAAGATGAGAAGGTATCATTGCTGCATAATGTCATTTTTGCTTCCTTTTATTTCTTATAAAAAAAGACAAACTTCTAATTATAACGGTCTTAATTTAGCAAAATTATCTCAATCTCAACTAGAACAAAGTTATATTGGTGTCAATTTAGCAAAATTATCTTGATTTCAACCAAAAGGACATAGTTATATTGGATACAATTTAGAAAAATTATCTTGATTTCAACCAAAAGGACATAGTTATATTGGATACAATTTAGCAAAATTATCTCAATCTCAACAAGATGAACATAGTCAGAGTCTACACATTACAATGGGCATTGTCATTCAAATACTGAATCCAACAACTTTCAAAGAGCTTGTTGGTGGCATAGTCAGAGTCTACACATTACAATGGGGCATTGTCATTCAAATACTGAATCCAACAACTTCCAAAGAGCTTATTGGTGGCAGTATTCTAGCAATAATTATGTTAAAAGGGCTGTTATATTGTCCAATTCCAACTGTCTTCCTATTTCTAGTAACTATAATACCCAAGGGTTAGCTCAATTGGTAAGACGTGCACACACTCTTTTGGTTCGGGAAGAGGTCACGGGTTCGAGCCTTGAGTCCTCTGGGGTTAGGCCTTCTGCTAGGATGGCCGGCAGTTTACCACCTCTACCATCCACGAATGTGGGGAAGTATTGCTGAGTTTCCCGTGAATCTTTCAATCTGAAAAAAACTATAATACCCAATAAATTTCAGAGCATCAAGGTTGAGAATGTATGATTGCTATGGAATATTATTGATGGCTTCCTATTATTTTGTTAAAATAAGGCAAACCTTCTCGTTATATCGTTCTCAATTTAACAAAATTGTCTTATTAGAGAGGAGAGCATAAACCCTTATTGGGTTCGGTTCACTAAACTATGCTCTAAACTATGCTGCCACTTTATTTTGTATCATTTCCCAAGGGAAGTGCTCAGAAATTTCCCAAGGAATTATTTCCAAGTGGATTTAAAAAAAAAATGATATAGCTCATTAAGTTAAGGATATTTGTTCTTTCATAGCAATATTCTATTTTATATCACCGATAAAAGCATGATGTATTGTCAAATTCAAGTACTATGCCGCTCCTCTCCCTTGGATATGGTTCATTTAGTTTAAGGATATTTGGTTCCTAGAGCAATATTCTATATTATACCACTAATAAAAGCATAATGTCTTTTTAAATTCAAGTGCTCCTCTTAGAGGTGTGTCATAATAACAAATTACAGTGGGAATGCTTGAAAATAAACATTAACCAGCCTTGGGTCTTTTAAAAGAACACATGATCAAAGTACAGTGCCAATATAGCACACGGATTAAAATGTCTTTTCAATTTCAAATGCCAATTTTACAGGTGTCATAATAACAAATTACGGTGACAATGCTTGCAAAATAAATATTAGAAGGTTCCGAGTCTTTTAAAGTACATACATGATCAGAGTACAATGCCAATTAAGGACACTAGAATGCAGTTGTATTTTAGTATAACGCTTCAAATCCCTTTGCCTTTCTTTCAATACCAAGGCAGAGGAAGAATTTTTTTACAAAGTGCCTGCAAATATTTATAATGGTGAAGTATTTGATAATGGATTTCCTTGTTTGTGCTCCTCGATTGCAAGTCTAGCCAGATCCTTGAATGAATACAAGAAATGCACCTTCCAACATTTTCAAGCTGTATAAAAGTACTCTCTAAAAGGCTCTTGTTCCTTACATTATTGAGAGAAAACATTGTAAACATCATAAGTAGCCTTGGCAACCTTCTCCCAAAATAGTTCTCAATCCCCTTTCTATTGCAGTCGCCTTTGTAAGTACAAGGCTAGCCAGAGATCAGAAATACGCCTAACATCTGTCAAATTGTACAAGTTTTGAAGTACTTTTTAAAACATTCTTCTTCTGAGCAATGTTCAGAAAATACTTTGTAGACTTCAATAAGTAGCCTTGGAAATCTGCTCCTAAAATAGTTTTCAAATCCCTCAGGAATGGTACCAAGCAGCTCCTGGAACATCCATTAAAATAACAGAACACGATTCCTTCAGAAACACATAGAAACGACTTTAATGAACAGCTAAGCACAGAGATTTTTTAATGAAGCTAGTCCTTTGACTTTATTGACAAAACCTTCAACTGAGTTAAACGGTGACTAAAATCCAGGCACAGAATAAACTGGAAGCAACTTAAAGGTGAGAAAATTAAAGAACATAAACTATTCCTTATCAATGACCCCATGGCCCAAATGCACGACTACATAAAAAATTTAAGTTATTTGCCAGAAAACACACTGCACAGTATAGAAAAACGGAAAAATTTAATCATTAGTGCCCCTTTTTGACATTTGACAAAATATGCCAAGTACTTTGTAATTCAAACCTTTTATTTAGCATGGTCCCATTGATATTGGCATTAAAAAAGCTTCATTTTCTTACCCCTTATTCAATTACAATTACAAAATTTTCACGTTTTTTCAAAATTGTATGTCTATTCTAGACAAGCAATGGAAGTATAACAAACCTGTACAGCGTTCGGGAGTTCCCTGTAATGGCTTAATTTATTCCGAATAACACGAAGCAAGTCACGGACACTATCAAATTTATAGCGACGATAACGGCCAATGTTTTCAAGAAAACCATTCTCTAATTTAACATCCCATGTCCCACCAATAGCTTGAGATCCAACGCTTTCCAATGCCTGCAAAATGTCAGAATGTTGTTCTCGATTCTCTAATTCTACCCTATCACTGGCTTCCCGAAGAAATGAAAGGCGCTTTTCTGAACTCCAAAAGAAAGGATGCTGCAAAACTTCTGTTGCCCTGGGCCTGAAACTACAGGAATTCCATGTCACACACTCGAAAGATTCAAGTTGTAAATTTGATAACAATCATTCACATTCATAATAATAATTCTACTGATTGTCTGTAGGAAGCCACTGAAAATAACAACAAAACGCCTTCAGAGATTTTGTTCACCTTCGATCAGCAGCACTATCCAGTAAGCGAGTTACAAGGTCAACAGCTTCAGGCATGTCTTCAATTGGGAAAAGATCGTAGCAGCCACTCACAATGTTCCCATCGCGTTCATACTCGGCACCAAATGGATGTTTACCTCCAGTGATGCAAAAGAAAAGAACACATCCTAGACTGAATAAATCTATTGCTCGAGTTTGACGACCATCAAGAAGTTGTTCTGGTGCTCGCCAACCCGAACTACCAATACCTGCCACCAAATCAACATATGCTTATGATCATCACAAATAGCACAATAACTAAATTTCAATTCTACTTATCATTGATTTACAACAGGTTAATGCTGAATAGAGTTGGTTGCAAACAACATATAGGAGTAAAATGTTTTTGCACTATGACAACTATTTGCCTATCCAATAATCAACACAATCATTGGAATCTTTAGGCTCCTCAATAAGCGTTCTATGGTGAAGACCTTTTGAGGTGCTTTCCCATAGGTAAGTGCTGATTATCGAACTTAAGAGTATTTTCATCAAATAGAAATGCTCATGATAGTAAATATTGTCATTGTTTACACTGTGTAAACAAAAATCACCTTATTTTCTCTCATGTCCCTCTTCCTAGTGAGCTACATTGCAACTATTAGTTATACTTCAAAAGGAAACCTAAATAAATCTTAGTATGCAATAATGAAATGGTTATAATTTGGTGGGTGGTCTTGGATCTGAAGTCATCCTACGCCTTCAAAAGTTCAAAAGATGAGAACTCTTAGGAAACATAGCAAACATGATAGTTGTGTTAGTCAAGAAATGATGTGTATCCAGGAGGAACTGAAGAAAGCACAAGGTCAAATTTGACTTGATCTTGAGGGCTTTGTCACAGGCATTGGCTGAATTGAACATCAAAGCCATATTCAGCCATAAGGATGTTAAACTTAAATAAAGATTCCAAAGCTTGACTGGAAGCTAGAGACAATTCAAAATCCAAAGCAGAGTTTGAAGATCCGGAGCACAAAGCTGTGATACTGGAGCAGAAAATGCGGAAAATTATCACATGGCAATGGGACGGATAAATGAATCAGTTACTGACATAAGCCAGCATGAATACCCAAACATAGGAGGGAAATGGGGAATTGCATTCTGGAATTAGAAGGTTGCAGTGCAGATTTAGTTTTGTTGTACAATCGAAGAACCAGTGAATGGCAAATTAAGTTGGCCTTCATGCCAAGCAAATGACTGACGTGTAGTAGCAGCATACCAAGTCAAGAAATTAGTATTACTAAATGATATTTGAACATGTGATCGATTTTACCACATGAACCTAAATGCTAAAGAATCTTTTTTTTTCCCGTGGAAAAATGCGTAAATTTATTTATATAAAAACAAAATTACATTCTGCATAATGCATGTAAACCATGCATTTCATGTCTTTCGACCCAATTGCTAAAGAATCTGTATGCATGAAAGATATATAAATTGGCAAAGGACTTCTTAGTTCTATAGACGAACCATTTTTTCTGTGAGATCTAAGTTGTTGGTCACCAGATCCGTTGTCCAAGTACAAAAGTTTTAGAGTCATTAATCTGTTGCCATTACAAGCATATCTCCAACTAAGCCTGTAATAGTCTTAAGTGACATTCAGAATTTCCACTTGCGAGCTAGTGTTAGCAGTCAAAGCAAGAAATCTTGACAAGTCTGTAATGGATGCGTCTGGATTGAAGTTTCTGAAGCTAAGGAATCCAATGCTATATTTGGGTTATTTGAATGAATTCAAGTTTATTTGCATTTTGATGTAGCCTGCAATTGAAATCGGAAACTAAATATTGAATGAGAAATTTACCATTCCTACATTTTACCAATTCAATAACCAAGACTCGTCTTTAGATCTCTAAGGACCATCAACATAAATATTTGTGAAAGCATTCAAACCAAGACCTATTGCATTCCAACCACTCCAAAAGCTTGAAATCATTACTTAGTTCAAGGAAAGGTTGAAAACAAACGCAGAGCCAAAGAAGAGTTGATACCAATCAATCAAATTGGTATCAGAGCTTCAAAAACATCCCAAGGCAGATTGATATAGCATGAGAGCAGGAAGCCTGTGAGGTCCACAGCAGAAAAAGGTTCTCGACACCATTGAGGTTGTGAACACCATGTAGAGAAAGTTTTGAGATGGTGAGGATGAGAACACTGTGAAAGATAAAGGTATCATCAGGATAAGAAGCCAGTACACTACAGTTGGAGAAAAGCCACTAGAACCTAAAATTCTTGAGAGAAAAGATAAAATGGATAGCATTGTTCCAGAAACTATGGTTGAACAAGGTGAGATGTCCCCAAGAAACAACAGAAGCCTGAAAGACAAAATCTAAATACAACAATTGAATTTCGCAGACTTTTAAAGTTAAGCAAAAGAGAAATCCATCTTGTTTTGTGACTCATTTAGACACATACAAAAAGCTTAGGGACAAGTCCCAAAGTACCTAGTACAGTATTCCAACAAATCAGAATGAAAATCCTACAACATAGTTTATGATACGACTTCTATCACCAACACACTTGTTTAGATTGTTAATTTTGGTAGCTTAGAGGTACTCCTGCATTAGGTGCATAGGGGTAGGGGTCCGAGGACAAGGGAGTCTCATTAACGACATAAAACTACTTTGTTAAATGTGTTATTAAAGTGACTATATGATGTGACTTTATATTTTTAAAATGAGATGTACTTTATTAAAGTGAGGTGTACTTTATAAAGTGACTTTAAGTTATAAAGTGCACTTTTTATTTATTTAGGGTAAAAGTGACTTTCCAAAAAGTAAAGTGTTTTTATATAGTTCACTTAAGTGATTTAAGTGAACTTGAGATTAAAACACAACCCTTGATCTTGTGGGCCAAGATCAAATCTCAGCTGTAAAAGACGAAAAGACAAGGAGTTACTTAATGAGAAAAGATAAAAGAATTTTATGAGACCATTGGCACACACACCAAGAGAGTTATTGGAGTGGTATGAATTCCAAAGTGAGGAATTATTGAGTGGTTCGAATTCCAAGGAGCAGCTTGTAGAGAGGAGCTCGACTTCCAAGAGTGAGGGCTTTGTTGAGCATCTGAGAGAAGAGAAGAGGCAGCAGCAGGAATGGTCACATATCCCAAGGTGTGGGCACATTTTCCAAGACAAAGTACAGCCATTAATGAGCAGGCCGTACTGTACATTCTGGTGGAGTCATACTGCTGAGTTGGTCTGCACAAAAAACGAGGCAAGAGGTACAGTTTTTGAGGCAGCTTGACATCATTTATTGCTGATAAATCCATACAGCAGAGAAAAATCGTACATCTGATGTGACTGAGTGTTGAAATTGAGGTGAACTGGTTTGCAGAGACAGTCCTGGGCCATACAGACTGCATGCTTTCCTAGGCATCATATTTCCCAGTTTTTGAAATGATTTTTTGTGCTCAGAATTCGAGAAAATGTTTGTACTGTACTGAATATTTAATGCTTTACCTTACTACTGTTGTAATTCTGAGATTGTCTGCTTCTCAATAATAAAAAATCTCTTGGACTGGTTTTCCCCCTGGGGGGGGGTGTTCCAAGGTCTGTTAGACCAAAAATTACTGTGTTAAAGTGTAATTACAGTCTGCTGGTTATTATTTATTTCCACTGTTATAAGTGTACTTGGTGCTGTAGATTAGCTTACAGTTACATTTAAAATGTTGCCAGTGTAATGTGGATATCTTGTTATGGTAGTAGAAGACTAATTTGAGAGGTTGCTAAGTACTTTAGGATGAGCTTAAGTTCAGATTTTATCATAGATTTGATGCAAAAGTGGAAACTCCTACTTTCAATGGAGATATAGATGTCGATAGAGTTGATAATTGGCCAAAACAATTGACACATGCTTTTAGACACAAGGATATTCAGACTTGCATAAAATTACTTCTGTAAGTTGAAAATGACTGGAGCAGTACTGCTTTGGTGGAATAGTGTCATCCAATGCCACCGACAATAAGGTCACTCTAAAATTTTTAAAGCTTAATCCAGATTATGATGATCTTTTAACTTTTTTTCACAGATCTATAGACTTTAATCATATAAACTGAAAACTGAACAGGAAAGAACAGCACAATACACAAGATCACAGAAGTACACAAAGATTTACCCTGGGGAAACCCAATTTGGGTGAAAACCTCAGCAAAATATCTTCCTCTTATTGATGTATTTTCTGTTGCAGGTACAAACCCTAAATAGGGTGCTACAGTACAAATACCAGGGAGAGAGGACGACTGAAGACCTTTTGGTGCTTGTGTTGCTTGTAGATCTGATGAATGCTGAAGCTCTGAACCTGATTAGGCTTGCCTTGACTTGGAGAGACTGTCTGCACTTAGCGCTAGGCCTAACTGGACCTGGAATGGACAAGAGCTGGATTGGACGAATCTTTTCTGAAGTTTACTGCAGTTTTATGGCAGAACTAAATTGTGTGTTGAAATGATCTTCTTGTCCTTTTTAAGGTTTTTTTCAGTCTTCTAGAAACATCCAGATCTTATCTTCAAGTTGGCTTGGTCAAGCTTCTGGAAACCCCAAGGGATTCACCACTTTAAGTTGATGTTGTGTTCCTAGGCATAGAGTTCGTCCAAGTCCTTTTAATTGCTCAATAACATATTATAACATTATGACTTTACAACTTAGACTTTTAGCCTTATTAATTTTACATTGATGCATCATCCTTGAGTCTCTAGGACTAGGCACAACAAGCACAATTTGTCTCTCTCTCAACCTGCATGGTCCTTTAACCTGCCCATTACATCAATAGAGGAAGATCTTTTCCATTCATGTGGTCATTTGACTCTTCTACTCGGTCAACAGCTAGAGTGACTCTATCTATGAGTGGCCGGCTCCTAGAAGAACACATCATAGCTCAACAAGTCTAGGAGGTCATCCCACATATCAATCTAGCTCACAGGACTAATACATTCGTCCTCACTCTTGCTAAACTTGCCTTGACTTTTTCTCTAAACTCACAAGGCTAACCTTGGCTATGACTCACAAGGTTTCATGCTAGCAGCTCCTTCGTCCTGACTCTTATCCTGACTCACAAGGTTTGTCCGTTCACCTTGACTTTTGCCATGACTCACAAGACTGGTCGATTCTCCAAATCTCCCTGGCTAACCTCAGGGTGGCCACTTAAGGCCTCTCATTGGAGAATGTCTCCTGATGCTGCTATTTTTAACACACTCTACTGAAACCAATTAGCAAGAATTTCAACACATGAAAAAGAAATTTTATCTAATCCAGTACGAAAGAAGCTCTGAAGATTGAATGGAAAATTTTGAAGTGGAGTCATCCCAAGCAATATCAGAAAATATAAAGAGTTTCACAGATATGTGATAAAGCTTCAATCCCAGACAACGAAAAGAAAATCGTAGTGGAATACCTCAAACAGACTCCAGACAACAATCTAGAAAGAACTCAATTATTTGATAAATGTCGGATGAGGCTTACACCAAAGCTTTTTTGGCATTCAAGGCAAGCTATAGTTGAGGAAGAAAAGGAAGGCCAACTAAAACCCACAAAACAAATTATATGCTGAAACAGAAGCCAAAGTCAGATGACATCAACTAATGATATTATGTCGAAAAAAATTGACCAATCTGGAGAAGACGAAAGGTAAATATTTGATTTTAGAAAATCAAATAAGTCTATGAAAAGTAGGCCCAAATGCCAACACTGCAAGAAAGTTGGACATGGCAAAAATTGTTGCAAACTCCATCCAGAGAAGCCAGTAAAATCACTCCAGTGAATGGTTGAAAACAAAGGAAAGGTACATCCATTGATATGCATAAGGAACCGAAACTAATAAAGAATCAACTGACAGAACAGCCAATAGGTCCCACAGAAAAATTGTTCAAGATGAGCATCCAAGTAAAGAAGGTGGCTATACCAACATTAAAATAATCTTATCGCAGAATCATGGGTGAAGCAACTTGGGTTGGCAACCACACCACATGAGAATCCTTATTGTTTGGGTTGGATACATAAATATTAAAGATGTTCAGTTATCCATCACCAAGATATGTTGATTCAAATTTTCAATCATACCAAAGTATGTGGACAAAGTCAGGTATGATATTGTAACACTATAAGTCTGGTGTTGTATTTGGGAGTCCATACTAATGAGATCAACAAGTTGAGAGTTCACATGTTCAAACTAGTACAAATTGATCAGATATGGGAAATGTTTTTTTGATAAATTCAAAAGTACTCAGTAGTTGCTATCTCTATGGCATAGATAAAGATTGATTGATGCATTGCCGAAATCTGCTCTTCCGATTGTCAAGCTGATGTAGATTCCACAATCAAATGTTGAATGATCAACAATCAAGACTGCAAAACAAGATCACCAACTACAAAACTTGTTCAATAAGTACATTGATATCATCCAAGAGCTAAAGGGATCGAGTCCTATAAAACCCATAGAACATACAATAGACTTGCATTAGAATGTTGCTCTCCAAATATAATAATATTAGCTTGGATCGAGGTCCTAACCTACAGAGTGAAGAGAAAAAAGCAGTTGCAAGGGTTAATTAAAAAGATTGATTCGGAATTTATTTTTATTTTAGATAAAATATATGATGCATTTCCAAAAGTAGGAAGGTTGGCCCAATGTATCTCTATGTGGATCATCCTTGTGTTGGAACCAGAGAAGGGTGACAGCCGCAGAATGGGCATTGATTACAGAGCATTGAAAAAGATCACAACCTATTCTGTTGAGAATTAAAGATGTGGTCAATCACCTTTGTGGAGAGATAAGATAAGATAATTTTATTAATGTCCAAAATATGACCACAAAAGTAGGTCAATGGGACTGCCAAGTACACATGCCAATACATAGTGGGAGCACAGAGGACGGCTCATAAATAGAGCAAGGTGCAGAAAGTAAGTAAAAAAAAGTGAGGTACTATCCTAATTCCACTTGAAGTAGTATATCACTGAACAACCCTCAAGCCTAGACAAACATTGTTTGAGCAGCCGATAATGCCACTGTCTCACAAAATACACCTGCAACCTTCCAGAAATTTATGACTGAAATCCTTCAACTCTGTTTCGACATTTTTGTAATTGTCTACCTTGATGACATCCTTATCTACAACAGATGTAGGCTGAGACCTTGCAATGTGGCATCCTCGTCTATGGTTTCCCAGCCAACCATGGTCACTGTAACGCCCCTTTCTGCATGATCACTCCAGGGGATGACTTATTAGCCAATTCAGTTCCCTTAGGCTATAGTCGGCGAAAAGGGAATTAATTAATTAATTAATATCACTGGGCAAAAAGTAACATTATAAAGTGATATTGAGTAATTAATTCAAAAGGGACTTCATAAAAGTCACTTTAATTAATTCAGGGAAAAAGGTAAAAGTGGCAAGAAAAGGGTAAAATGAGTTTAAAAGGGGAAATCAACCACTCTCTAATTCATTCATGACATTTCATTTTCGAAAAAGGGATTTGGAAAGCTCTTGTGGCTTTTTGCTCTTGGGACGAAAAACCCTAAGAGAACATTGATTTTGGTGGTGAAACTATACACCCTAGCTGATTGTGGAAGGGGAGATCACTCAGATCTCTTCATTGTGCATCAGTGCCGTGAAGGAGGAACAAGTTACTAGCAGATTTGTGAGGATTCATGGAAGTTAGGGACATTTCTTGACGAGGGAGCTCTGGTTGGGGAAGTTCTGAGATTCAAGACATTCGTTTTCTCTGCCATATTAGTCATTCACTGCTAAAAGAGATTCAACCCACCTTATGTGACTGAGTTTCTAAGTGGGGGCTTCAAATATCAGTTTGGGGGACTGCTAGAGGGAGCGCTCTGATCATTTAAAGGGGACGCAGTCCATGTTGGAGGAGAATGGGTACAAGAGACAGCGCCAGCACTGATTTAACAGCTCATTCTGAGCATAAGGGTGAACTGATATCACTGCTGAGTATCTTCTTTGTTATACACTAAGTGCGTGTGGCCATTTACAGTGGTTTGGGGTCTGTTTAGAGGGATGACGCAGTGATAACAAAGGGAAACAACCACCAATAATCACCTAGAGAAGTAAGCATCCAAGGAGCAGTAAGCATTAGAGGTCATCATCAAACGCTGCCTCACTTCTGAGCATTAAAGACAGGCTGCTACAGCCACAAAGGAGCTGCCAACTTCAACATAACCTACAGGACTGCAAATAGTGTCTAGAACTGGCCTATCTATCTTATTATGTACTGCTGCTACAGCTGGTAAAAGGTACAGGCAACTTGTTTTTCTGTGGTTGAATTTGGCAATAGATATAATGCAAATATAAATATTTTTAGTGTGCACAAGTTATTCTCAAAGGTTATGGAAAGTGTGGTCTGAATTATCAGTGTCTAACAGTCACATAGATCGAACAAAATCAGACTTGTTCAAAACAGTGAACACTACAGTGGTAAAACATCAATTGTCTCCAATATGTTTGACATAAACCACAAAACAAATACATCCGTAGTTAACTCAGAACTCAGTCCAGAATTAGTTGGGGACGCTACAGGGGTATTAAAGCACAGTCACCAAACTGTTTGACAAAAATCCAACCCAAGTACATCAACAGTCAAGTAAAAAATCAGCCCATATTTAGCTTGGGTCATTACAGTGGTATCAGAGCTGGTAATTCTGCCAGTCTGTGAGTTGCGTGCACATTTATGAATCCGGAGGACAGTAGTCATATCACTTACAGGAGAAGAAGACAAAGAGAACCTGTTGACGTATTTTTGTCAGAATTCCAGGAAGAGGATCAAGTAGAATAAGAAAATGAGCAGTTGGAAGCAGAAAAAGAAATGGACAACAGGAATGATCCACTTGGGGGCAAAAGGGATGATACAAACAGAGAGGAGCCACCCGAGGGAAGTACAAGAGCATTCTGAATGATTTAGCAAGAGGGCAGCAGCAGTTGGTTCAGCTCATGACTCAGCTTATCGTGAATACTCAAACAAACCAAAACAATGGGGACAACAATGGCTCAGGAGGCACCAATGGATGTAATGAGAATCATGTAGAAAGAAGCAACACTAATATTACCCTCTAGTCCAACACTCAGACACCCAATACAGTGACTCCTTGACCACTCTTACCTCAGTTCATGGAGGAGCAACCAGTTGGCAATCTGGGGCGATCATTACCAGGTGATAGTTTTCATCACTATTTGAGGGAATATCAAACTCTTGGTGCAGAGTTTCATCCAACGATGTCACTTCAAATGTTATGTACCATCAAGTACAGGAATAGACCAAGAGACTTCAACAGGGGCCCAGCCAACATAATATTGATTTTCAATGGAAGGTGAGGAAACTGAGTATCCCTTCTTTTGATGGTTCCAACAAATGCACGGCTAGATCATGGGTTTAGAAGTTAGACACATACTTCCAACTCAACCTCATGAAGGAGACATAAGTGATAAAATATGCTGCTTTGCATTTGGAGGGGGAGGATCATGAGTGGTGGTACCATAGACTGGTTACTCTGGAGTCTGGAGCATGCCAGTATTACCTCGTATTTGGACTTCACACAGAGACTGATTGACAAGTTTGATAGGAAAGACCCAGAGTTGCATTTCAGGGAGATGGCACAACTCAAGCAAACAAGTATAGTAGATGCCTATAGTTTAGAGTTTCAAAGGCTGGCAATCATGGCAACAGATGTGTCAGTGCCTAGACTTATCATGTTGTTAATTGAAGGATTATCCGAGCCACTGCGTGGTTGGGTTAAATCCTTCAAACCAAGGACTCTACAGGATGCCAATCATTAGAACACGAGACATGGAGGACGCAGTCCCAAAGAACAAATTTCAGTTCAAACCTTTCGTTCCTCAAAAAGGAAAAGACAAGAAGCTCTTCCAAAAGGAGGGGACCAGGAAGTGTTAGGATTATTAATCCTCCCTTGTCCAAATTTGGTCATATGTCTAAATCGGGAGTCATGTCTAAATCGGGAGTCCATCCAATCTATTTATAGTCATTAGCACCATTGGTTAAACTTAACCTAATTGGGGCACATGTTTCAGTTACCAAAGTGTGGGGAACACTAATTGAGGCTCACTGCCACTTATTGCACTTGATTGCATAAGTTTAGGAGTCTCCTAGATCAATCCCTACAATTTAGGAAGCAACTGGGAGTGCCGAAACCAACCAAGGTCAGTTAACTTTAGTTGATGACTAGTCAAGCCAAGTTAGGAGTCAGTTACATTCAGTTCTAGCTCTCTACATTCAGTTAAACAATGGTTTAATTAATTGCAAACATGTGGGACGCTTTTCTCACCTACCACAGTTAGTTAACCATTATTTAATACTAAATGTAACAGTTGGTTGTGTTTTAGAACTCCGGTTATGATTTAGACAAGGACAGTTAACTACTGGGTCCTTAACTTCAGTTGATGACTAGTCAAGACAAGTTAGGAGTCAGTTACATTCAGTTAAATAATGGTTTAATTAATTGCACACATGTGGGGCACTTTTCTCACCTACCACAGTCAGTTAACCATTATTTAATACTAAATGTAACAGTTAGTTGTGTTTTAGAACTCCAATTGTGATTTAGACAAGTCTTGGTTACCTACAGTCAAGTAGAGTCATCAATTCGAACTTCCTCATGTGGATTCGAATTGCTTGTGGCTATTAAATCCATTTTACATCATTGTAATTATTATCTGGATTACTTTTTTTATTAATGAAAGCATTCACAGCTGCAAGCCTTTTGCACTGTTTCATTCTTCAATGGCTGAGTAAATTGTGAGATCTTCTTTGTGAGTTATGTGTTTGTCTACAGATCTATATGCTCAAATTTAACAGGAAGAACAAGTTGGATGATGAGACTGGGAATGAACTGAGAAGGAAGAAGCTATGTTTCAGCTGCAAAGAACCTTGGGAATCAGGACACAGGTGCATGGGTAAAGGCAAGGTACATTACATAGAGGTGCTCTCGGATAGTGATGAGGACAAGGAGGTAGAACATGTTCGGGATGGAGAGCAGAGTAGTGAGATTAAAGAACAGCCACAGTGTAATGTTCCTTGCTAAATCTGGGTTGGATTTGTTGTTAACTGTTCATGTAAATTGGGTCATGACTTTTGGCAAACACTTTGAGAACACTACCCTGAGATCACTGTAACAACCCCTACACTGCTGCTATGAACTTTTCGGTTGGTGGCTTGTCAAACACTTCACAATCTTACAATGATACCCCTGCACTAGCTGATACAATTTTAATTGTCTGCTGTTGTAATTATGTATCTCCTTAGTATTGTACTTTCATCAAACAATTTACCAACTTCCTCTGTTACCACTGAAACATTCTCCTACTGATCTGCTGATTTGGTTTAGAGCTTTTATCAAATAGCTACCAGTGAAGACACAACAGTTTGGCATGCAAAGGTTTAATGGTACCAATTCATAAGAACAATGATTACATTTGAGAGCAATGACTATAACTTTAACTTCATTGATATATCACTGTGTAACAAGCAATAATAATTCTGATTCAACACAAGCAACCTCAATATTTACTAAAAATGATAGCAATCTCTAACCAGCTGTAACAACAGTCTTGTTTGACTAAATAAAGGCTGTAAATAACTTAGATCTGACCTCAACAGTCACTAGAATGAACAACTTCCTTGACGTTGCACCAGAAGTAAGGAAGAGACCCCCTCCAAGAGAGTAATGCGCCCTCTAACAACAAATTTGGACTCCCCACAAGCTCCACAATTTAACTGGGAAGAGGTTCAGACAATAAGCAACAGTGAATGCACCCAACAGTCAGTTCCCCTCCTCTCTAACAGGATGTTGCAGCAGTAAGTGACTAGGAAACAATAAGGCAGCTGGTAAAAGCACAAGGAAACGCCCAGCAGTCTACTTTGAACTCCTTCCAAGCAATGCACAATAGAAATGAAGGCAGCGTGGGGTGCCACTCTTCCTTGGTGTCTCTCCACTCAAATTGTACCCCAAAAATCCCTTCAAACTGATGTGACTGTCCACACGCCATTGGTGGATGACAATGGAAACACTTAGCAACAAAAGCATTTCATTCTCAGACCCAATATAGCAGTAGCTCAGTGATGGTACTATCCTGGGTGTTTTGCTTTCTCCACAATAGGCTGCACCCTCTTTAAATGAGGAAAACACCCCCAATAACAACCACAAACTCAGATCTGGCCTTTCCCCCACTAAAATTCAGTCAACAAGATGAAGCGACCTCCCTTGGCAAGGAACAGTAGTTATGGCAAAGAGTGCTTGATTACAACGCAAAAATATTCAGACAGTAGCCAGCCATATCATGTAGACATTCAGTCATTGTTGGGCAATCACAACCGTGTTTTTTGAGAGATTCCTCCAGGGAGACTACCTGACAAAGGTTTTGAGCATACCATTGAGCTCGAAGAGGGGGCCAAGCCCGTGATTACAACTCCTTACAGGCACTTGAAGAAGTACAAAGATGAGATAGAAAAGGCAATAAAGGTGTTGTTACTGATGGGTCATATCAGAGCCAGTTCTAGTCCTTTCGCTTCTTCTGTTGTCTTGGTTAAGAAGAAGGATGGGACCGTGCGGATGTGTATCGATTATTGGGCCTTGAATAAGAAGACAATAAAAAGCAGATATCCCATTCCCAGGATTGCTGTGCTTTTGGATGAGTTGCATGGTGCAGTGTACTTTTCGAAGATTGATCTTCAATCAGGATACCATCAGATAAGGGTCAGAGAGCAGGCTATTCACTACACTATTTTCAGGTGTCACTATGGGCACTATAGAGTTTTTGGTCATGCCATTTGGGTTGACCAATGCACTTGCTACATTACTGTCTTGCATGAACCACATCTTCAACAAGCAGTTGAGGAAGTTTCTATTGGTATTCTTTGATGGCCTCATTATATACAACAGGAATTGGGAAAATCACTTGAAGCATTTGGATGAGATTCTGGGCATTATGGGGAAGCAACCACAGTATGCGAAGGCTTCAACGTGTGAGTTCGGCTTGACAGATATCTTATATTTGGGCCATGGGATCAATGCATAGGTACATCAGAAGAAGATCCAGGCCATACTAGATTGGCCACCACCCAGGAACCTTAAAGAGCTACGTGGGTTTTATGGGATGTGCAGTTATTATAGATGCTTTATTAAAGGATTCTCACAGTTGGGTGCATTCTTGACAGATCCCACAAAGAAAGGGGTGTTTAGGTGGACGAATGAGGCTCAGCGAGCAATTGACAAGCTCAAGGAAGTGATGAGCACTTGTCCAGTTTTGGCACTTCTTGATTTCACTCAGCCATTCATGCTTGAGTGAAATGCTTCAAGTGAACACTGAGGACATAGAAGTTGTTTTGATGCAGAACAAACATCTGATAGGATTTGAGAATCGAATGCTCAAGGAGTCAAAGAGAGACTCTATTCCATCTATGGCAAGGAGATGCTTGCCATTATGCATGCTTTGGCGAAGTTTATGCAGTATTTGGTAGGTGGCAAATTCATGGTTAGGACAGACCACAACATCTTACGATAATTCCTGGAGCAGAAAGGCTTGGCTTAAATGAGAGACAACAAAAATGGGTAAGCAAAATTCAAGCCTATGATTTTGACATAGAGATGTGAAGGGCAAGAAAACATTGTTGTTGATGCGCTCTCTAAGAAACCAGCATCATGTTCTCTAATGGAGATCTCAGCGGATTGGAAAGCCCACCTTTTGGTGGAGTATTCCAAGAACAAGTTTGCTTGTGAGGTGATGGACGGTCACATTCTGGACAACAAGTATAGGGTGGTGGATGACATCATCTTCTACAAGGACAGGATATACTTCGTGCTGGAGTCCAAACTTAAAAAAAGATCATGAGGGCCACACATGATACACCATTGGTAGGGCATCCTGGATATTTCAAAACTAACAGGCATTTAAAGAGAGGTTCTCATGGAAGGGCCTCAAGGATGATGTATTGCAGCATGTGTAGGAGTGTATGGCTTGTCAGCAGAACAAGTCAAAGCATAGTCACCCAACGGGATTACTACAGTCTCTACCTATTCCAGAGCGGAAGTGGGAAAGTGTGTCGATGGACTTCATCATGGTGTAAATTTTAATTTCACTACTCATAAATTCTAGATCCCAACTCGGTCTCAAGTCTCTCTAAATCACATGCAAGTGCTAAACCCTGATTCTCAATCCCAAAGAATGTATATAAGCACATACAATTATTTATGACATGAAACACATGAGATCTTTTTACTTCTTTACTCAATATAGCAATCACATATAAAAATTGGCACATAAGTTTTTGGTCTAATGACCCTTGAAAAAAATCCTTGCGGGAAAACCAGTGAGAGTTATGGTAGCTTTTATTATCTTCAAGCAGTTTACAATAGGTACAATAGAGCAATCCAATATAGACTTATTTCTGAGCCAAAAGGCTTAGAACCTCAAGTCTGATCTTTGATGGATAGATGGGAAATGTGCCCCTCTGGCTTAATGCGCCTGTCTCTCTGACTGTGCCTCTCTCTGAAACTGCTCTCTAACTAGGGTCTCTTGCCCCTCTAATGCTAGATCACTGTCTCGGTGATGCCCTTTCTCAGACTTATGAACTCTATCTCAGAACTAACTTTCTCTAGTGAAGTATGCTCCCTCTGCTAAAAAATCTGCCCCCTCTGTTAAATGAATGCTTTGCAGCTGGAATCAATCTCTCATAAAAGCAATCTCTGCCTTTGATGTATCCTCCCTCTACTACAGATTAGGTGTGTTGGATCTCTACTCAGATCGACAACCTAACTCCACAAGAAACTACATCCTCCTCTCTCAAGAATGCGCCCCTGTCCTCATGCAAGCATTCACCCTTCTCATGCAAGGATTTGCTTCTCTCATGCACTAATTCACCCTCTCTTGTGTGCTTAGTCTTTGAGCTCTCAGCTAATGAATCTCCTGCCTCGAATGGTTCCTCTCTGCCTTAGATCAAGTGTGCTCAATCTATCCCAAATATGCTCCCTTTCTCTGCTCTAGAATGCACCCTTCTTTACTAAAGAATGCACCCTCTACTCATGCAGTTATTCACCCTCCTCATGTAGTAACATGCTCAACCCATGTAGATAGACTCTCTACTCAACATTGTCAAGGTTAATATGTCCCCATTTGGCTCTGCTCTCTTTTAAAAGCTTATGGTGACTTTTAGGGTTCCAAAACCCTAACCTACTTTCCAACATATGCACATCTCATGCACATGTAACACGCAGGTCTCATGCGCATGCATCATGCATATCTCATGCATATGCATCATGCAAATCACACTACTGCATTCTTGTATTCCTCGCATGCGGCTGGTAAAGGTCTAGGAAACCTCAGCATGTTTCCACCACTGGAACCATGACAACCAGTAGAGTGTATCTCACACACTACATCAGTTCCTATACTATCAATGTACCTTCATGCTAGGCATCAACACATGAAGGATCCCGAGATACAAATCTCAACACATGGGTTTACCAAAGGTACAAGGCAGAGATTGCATTTATGTAGTGGTTGATCGATTGACCAAGTTCACACACTTCTTTGTTGTTTCATCCGACTATTTAGCAGCGCAGGTAGTTGAGTTGTTTTTCAGGGAGGTGTTCAAATTCCATGGGTTGTCGAAGTTCATTGTTAGTGATAGGGACAACAAGTTTCTCTGTGCATTTTGGTAGGAGCTGTTTAGATTGCTGGTACAGAGTTGACACCCAACACCAGTTATCACCCCTAAACAGATGGCCAGATGGAGAACAAATGGGTTGAGGGGTATCTTCGCAACTATGTATTAGGGAAACATAGAGTATGGGTTAAATGGTTGCACCTGGGACAACATTGTTACAATACCACTTACCATGTATCCATTGGTATGACCCCATTCCGAGCATTGTATGGATATGATGCTCCTTCATTTGTGGAGATGGCATTTGGGGATAGCAAGGCTTTTAAATCCAAGATTGGATAGAGGAAAACTAAGATATCCTTAGGATCCTTAAGGATAATCTGCATGCGGCTTAGAACCAGTAGAAGATGTATGTAAATAGGAACAGGGTCGAGCACAATTTCGAGGTAGGAGATTTGTTTTCTCTTACGTTGCAACCATACAAGCAGTCTTCATTTAAGAAAAGCGAAGTGGAAAAGTTGAAGCCTAGTTTTTATGGTCCATGAAGGGTGATTTGGAGAGTTGGGTAGGTAGCTTACGAGCTTGATCTGCTAGAAGGGAGCAAGATTCACAATGTCTTTCATGTGTCATGCCTCAAGAGGGAAATTGGACATCATATCATTACTTCAGCAGAGTTACCCCCACTAGATGAGGAGGGCCAATTGGAAGTCGTCCCTAAGGAGATTCTAGATGTGAGGAAGAAGAGATTGAGGAGCAACGTGATCAAGGAGTATCTTGTCAGGTGAAGAGGCTTGCCAATCGAAGATACTACTTGGAAGGGAGATTAGATCTTGCAACATCCTCGTTTGCAATTGCTTGAGGACAAGCGATCTCGGGAAGGGAGGACTGTAGTGTCCCATTCCGCATGATCACTCCATGGAATGACTTATTAGCCTATTCAGTTCTTGTAGGCTATAGTCATCAAAAAGGGAATTAATTAATTAATTAATATCACTGGGCAAAGAGTAACATTATAAAGTGATATTGAGTAATTAATTCATAAAGAGACTTTATAAAAGTCACTTTAATTAATTAAGAGAGGGAAAAAGGTAAGAGTGTCGAGAAAAGGTAAAAGTGGCCCAAAAAGGGTAAAATGAGTTTAAAAGGGCAAATCGCACGACTTAGTTCATCAAGGTACATATCAACATCATAATAGCACACTTATTAAGTAAGATGAGAAACACCAAGGTTATACTAAGACAAATAGTAGTTTAAGTATATGAGTCACTACGAAAGCATATAAGCAATATTCCCATGTTAACATACCATCATGCACAAATACATGCTAAGTAAAGCTAAAGGTTAGAAATATCACAACACTGGGGGGTGATGCTTTGTCTCTGGATAGGCATGTTAAGGATCATGGATCATCTCGTGCTACTAGAAGAATCTCTAACCAATGATCTATGTTGCAACCACAAAACTCATCTAGGGAAAAACTTATCAACATTCATCCCTTGCTGAAAGAGGGGTAACACCCACTACTATGGCTGCCATTAAAATCCAAATGGCATCGTCTCTAGTAGACAAAGAAGACTCCAAAGCTACAACCATGGTGGTTGTGATCACAAAAGCTTATGTCAAAATAAATAAAGTTGCGTCTAGTCTACATGTCAACCACCTTCAACATAAAAGGACTCTCAACTAGTGGCTGCCCCCAAAAGGCAGGATAATTCCTTGATGCACAACTATTAACTTTCTCTAGTAAGTGAGCTATCCAAGGTAATAATTCAATACCATTGACGGAACTAGTTGTTTCCCTGGCGAAAGGGAGGCTATCAACACATTTTTGGGTTTGGGTGAGTTCATTGATGCATAGATGATCATTCCAAATATGTCTTGGTATGAGCAAGCTTGATGAACCCTCTACTTTTTACATTTCATTGCTTGTTAATAGTTTATTATTTAGAAAATGTATGTTGGACTCGAGTTTCCACCAATGTTATGACCCTGGAAGTAATGAAAGAGTTAGGATTGACAATTTCTAGACATAATAGAAATGTGCAGGCCATGGAATCACAAGGAGTACAGGCATGCAGGGGTCATCAAAGGACATGAGGTTTATTTGCAGGAGTATCCAGACAAAATTTTGACTATTGATGTGGTGGTCATTGACTTCCCGTCCAAGTGGGGAATGTTGTTGTCCAAAAAATGGGCAGTTGATGGAGGAGGTAGCATTCAGATGGATTGGTTATATGTTGATATCCCAATGACTCCACGTTGCAAAGTAAGACTTGACTAAGAAAAGATGATGCTACATAGTGTGGAAGACCCCCACTAACTAGATAATGAGCCATTGTAGCCCGAGGTGTCTAAACTAGAGTTGGGAACATATGTGGTTATGGATCAACTTGTTCAATTTGCCACACCACATAACTTTGTTGTTGATAGTTCTTTCGATGGTCTTTAGATTATGCACTATGATAGTGCAAGGTCCATATCTGGAGCAGGAGCAAGGGTAGTTTCCACTTCCCCTTCAGGTGACTTGTTTCCTTTCTCTTTCCGTCTGGAATTCAATTGTACCAACAATATGATTGAATATGAGGTTTTTTTGTTAGGTCTTGCGCAGGGACCAAAAATGGGAATCAAGTTGTAGAAGGACATTGGGGATTCTGAATTGGTAGCAAATCACGTAAAATACCTTTGTGAGGCAAGGAGCCCAAGGCTCAAGAGATGAACATGATGCAGTATAAGACGAGATCAAATATTTTCCATCACTACAATCCCAAGGTACCCAGAATTAGATGGGACATTCTATGGCTTCAAATGCTACTTGTTTTTAGCTGTGCATGTGCATTCCTCATACATAGTACATGATTGAGGTAGCCTTTATCCCTAATAACATTGGTTATTAAAAGGTTTTTGAAGAGGAAAGGCAAGTGTTCAATTTTCTTAATTGCATTAATGGGTTGTCTCATTTGGTAGATAATGTACCTATGAGTCTCCTTTAGTTCAATTGCACACTAAAACAACTCCTAGAGGTCAAATCCTTTTGAAGAAACTTTTTGATAAATTTGATATTTTTAAAGGGACTAACTAATCTGATTTGGATGAAGAGGCATTGGAATTAAATATTGGCTCTGAATAGTGTCTTAGGATCATCAAACTTGGTAAAGGATGTAAGCACAAAGAAAGAAAGAAACTGGAAGCTTTGGGAAGGGAAAACAAGAATGTATTTGCATGGTCTTACGATGATTTAAAAACCTACGATCCTAAAGTAACAAGTCATGCAATCCCATTGAAGGACATAAAGCCATTTAGACAACATCAAAGGCATATGAACCCCAAGGTAGCTCCGATTATACAAAGGGAGTTGTAAAAGATTTTGGACGCCCATGTTATCACTCCTATCAAGTATTCAAACTAGGTTGCTAACGTTGTTCCTATTAGAAAGAAGAATGGAAAGATTCATATTTGTATTGATTTAAGGATCCTCAACCTTGCATCTCTCAAGAACAACTACGTTTTGCCAAGCATGGGGCATTTTCTACAAACTATCATTGGATCAGATATGATGTCCATGTTGGATGGATTCTCTGGTTACAACCAGGCATCAGTATCCAAAGAGGAAAGGTAAAAGAGTGCCTTTACCACCTTGTGGAAGACTTACACTTATACTTGGATGCCTTTCGGACTAATGAATGTTGGGGCTACTTTCCAATGTGCCATGAACTTCGTTTTTTCTAATTATTTGTACAAATTCATAGTAGTTTATCTAAATGATATTATAGTCTTTTCTAAAGCAAGGAATGATCATGTTGGGCACTTACACAAATTTTTTCATAGGTGCAGTGCATTGGGTATCTCGCGGAATCCAAAGAAATGTCTTTGGGGTGTTCAAAGGTAAGATTTTGGGACATACTGTCTTGAAAGAGGGGGTATGGATTGACCCTAAGAGGGTGAAGGGTATTCAAGAAATACCTCTACCCAAAACCAAGCATCCTATTCAATCTTTCTTCGATCAGATAAATTTAATTATGCACATTATTCCTAGCTCTGCATAAATAGTAAGGCCTATATTTGATATGCTGAAAAAGGATCATAATCTGAAACTAAATGAAAAAGCAAAAAAAACATTCATAGACATCAAACAAAGTCTACACCAAGCTCCTCTTTTGGGTAGCTTATATTATGGTAAAGATTTTTAGTTATTTTTAGTGTTCCATGGGGCCTCGCCCCCCAAGGTCAGGAGCTCGCGCCCCTCACTCCCCACGCCCCAGGAACTTAGGGGCTCCTTCCGAAACGTTTCCCCTTGTCCCCAATTTGGCAGAACTTGGGGAAATGCAAGGGGGAGCTCATCTCCCTGTTTTGAAGCATGCATCGGTGAAGTGGGGGGCTCCTAGGCGCTCTAGTAGTAATGGTAATGTTAAATTCTTAAAGTAAAAGTGGTATTTTCCTTATCTTTCATTTTCTATCATTTTACCACTTTAAGGAAAATAACGCTTTTACTTGAATTTTTAACACATCCATTAATTGTTTCAGGATGATTGAGAGTGGTTCTAACCTCATCGGAGTTCATATGCAAAAAGTAGAATTTTAGATCCCATTAAGAATTCAACAAACTTAACATTTTTCAGGATTGCAACGTTTCCATTGGATTTTATCATGTATGAGGTTAAGGGATTGTCATTTAATCAAGCACATCAACCTCTCTATGTACCTTGATGTTGGTGGTGTTTATTGTTAAACTCCTCTATCATGACCTTAATCAAAATGTACCCTTTAGTCAAGCAAAATCACTTATGAAGCATGTTTTTTTTCTTCTAATTCTACCTTATTTTAATGCTTGGTTTAGGAAGTTTCATCAAAATTGTAGGGTCGTGAGTAATGTCCTTCGAGGATCAACTTCGAGATTCAAGGTAGAGGCAAGGGCTAAGAGCCTAGAGGTGGTGGGCATAGGGTGCTAGTGTTGAATAGGATCCCAATATAGGATCAACAATTCATTCTTCCATATTTGTATGTTGGACTTGAAATCCTCAAATAATGTGATACCCTCTGGAATCATGCAGAAATAGGGTCCTCTAGTCACACTTCCCCATTACAACATCTATGCCTTAGATTTACACAATGTTGGAGTGTGTTGAATCATTGAAGAATTAGACTATATTTAAAGGGAGCAACTTAAACTATATTTATACAAGATGAATTGCTATTGCCGAAATTTATAATATTATTATATTTTTTTATAATTTGTATGACCTCGACGTCCCCCCATCCCCCCTAAATTTCACTAAATTTTGGGGGTGCTCTCCACACATCCCCAACATGCGTTTCCCCGCTCCCATGCTCCCACGTCTCGGAAACTTGGGGAAACATTAGTTATTTTCTTTTGCTTATAATTTTACTATGGTTGTTTTATTGCAGAAAAATCAGCAAGAAAGTGAACAACCAATAGCATTCATGAGCAAGGCCCTTCAAGAGGTAGAGTTGGCTCACTCCTCCATGGAGAAGCAGGCTTATGCCTTGGTCAAAGAGCTCAAATACTTCAGAGACTATTTCTAGAACGCAAAGATTGTGGCTAATGTCCCTCATCCCAAGGGCTAAGTACGTATTATTGGAAGAGGAGTGCAATGGGACAAGAGGTAGGTGGATCACTAAGATCCAGGAGTAAGATCTTGAGCTGAAAGCAGCCAAGTTGTTTCATGGCCAAGGATAGGCCAAATTGATAGTTTAAGGTAGTATGGAGTATGGACACTATAAAGAGAACCACCATGGAGCATGCACCACTGCTTAATCAGGTAAGCGCTTTGTTGTCTTCATTAGAGCAGGTTGATTGCCATTCTGATATCATTTTTATTTAAAAAAATTATCATGTCCTGCTAACTTTGACACGCAAAAGCATCCTCTTAAGCTCTGTGCAGCGAGATTTTGTTTTGTGTAGGGTGGACTTGGATGTTGAAACCCATATTAGGTTATGCTCAGATGTGTTGATCTACTTGAGTCCAAATATTTATTGCAGGAACTTAAAGTAGGATCATGTGGGGGCCATTTATCAGCGAGGACCAAAACCCAAAAGGTCATGACAGAAGGCTGCTTTTGGCCTCCCATTTTTGCTGACACCTATGCTTATGTCAGGACATGTGATCCTTGTTAACAGTTTGAGGAGAAACAAATATTGCCATCATTACCCCTTGATCTAGTCAATGCAGGCCTATTTCCAACAATGGGGCTTGTTACCACCTAAGTTGGACTTTCAAGTGAGCCACCGAAGTTAGAACAAGTTAAATGTTCGTCATCAAGGTTCAGGAGTCCATGAAGGCTATTTTGGGCCTTTTCTAATTTTTTCGCATTATCATACCCCATAGGGAATGGTAATAACTGTCGTAGTATGATGAATTTTTGTAAAAGGCTTGGCCTACTTAGACTTAGTCAAAATTCCAATTACTCTAGAGTGTTTTTTCCTTGTTAATTATTTGTCACTTTTTAGCGACTTATAATTTTCGAGTTTTTCGCTCAATACAACAAAGTTGGAGTAATTGTCTAGGTGGTTAGACCTTAGGAGGTTATTAAAGCCTAGGTGTCAATGTATAATACCGTGCTAGTCACTATTTTTTAGTCATATGAACATGTACCAAGTCCTGCCTAGGTTTTAAAAAAAATTTGCTAATAAAATTTTTTCTCATAAAATGGGCATTTTTTAATTTTTTTTTTTAATGTTTTTAATGTAAAAATAAAAACAAAAGTCATAAAAGTGGTGTTAGGAGGGGGAATTTGACATGGGGGTGCTCGTTTTCTAACCCAGAGCACCCACTTAAACCCTAAACCCACTTTTGAGAGTCAAATTAGTGATTATTTATCACTTAATTTGATTTTCTCTTGAAAAAGCCAAAATAGACATAATAATTGGCAAAAATCAAGGAACATGTCTAGGACATGTTTTAGTCATCCAAAGTGGTGGAAATCAAGTACGGAGTCAAAGGCAAGTTAGCAAGGATCCAATTCATGTGATTTAAGATGTGATTGACATCTCCGGAGAGTGTGGTGCATTTCTCCATGAAGGGGGGCGCATCCCTCTTGTTGTGGTGGCACCCACCTCTCTTAGTTAACTCTACCACTCTCTTAGTTCACTCTCCTTCAGTCAACTCACTCCTTCCATGTGTCAAACCGTTTTCCTCATGAGGTGCGCCCTCTTTGACTATTTAAGCAAGGCACCTCAACCTCATTTGTGATGGTCAGAGGACCGAAAGGCTGTCGAAGTTATGCTCTTGTATTTGTATAATCATTTGGAATAAACAAGGCTTTGGAGGTAGATATATGGTGTAATGATTTTCATGTGGATGGTGATTGCCAAGTGCTTATGAGGTATAATTTGTCTTGTTTTATTTGTTTTTTTGTTGCTTATCTGTGGGCCTGCAAGGGGAGATACCTCCCAGTAGGGTAAGAGATTATTCTTCTAAGTTGCACGAAACATGGAAACGTGTACAAGTTTCGGAAACAAGAACACTTGGAAACGTGACCCTCCCAAAATGGGTATGTCAGGGGAAACGTGGTATATATATTATACAGTATAGTTTTTTTAATAACACATTATTTCACAATAAAATAAGAATAAGAGGTTAATTTGAAAGTAGGTTTAGAAACAATTTAGAGGTTCATTTGTTTTCATTCCATAAGCTAGGATTTCTGAGAAGTTTCTGAGTTTCCACTACTGGTACGTGGGCATTTTAAGAGTTTCGTGCAACATAGTTATTCTTGTTTGATTTATCATTTTATGCTCTTACTGTTTGCTTGTTGTAGATCTCTTGGAGGTGTATGTATATTTTGCTTCATTGCATGCTTGCTAAGCATCTGCTTTCGATAACACCTCTGTTTTAACCATTTATTTGTGCAAGGATTTCTAAGTTGCAATTGATCTCACTTTGAGAAGGGGTTGAGCTTGTTTGCATCCTCCTCATCTTCAAGATCTTATTAAGGACATAGTCCCTTGGTGTTCCACCAAATCAGACTCTAGACCCAAAGTTCCAAAGCTTCTAGCATTCTTTCTATCTCTCTCTCCTTCACTTCTTATTAAATTCCTTTTTGGCTACGGTTTTTTATATGCTTAAGTAAATTAGTTTTCTTTTAAAAGAATATATAGAGGCTGATTTGTTTATGTAACTAGATCTAGAAGTGTAAAGCAATATTTTCAGAAAATATCTAGTTCTTATTCAAGTACTTAGTTCCTTCTTAAGATCACGTCTTTCAAGTACTTACATATTTTGATGCTTTTAATGTTTTATTTAGCACATTTGGTGCATAATAGGTGGCTGGTTTTACTCGTTTGACGAACAGGTAAGACGAGGTGCTGCTGGAAATTACAAGATTCGGGCCATCCAGGACCCCCCGGAGCAACATACCTCGATCGTGATTCATTTCATGAAACTTGTAAGCCTGTTGGATCTGAATCTACAAGGACCAAAGGCATCCACCTTTTAAATTGTAAAAATAATAATAAAAGCAAGTGGGCTACTCAGCTTGTCCCACAGCATGTTTGGGTATCTCAGGGCCTGTTGAGGAGTGTCCGGACGCTCCTTGACAGGTGGGAATCCCTAGGAAACATTCCCAGAAGGCCCCTGGATCTGGCCAGGAATGTTGGGAATGTTCCCTACATTCCTGCTTGATCAAGGATGTTTTGCCCATCCCCAATTTTCCTGGAACAAGGGGATCACTGAGGACAGATTCCCCAAGGGCTGTGAGCAGTTCATGTCCTGTGCTATAGAGAATAAATAAAGCTCCTTACCAGTTGTGTGTTGACCCAGAGAAGATGCATCATTCGCTAACCGCTTGCTTATGCCCATGTCAGAAAGTTTTGCACAAAGACCATTCCCACTGCTTATCAATATGTTTTGAGGTTTCAGATCTCTATGTATAATTCCCAATTCATGTAGATGTGAAAGACCTGATACAACATCCCTGCACCAAAGTAACAAGGCATTTAATCTTTCATCACTCCGTCTTTACCAAAAACCTGAAAATAATCTAACATAATTCTATGTATAGAAATGCACCCAATAAAATAAGATACAAAGTTCAAACACACAAAGATTGGATGCAACTGCACATGCAGGCAGCAGACCACAAACATAGAAGATATTAAACACAATGTGTAATTCCTTTCCCAAGCCAAGTTACTCTAAGAAACTAAATAGAAAAATAACCTAGCCAACAAATGAAATGGTGATTAAATGGCCAAAGTATATCTGAAAGCTAACTAACTACACCTAAGCCAAAGACATGTAAATTACAGAAACAAATTGAATGTGTTCCAGATTACCTCATCAATTTCAACAGTTGTTGAGAAGCACGTCCATTGTCAGTCCACAAATTTATGTTCATTTTTTCACATATTTGAGACACCTGCTGAATCTTCTTCATCTGTATAGCATTAGTAGTTTCAATCTTTGCATGCATGTCATCCCGGACAGATTTTGATAATGTCATAATAAAATCACTAAGGCTGCAGTTGCAACGCTCCAAAGCAACATAAACAAAATCTGCATCAGTTTCCACCCCATACCATCTAACAATGTTTGGATGTTGATCTGATGCAATTAGATTTTCAATCTCTTTCCAAGCTGCTTCATAATATGCCTTTACAATGCGTTTAACAGCAACATCTCTCCCATCAAAATAACCTTCCATTATTATTGTGCCATTACTCCCATTATCAATGACACTATCAGACATGCAAAATCTGCCAATAAAGCGCCTGGTGCCAAGACAAGGTTCCTCTTTTCTTTGATCCAGTACTCTGAATGTTTCACTGCTGCTGTTCTGGGATAGTGTAAGGCCAGTGGTCTGTAAATCTTTAGTTTCCAGTTTATGTTGTTTCTCGGTGTTATTGCTATCACTTGTTCCATTTTTATTGTTATTTAATTTACGTACTTTTTTCTTCTTGCTGCTTCCTACTTGTTTCTCATTGAATTTCTTCAATTGCTTCTGATTTCTGCCATTCCTAAAAATCAGACACGTCCCAACAGATAATACTGTTGCAACCAACACAGTCCATAGACCAAATGAGAAACTTGAATGCCTGTCAGAGACCCCAGACATGGACTGATCTGCCTGATTTTTAACATTTTTAATCTCTGCTAAACAGTTCTTTTCAAATTCACAAGAATTTTTTAATTGATTTGATAAGACACCTTTTTTGTTCTCTTGATTCAATAGCTCAATGTGCATGTTCTCAACAGGAGGAAGTGGGAGGATGCTCTTCTTATCATAATTAATTTCAAACCTGTAACTTGGATGGAAGACAAATTCATTTTGATGACTCACAATCCCTGCAGATGGGAGCATTTGATATACTTTGATCTTTCCTGGATGTGTCAAGGTATTTGGTGATCTACCACTGACTTCCGAAGTGATCCCAGGAAAATCAACATCAATGGCATCGATTTCGGCAATGCTCACATTCCACTGAATTCTTGCAGTGTTTGCTTTGTATGACCTCAGATAATAATCTGTCCGTGTGATAAAAATTGGTTCTATAGAAGAAAAATCAACAGTTCCCGGTTCTGTACTGTTGTTACTAATATTTTCATCAGAAACCACAGAATTATTATGAAAATACATGCCTGCTTCATCTGTGGACAGTGGAACCCCTGAATCATATCTATGGATGATATTTCCAGTCTTGGCATCAATAAGAAACGTTGTCATTGTTTTAGATCCGAGAATAAGTGATCCATCTGGTGATAAATGGGGTGTACTGTTAACCAGTTCTGATGGTGCCTTCGGAAGTAACTATACCAAAAGTATAATAAATCAGTCAAAAGAAAGGATAATTCTAGCATCAATCCATATGTGACACGAGCATTTTCAATACAAAACAACAAAAATCATATACACATACCTTTGTCCCATAATGCTTATCAAAGGCATCCAAGTTCCAGTCTTTTCCACAGAATAAAAATTGGTCCTCTTTCACATCTGTGTAACCTATTTCAAACTCTCCACTGATGGCCACTGTGGAGTTGTCATCATTTTTGTTGTAGGAGAATGTCTGGTGAGATGCAAGTGAAGAGCCAGATGAAAATGACCAAACAATATTGCCAGATTTTGTATCCACAGCATATATAGTACCATCCCACGAAGCAATGAGTACAGTTTCACTGGAGCTGGATCCAAAGAAAACATAAAAAATGTTATGTCTACATTCTCCTTAACTCAACCCACTGCAGATAAAAACTGATAGGAACATTGCTGCAAGAAGTATTATGACTTAGCAGAAAAACTTCCCAAACACACCAGATGACTGATATTTATGATATATACTTCAGTATGATGTCAAAATCTCATAGAATTAAAATCTGTTTTTTAAATAACATTGATGTATTTTTATTTATGGTTAAATCTGCTATTTGCTTCATGATGATATCAAAACCTCAGGAGATTAAAATATACATTTTTAATAATTATATGAACATATATTTTTATTCATGGTTAAAACTTTTAGTTTTCAGAGTAAACAAGTGAGATAGAACACGAGAATAATTGCTCCACCAGGATTAGTTTCATTTCATGTTGCATAATAATGAAGATTTATGGTACAAATGTTGTTTTAGATTGGGCTGCTGAGGAAAAGGTAGACCTCCAGCTAAAAATAGCTGACCTCAGACTAGGCGAATCTTACCTCACATTTGTCTATTCCTAACACTACTAATTTTTACCACAGATAGGATGCCCATCTAAAAGGGGCATTACATACTCCATGTTTCCAACACCCTCCCCAACTTATTGACCATTTTATTTTCCTTTACATCAAGCATTTCTTTGACCTCTGAAACTTATCCTTGGTCAATGCCTTGTGAAGATGTCCAATCGAAGCTAGCTTTGTTGTCATTGGCTTCTTTATCACCACTTGATTCTTGGCCAATTTTTCCCTCCCAAATTGGACCACTTTCCTCAGCAAACTTCTTACCTTTGTCTTAAATAACCATGACAATTAATCTGATCCGAATTATCCTGTCTATGGTCTTCTTCGAACATAAAGATATCTGTTTTTAAAGGTCATTTGTAGTTTATCTATGTGACTCAACATTGGTTGGATGTCAAATGGCATTGTTGATTAAATATAAGAACCTGGGTGTTCTTGCAGGCAGTATAGTACACTATGAAACTCGTCCATACCCTTGGGCCTTAGAATCAATCAACCCTGTATATACATCAGGCCTTTGCTAATCATATAAATCTAAAATATTTTCCACATTTAGTGTTTGATTTCCTAGGGAGGTAATGACAATATCCTTGGACACTGGTAGATTTAATGATATTATAAATCTATGGTAATTGCATTGCAAACTACTAGGAAGAAAGATTCTTAATGAGAACTTCAAAGGGTTTACATCTTCACATAAAAGGATGATATCGAAGAAGATAAGACAAATTGAAATTAGAGACAGGGCCCAAATAATTAACCTCTTGGCTATTGTAAGCAAACGAATTGGGTAAATAGAAAGGAAATAGGGAGCCTATGGAAAATACTTGCTTGATAGCTACCACTAGAAAATACTTGCTTGATAGCTACCACTAGAAAGGTACAAATTGGTGTTTTAACTTTGCAACCCATCTGTTCAAGTCCCTAATGTAAGACTTTCATATAGCCAAGTAGCATTGATAAGCTAGGTTCAGTTTGGAGGTTTTGCAGCATTCCTCGATGCATAGAGTTAGTCTATTCTCCCATGATATCATCAAGTAAATGCATTTCCACTAAGAGCATACACATGATTTGGAAAATGGAAACTGTGATACCACTATAAGTTAAATGCACTTCCACTACCAGGATACATATGATTTGTAAAATGGAAATTATGACATCTTATTCTACATGACACCTTTCTACATCATAATGAATCTATTAAGCAAGCCATCAGAATGGGAAAACTAATGATAGTGGGCACCTTGCCAAAAATGCAATACCCCATTCTCACCTCATGTGTTGTATATGTTTTTGCTATGTAATAATAAATGCATGATGCAGCTTTTTGTTGGGTCGTTAGTCATGTAGACCATGTAAATGAGGACCCTGATGCAAATATTTGCACAATTTCCTAGTTTGGAGCCTGTTACCACTCAAAGCCTCACTGTTAGAGATAAAGTCCTAAAGCTCAAGTGAGACGTTGTAGGAACTAAGAGAGATCGCCAATGTCACCTCACAAGCCCTCTTCAGACTTTAGGCTGGCTCTCCTCTGGCTCAAGGGGGGCTTCCTTGGACTAGGATTACATGAGCTTATACAATAATGTCCAAGGTGAACATGAAAAGATGGCTCTAGTAAAATGAGTTGATAAGTTTAAAAAATAGGATAGATTAGTGGACTGGGGATTAGTGTCTTATCATTGGGCAAATGGGGTCAAATCAAGGCTCAATGAAAAGCTATCCTAATGAGGAATAATGACAATTAAGGCTGAAATGTACAAGCAAGAACAGCCATTTCCTTGTTTGTCCCAAACTGCCGAAATATAACTAAGAAGGTTACTAGTGCAGATAAACTCCAAATACTCATGAAGATAATGGCTATTAGAATTCAAATGTATGTGCACTTATCCAAGAGTAGAGAAACGTGTAATCATAAACAACATTCCATTGATAACATAAAAGAAAAAGGAATGGCATTACCCAATTCATTCCTTCATAAGCATTTGTCATGATAGCTTCAGCAATAGGAGAAACCATAAAGATCTACAAGATATCCTTAACCAAAACGTGTTTCATTGATCCTCCATACACATATAACAAATATTCAACTAAGATCCAAATCCACTATACATCAAATGGAGAGAGAAAAACAATGCAATAACACAAGAAAATTTTACAATAATGCATATGTGGGCTCTCCAACACAAAAATGCCCATAAAAAATACTAAAGAATGTATCGTCCTCAAGCTCCAAGTTCTTGCAAGGTTCATGCAAAGTGCCACTTGTCTTGTTCATGTGCAAAGCACTCAAGAAAACTCCTCCATAACTAGTTCCACTTAAATTAGTATGAGTACCAAGTCAAAAAGGTGAATGCACCCTCCAATAGAAGTAAAATAATGCCACATCATACATGTAGATGAAATATTGAAGGATCTCTCAAGAAAATGCCCTCTTTGACCATGAAATAGTGTGGAAAGAGCATTTAGAAGATATGCACCCTAGGAAGTTATGCCTTGGACCTCTTCAACCCCTCATGTAATAAAATAATGTTCACATGTAGAGTGCATCCTAGGGGAATGTGCTCTGGTAACTACCTGTAATTCCCCCATTTTTTTGGGTTGCCTTGCTCGCCTAGGGAAGATGGCCTTAAGAGTTGGTGTCCCCCTGATCAGAGGGGATTAATAAATTATTAAATGTTAGTTGGGCGAAAAACAACACTAAAGAGAGGCATTGAGTAATTAAATTAAAAAAAAGGTGTTATAAAGTGACCTTGCAGAAATATTAAAGGAAGATAATATAAAGTCACTTTATATTATTTAATGAGACTGGAAAATTCACTTTATTTAATTAAAAGTGGAAAATGGTAAAATAGCGGAAAAAGTTGAAGTGGGAATAAAAGCGCAAATCGACCTCATTCTCATGCATTCATTTTATTTCCACTTTCAAACAAGAATTTTGGAGAACTCTTGTAGCTTGTTGCTCTTGGCACAAAAACCCTAAGGGTGAAATAGTTTCAGTGGTGAGACAAATCCACCCTAGCAATCTTTTGAGGAGGAATCACTCAGATTTCTCATTGTGTTTCATTGCCACGGATAAGAAATCAGAATCGCAAATTAGTGAGGTTTTAATGGAGTTTCCAGCTTGTGGAGGAAGGGGCGCATTCATACAAGAGTGCATACTTTGATCTTTTGCTACTGTTGTTGTAGGAGGCGTTTTGAAGGGGTCACATCACTCAAATCTGAACTAAGGAAAAGGGCTCTGAGTTTCCATTTCACTCCACTCCAAACTACTGTTCATTTGCCTAAGAAAAGGAGGGTGTCTTCATTTATTTGCTGAGTCTTCATCAGGAAGAGGGTCGCTGCCATTTTGTTGACTGTGGGTGTATAGAGGAGGGGCGCATTTGTGTCTTGGGTCACATCCTCTACTTTACTTCTCATGAGGGCGAGTAAGAGGATTCATGTTGGTCTATCTTTCATCTCAGAGGTCGTTTTATGGTGATTCTACCTATTCCATCCTAGCTGGGCATGTTCCAAGTGGTCTGCATATTTTTTATGCTTGTATAGCTCATTTCTGAGCACAAAAGGGGGGCGCTACAGCAGTCTGTCATCTACAGTGGCAATATGAAGCAAACTATGCCACCAAAAAGGGGCTGCTACAGTACCATAGAGCCACACTTTCTCCACGCTACTCATCACATTTGATGAGTCTGATTTAAAGGATAATTATTTGATTGTTGGCTGTGAATGCACATATACCTCAGCTGGAGACACTCATCTGCCACCAAATCGAGTTGCCAAGAGGGGCTGTGTTGCTGCTGTGTGTGTATATTGTGTATAATTGTTGGCTGTACCTCTTTTCTATCCATTCATATGACCAAAAAGGAGGGTCCTTGCATACAAGATGGCTGCTAACCTACAGGACTATTGCCAGGTTTGAATTGCGATGTATTTCCATTTTGTTAAGCATAATACACTGCTGCTACCATAGTTGAAGTTACCCGTCATCTACAGTAATTAAACCAGGTTACTTGAAAGTGGGAGCAAAAAGCGAAATTTTCAAAAGATTCCGGTTTGGGAGCATTTCAGGAGAGTTTTTTATATAATATAAATTTTTATATAATTTGATGCATATGTCAACAAAACCATGTGCATTCATCAAAATTCAAACCATTATACACAAAGATGCAAAGTTTCTCATGTATATATCAAGTAAGAGTGCATACAACCAAAATAGTACCGAGTATAATCCATGTTCCCCCAAGTTTCCGGGACGCAGGAGCGCGGGAGCGGGGAAACGCACATTGGGGACGTGTGGAGACCACCCCCAAATTTTAGCGAAATTTGAGGGGGGCGGGCGGGCAGGGGGACGTCCAGATCTTAATAAAAATTAATATTATAAATTATTAAATCCCAGCAATAACAATTCAATGATTCATCCCATGTAAACTACTAAAAGTAAATAATAAATAGTAAATACTAAGTTTATCATTGTGCAATGTAAATCATAAATAGCAAATTAATAATACAAACACGTTATACAATTCATCATCATAGTTCTCAAATTAGTCATTTGAATCTTGATATTCATATTTCTAATTTCATTCATTGTAATTGAAAACTTGAATCAATGATATTGCATGCTAAAATAGTGAAATAGTAAATTACTAAAGACTAAGCCTGAAATAGAGACTAAACAACAATTAAAATTAAAATTGTTTTTTTAAACTGAAATTGGGAAAATCGTGGGGGGCGTCTAGGAGCCCCCCTTCACCGGAGCGCGCTGTAGAACAGGGGGACGCGTCCCCTTGTGAGTTTCCGAGAGTTTCCTGATTTTGGGGACGCTGGGAAACGTTTCCCCAGGAGCCCCCGAGCCCCCAAGGCACAGGGAGCGAGGGGGGCATGCTCCCGACCCTTGGGGGCGAGTCCCCGCGTAACACTGAGTATAATCCATACTGAACCTAAGTACATCAATAAATAGCAATGTTCCCCCAAGTTTCTGGGACACGGGAGCAAGGAAACGCAGAAATGACATGCATAAATTTTAGGAAACGTCTAAGGGTACGGCGAGGTCTTCAACACAGGGGACCCCACTAGGAATACTACCAAATTTATATTAAAATACATAAAAATTGAAAGTTGGAGCGTAATTCATTAAAGTCTTTAATTTTATAATCGAAGATTAATATAAGTTTACAACATACATCAAGTGAAATAAAATGAAATACAACAATACATAAGCTATAAGTGATAAAACAAATTGTGAAATACAACACTAATGGATAGCAAAATGAAATCGAGGCTATTGAGAAGGAAAATAGTGGACAGGATGGCCCTTTATCATTTATTTTTATTTTTTTTTTAGCAAAAAACTGTCAAAGGAAACGTGGGGACACCATTTGTAGGAGGGAAACGTTTCCCTTTTGAGTTTTCTTGAGTTTCCTTCAAATGGGGACGTGGGGGGGGATGTTTCCAATGGAGTTTCCAAGTTTCCAAGACGTGTGGGGGCGTGGAAACATGTTTCCTACGCTTGGGGACGCGTACCCATGTAACACTGATAAATAGGCTATAAGTTAGGGATTCTTCAAAAACTAGTTTTGAGGACACCAACATCAATCTAAACAATCAACACCACAAACATCAAGGTACATAGAGGGGTTGATGTGTTTAATTAAATATCAATCCGATACATCCATACATGATAGAATCCAGTGGAAACATTGCAATCCTGAAATCCTAAAAACTGTTAAGCCCGGTGAATTTTGAATGGGATAAAAAATTCTACTTTTTGCATTTGAAGCCCAATGAGTTTGGAACCACTCTCAAACATCCTAAAACAATTAATGGTACTGTTAAAAATTTAAGTAAAAGGATAAGAATTTAATATTACCAATTGATGCTACTGATGATTACTAAGGTTAGGGTTTTTGCTATTAGAGTAGGCTTTTCCTCCTTTATATAGCATTAGTATGGGCCTAGGGTTGGTTCCCCCCCACCCATCACTTAAATTTTTGTTTTATCTTTAAAAAAATTTGATAAAAAAAGAGGGAGTGTTTATTTTTTCACACTCCTGTGCAAGGCTGAATGTGATCAATGTTGCATTATATATATATATGGATTGCTTATGGTTGTTAATTGCAATCAGCTTTAATTTTATTATATGCTTAAACCATGATGTTGTTGAAATAAATGAAAATGAAATATAAGTCCACCATCAACAAGAACAGTCACACTAAACCCTGAGTAGAAGTTGTCAAAGTGTTTGACGAAAACAGTAAACCAAAATCAGTTACAAAGTAGTGAAATCAGTGTCTAAGCAAGTAAAGGCAAAGTGTTTGAAAAAAGTCCTGAACCAGTTCACATAGGCAAGTCAACGAACAATTAGCTTAGTTTTGGGTTTGCGGTCATTACAGTGGTATTAGAGCTAGTGATTATAATAGCCTGTGTTTACATGCTCTTTTATGAATCCGAAGTATGATAGACATAGCACGTACAGGAGAAGGAGGTGGAAGGGAGAACCCATTGAAGTATTTTTATCAGAATTCTGAGAAGAGGAACGAGTAGAATCAAAAGAAGAGGAGCAGCTAGAAGCGGAAAAAGAAGAAATGGGGGACAAGGATGATCCATTTCAGGACAGAAGTAATGATACAAACATAGAGGTACCAGAGGGAAGTACCATGAACATTCTGAACAATTTGGCAAGGGGCTAGCAACTGTTGGTCCAACTTATGACTCAGTGGATCACTAGTGCATAGGCCAACAAAGACAACAATGGTGACAACGAGAACCATGCAGAAGGAAGAAACACTAATGTTCCCACTCAATGCAGCACTCAAGCAGTTAGTAGAGTGACTCCTAGACCTCTCTTTCCTCACTTTGTGGAGGAGCATCCAGTTGGCAATTTGGGGCAGCCATTACCAAGTTAAAGTTTTAATGACTATTTGAGGGAATATCAGACTCTTGGTGCAGAGTTTCATGCAACAATGACATTACAGGAGTTCTGTACCAACAAATACAGGAACAAACCCAGAGACTTCAAAAGGGGCCCACAGAATTTTAATCAATGGTGGAAGGTTAGGACGCTGACTATCCCTTCCTTTGATGGGTCTAACAAATGTACAGCCAGAGCCTGGGTGCAGAAGTTGGACACTTATTTCCAACTCAACCACATGAAGGAGACAAAAGCAATCAATTATGTTGCTTTGCATTTGGAGGGAGAGGCTCATGAGTGGTGGTACCATGGGTTGGTTACTCTAGGGCATGCTAGTATTAACCTCATATCTGAACTTCACAAAATGATTGATGGAAAGGTTTGATAGGAAAGACCCAGAGTTTCACTTTAGGGAGCTAGCACAACTCAAGCAAGCAGGTACAGTGGAGGCCTACAGTTTAGAGTTTCAGAGGCTTGCAGTTATGGTGTCGAAGCCTAGACACATTATGATATTCACTAAAGGATTATCAGAGCCACTGCGTGGTTGGGTTAAGGCCTTCAAACCTATGGCATTACAGGATGCCATTATTAGAGCCCGAGACATGGAGGATGCGGTCCCAAAGAACAAAGTTCAGTCCAAACCTTTTGTTCCTCGGAAAGACAAAGACAAGAAGGCCATACAGAAGGATGGGGCTAGGACGAATAAATTGGATAATGAATTGAGAAGGAAGAAGCTTTGTTACAGTTGCAAAGAGCCTTGGGAACCAAAACACAGGTGCATGGGCGAAGGTAAAGTTTATTACATGGAGGTGCCCTCGGACAACGATGAGGAGGATGAGGCAAAACAGGTTCGGGAAGGCGAGCAAAGCAGTGGGATTGAAGAATAGCCATAGGTACAGACTCTGAGGGGAACCATTGCTACCCTATCAGATATTCCTAGATCCAACACTTTCAAGGTTAGGGGAGTCATACAGGGCCAGTTGGTCACAATCTTGATAGATGGTAGGGCAGCCCACAACTTTATAGATTTGGCTTTGATGACCAAGAGAGACATTCCTACTGAGGACTTTGGAGGATTTAGAGTGGAGGTAACTAGGGGGTACACTCTGTTATGCATACGAAAGTTTCCGCAATTGATTATGTCAATGGGTAACTACAACATGGCAGATGATTTCTACATGGTCGAGCTGGAAGATACTAATATAGTCTTGGGTGTACAGTGGCTTAGTACTCTGGTGACAATTTCAACGAACTACCAAACAATGGAGATGGGGTTCAATGCAAGATGGCAAGAGGGTAGTTTTGAGGGGCATGTCCAACGATGCTCCAAGAGATGTTTCAACCAAGTGGATGGAAACACTATTTAGGCATGGGACAGAATACTCTCCAAAAATTGATCTTCGAACATGCTATCATCAGGACAAGGACAAGGAGTTGGCCATGACAAATGCTTTATAATGTGGCCATGTGATCAGTATGACACATCAGGAGGAGATCCATGACAAAATGGATTGGCTCACGAGAATTTGAGCTGATTGGAAGTCCCACCTTCTGGTGGAATATTCCAAGGATTGGTTTGCATGCAAGTTGATGGATGGTCATATTCAGGATGACAGATATTGAGTGGAGGACGACATCATCTACTACAGAGCTAGCATATACTTAGTCCCTGAGTCCACACTTAGGGAAGAGATCATGAGGGTTATACATGATACACCCTTGGCAGGGAATCTTGGGTACTTCCAGACTTACCATCATATCAGAGAGAGGTTCTCATAGAAGGGCCTCAAGGGCAATTTGTGGAGGCATGTGAGGAAGTACATGACTTGTCACCAAAACGAGTCAGAGCATATCGATCCAACACGATTGTGACAAATTGCACTCATTTAAGGACAAAGGTGGGAGAGTGTGTTGACAAATTTCAACACCAGTCTAACGGAGGGGCATGGCAGGGACTACATTTCAGAGACTTCATCAAAGTATGAGGCGCCGCAAATAGCAGAGTAGTTCTTTAGGGAGGCGTTTAGGCTCCATAGATTGCCTGAATACATTGACCCTGACTGGGACAACACAATTCTTAGGACATTTTGGCAAGAGTTGTATAGATTAGTCGGCATGGAGTTGATTAGTGTAGCACAATTGGAGTCAGTTGGTATGAGGCATAGTGAATTCCTAGCTCAAATTTGGGTTCCAGGAGCTCATATGATTGGTCTATGTCATTTTTGAGACGCACCGAGAGGAGATGATGGGGCTTTAGGGACGCGCCGAGAGGAGATTATGGGGCACATACCATATGGCAAGGAAGATTTTCTTTTTCGATACCTGGGATCAAGTTTGGCAAAGGATTTGCTGACTTTAGCTTCATTGAGATACAATTACAGGATGTGATCCTCGATAGCGGGGATATTTCTTCTAGGCATTACAGCTTGGGGTTCCAGGAGTGGAGGATATAGTCTATTATGCCTTAGAGCAACTACAGCGTTCCAGCAGGGACAAACCTAGAGCAAGGGGTCCAAACTTTTTATTGTAAAGGCCAAAGTGGGTTATATTGTATGGATATTTGGATTAGGGGTTTTTGTCCCCCTAGATTGGTCATGGCAGGCTCCCTTGGTTTCCCTCTTAGAAGTACAATTTTTTTTTGCACAGCTGACTACCCCTTCGGTGTGTGGGTGTCCCCACCACGCAAGGATTTAAGCCCATGGGTTGGTGTCTGGGGCTTCTAGGGGGTGACCCACTGGGGCACATGACCACCTTGGTTTTGTTATGCATAGGTGATTATGTCTTGTAAAGGGTTGTTGTCCCCTATTTAGCACACCTCCTCCACCCACTTGGACCTCGTTCCAACACAAAGAAACCTCTCCTCTCTTTGGCCTATGACATCATCCTTCCACAATTGAAACTACAAGCTTGGTAAGGGGGGCATTGAGGGATAAACCATATTTAGGGGTTAGTTGGGGCATGACATCCCCTGTTGGCTCACAATTTCAGTAAGTGATGCCTTTATTTTAGTCTTATTTGTTATTGTGTCTATTTTAGGACTTATTCCCTAATTTGTGGGGGATTTACCATAAAAATATTCTAATTTAACATAGACTTGAAGGCTCAAAAAATTAAAAAGGTTGAGGATGAAATTATATAAATAGATCACCTCACCTCATTGTAAAATCATAAGACAAGGGTTCAAATATGTTTTTTACTCTCTTTCTCTTACTCTATGAGTCATTAATGTGAAGCACACTTCACTCGTGATGTTCTTTTGGCTTGAAGGTGGATGAAGTGATGTTCTAAGGCTTCTTTTCTTGGACATGCTAGAGGTTGATGCTAGACTAGCTGGAAGAACTCATGCACAAGTGTGGCCTAAACGCTTTTCTTTGCTCACTTCTTATTTGATCTTGGTAAGTTATGCTCCTAGCTAGGTTAAATGGTGCTTTTATGTTGCATTTTTCTGAATTGTTAGGGCTTTTTGTCAACATTCTGTCAACTTTGTATGAAGAGAACATCCTCATAAGGAGTTCTCTATTTCTTATTAGGGCCTTGGACTTCTTCATTTGCCCTAGTTATGTTTTCCTACCGAACCCTAGAGGTTGCTAGGTCTAGCTTGCAAGTGTTCTAAGACATTTCAAGAGAGGCGCGTTGATCATTGATCTCTCAATACCTTAGGGATTGAGACAAAAATCATGTCCCCTTTTCATCAAATTACCTTTTTTAATCATTTTACTTGTCTTTATTTTTGTTCTGTTTTTTTGTATAAAAACCCTAAAAATTTGAAAATTCCAAAAAAACCTAAAAATTTAAATAAATTCATAACTTCAAAAATAAACACGAATTTGTAATTCTGGTCCACCCTGCAAATTCGCCCAAGTGGATTTATCCACAGATCATTGAGGGCGCCCTCTTTTACCTTGGTGAAAAACATAAAAATAATATATTGTCAAAAAAACCCTAAAAATTCAAATATATTCCAAAACCTAAAAATATTTGTAACTTTGAAATTTTGGTCCAACCATCGATTTCACCATAGTGGATTTATCTATGGGACTTGAAGAGCATCTGAGCATACCATTTTTCCTTAGTGCATTGGGAAGTGTGAATTTGTTAAATTAGGAATTTTGTTCGGTATTTAGTAGCTCTAGATGGGCCAAAAAGGTGCACCCTATGCCACTTAGCTCTCTCCCTTTCAGACTGCACCTTTATGAGGTATTTCCTTGGGAGGTGCATGGAGATTCATGAAGTATATTAAAAGTTGTGATATTGATTGATAAACTGAATTAACTACTTTATTTTGATTTATGTGTCTCTATTATTCATTGTTGAATCCATATAAGGCATTGATTTGGTTACAAGGTTGTAGAAAGGTATTTGCATGTATCTTGTTGTTTGCAAGTATTTTTAAAGGCTCTCCCCTGGGTTTAGGAGTTAACCAAAGAAGTTGAGAGGCTAGGTTCTGGTGACATTTTGGCCTAGACCTCTCCCACATGTTTACCAATCACTAGCATCCGGTCTACATTGAGTTGCTTATTTAAGGCTGCTAGTTTGAAGGGTAACATGTTTTGGTGTCGTTGCCGTGGGAAATTCATGACACTTGAGGTGGTTGGCTCAGGTCATATTTTCATATCCTTGGCAAGAACAACAACATTTGGTAAAGAAAATTGAGGTAAGTCTTTGCTTGGTATTTTGAATATATTATTGTTAAGGACTAATCTTGCAAATCTTATCTGCTGACTCCACGAACAAGAAGATTGGCAAGCAATACAACATTTGGCACCAAGGCTAAATCAATTTTCAAGATATCAAGAACATATGAGGACTTGCTAAAGTCGAGGTAAGTTCTTGTTTTTGTACTTCGATAACATTATTGCCGAGTACTAACTTGGCAGGTCTTATTTGGCGACTCCTCTGAAGAAAAATTGAAAGAAGTGCGAGAGTAGGACACAAGCCCTCAGCTATTCAAAAGAAGACATTAAAGAATTTCATGCAACATGACAAATTTTTATATGGATGGCCCTCTGAATTTTCCAAATATTTGGGCTTGTCCCACAAACTAGTAGATGTTGATCCCGATGAAGTCCCAAAGTGTAATGGCAATGAAGATTCGGGTACACCATATTTGATGGAATTTATGTAGTTCACAAATGATAAAGGCATCCTTCATGAAGATGACATGATGAAAGTTTTATCTTTCAGTTTTAAGGGCCATGCCAAGAAGTGATATGAATCTCTTAAAGCAGGGGCAATTTCATTTGCTGCAAACTTTATCGAAATATTTTGTAAATGTTGGTGTCCAACCGACATCGACCAATGGGTACTTGGGATTCAAGAATGCGAGGACTCTACAATTCGTCCAGGATTGCTGCAAAAACATGCCATCACGAAGATCAATCCATTGACAGCTCCCATAAGGCAGACATTGTTGAACAAATCCACGATAAAGATCAGTCCTCGGAAGGCATGCTTGAAGAAAACATTGTTCAAGATCTCGTTGATAACATTCTCGGCCTTATGTCCGAAGATGAAGGTACCTCTAAAGAATATAAAGACCAAGAGGCCCCAATTGAGGAAGTTGAAGAAATGTTGAACCCTCCTTGTCTTGGGAGCCTTGTGATATTTTAAGACTCTTGAAAAAACGCAATATAGTTCCTCCGCACAATGACCAAAGTATTGATTATTGGGAATTTTTGGGCCCACCTAACTATAATTCTTCTAGGCCAAGCAACATTAAATTTAAGCTTTGGGGTTTCACAGATTCCAAAGAGCATGTCCATGATTCTTTTCAACTAGAGCAGGTTCTTATTACACATCCGAAATCGAATGAGGAAGCTCTCCAAGTATTATTTTGAATTCACAAGAGTGTTAAAAGCACAACTGACAATGATATGATTGTTCCTTCTCCATGTGGCATCAATGATGAGGATTGGATCAATTCTTTTGCAATTACATTTGATGCTGAAGCACCCCAGGACATGGATCCTATTGCTATCACAGGCGATCACCATATATAACTGTTTTGTAATGATAAAGAGTTGCAAGATCTTGGAAGCCACAACTCCAATGAGTTTTCTTTGGGCTCAGTTCAGTCGTGCCTACCCAGCATCAAGGATAATATAAGGTGCCATATAGAGAGTTCCTTTACAAGTAAGTTTTCAATGATACATTTCAACAGAATCAAGATAGGTATGTGGGAAGGTATAGTACTTACTTCTCCTTGCCATGATCTTTGTTATTTATCTGTTCACTTAAAACTTGAAGGTATGAATTTTGTGGTTGACAATTTCAAAATTTTAAATATTATTGGTGATACTAAAATTAATATTACAAAGATGAACAACATGTTTGCATGTTGAAAAGAAAGCTTGAACAGGTACAGGGACATGTTACAGTTGGACTTCAAAGATTCTCTAGAAACTTTCCAAGGCTCATCTTTGCAAGTGGTCTCCCGACTTCATAATCAAGCAGCCAATTCTATGCAAAAAAAATTCACAAAACAAATATATGATGGGGAATGTGTGCACTTCGCCCCAGTGCAGGCATGGATATACAAAGCTTGCGGAAGTAATTATTCTCCATGGCAGCAATTTCAAGGCTTCCAGGTTCCTAGGTTCCTCCATCATTATGTTTCCATTCAAACAAAGATACTGGTATGTGTTCATCTCATCCTTGACGTGATTGTGTCTCAGATTCTCAAGTGACTAAATTGTTGGTATGATTTCACTTGACCCTTCTTTCTTATCGTAATTAGGGTAGGTAGGTATAGTTTCATTTCAGTTTAGCATTTATTGTTACCCATGCATTGCACTTGTCGTTATTCCATTTTGAGTTATTTGTATTTTTCATGTTGAAAAAGGAAGAACGAAAGTGTCTGCCTCCGATACATTTGATGTTTTTTTTTTAAATGTTTGTGCAGGTCTACACTCTATAGGTACCTAGAAGATCCTGGGGGTTCTCATACACTCCCAAGAAGAGCACATGTCCCGTAGTTGGAGCCAGTTGTTACGTCTCAGAGCTACTACAGTGTTACATCAGGGGAAAACCTACAACAAGGTGTGTAAAATTTTTATTGTAAAGCCCAAAGTGGGGTTATATTGTATGGATATTTGGATTGGGGGTTGTTGCCCCCCTAGATTAGTCATGGCAAACTCCCTTGGTTTCACTCTTAGAAGTACTTGGATTTGTGGCAAAATTGACTGCCCCTTCGATGTGTGGATGTCCCCACCATGCAAAGTTTTAAGCCCATGGGTTGGTGTCCGAGGCTTCTAGGGGTGACTCATTAGAGCACATGACCACCTTGGTTTTGTTATGTAGAGATGGTTGTGTCTTGTAAAGGGTTGTTGTCCCCTATTTAGCACACCTCCTGCACCCACTTGGACCTCATTCTAGCACAAAGAAACCCCTCCTCTAGGTCTTTGGCTTATGACATCATCCTTCCACAGTTGAGCCTCCAAGCTTGGAAAGGGGAGCGTTGAGGGATAAACAAAATTTTGGGGTTAGTTAGGGCATGACATCCCCCTTTGGCTCACTATTTCATCAAGTGGTGCCTTTATTTTAGTCTTATTTGTTATCTTATGTCTATTTTAGGGCTTATTCCCTAACTTGTGGGGGATTTACCCTAAAAATATTCTAATTTAACGTTGACTTGTAGGCTCAAAAAATTATAAAGGTTGAGGATAAAATTATATAAATAGATCACCTCACCTCATTGTAAAATCATTAGACAAGGGTTCAAATATGTTCTTTACTCTCTTTCTCTTACTTTATGAGTCATTAATGTGAGGCACACCTCTCTCGAGATGTTATTTTGGCTTGAAGGTGGATGAAGTGAAGTTCTAGGGCTTCTTTTCTTGCAAATGCTAGAGGTTGATGCTAGACTAGTTGGAAGAACTCATGCACAAGTGTGACCTAAAGGATTTTCTTTGCTCACTTCTTATTGGATGTTGGTAAGTTATGCTCCTAGCTAGGTTAAATGGTGCTTTTATGGTGCATTTTTTTGAATTGTTAGTAGCTTTTTTCAACATTATGTCAAATTTGTATAAAGAGAACGTCCTCCCAAGGAGTTCTCTATTGCTTGTTAGGGCCTTGGACTTGTTCATTTTCCCTAGTTAGGCTCTCCTATCGAACCCTAGAGGTTGCTAGGTGATGCCCTAGCTTGCAAGTGTTGAAAGACATTTCAAGAGAGAGATGTTGATCATTGATCTCTCAACGCCCTATGGATTGAGACAAAAATCGCATCCCCTTGCTTGTCCTTTAATTACATTTTTTAATCATTTTACTTGTCTTTATTTTTGCTGCAATTTTATGCATAAAAACCCTTTAATCTGAAAATTCTTAAAACCCTAAGAATCTAAATAAATTCATAACTCCAAAATAGTCATGAGTTTGTAATTTTGGTCCACCCAACAAATTCACGCTAGTGGATTTATCCATAGATCTCTAAGGGGGTTCTCTTTTACCATGGTGAAAAACCTAAAAATCATATATTGTCAAAAAAGCCCTAAAAATTCAAATAAATTCCAAAACCTAAAAATATTTGCAACTTTGAAATTCTGGTCCAGCGATCAATTTCGCCCTAGTGGATTTATCCACACATCGTAAAGGGCGTCCCATTTTGCCCTAGTGCATTGGGAAGCATGAATTTGTTGAATTGGGGTTTTTGTTGGGTATTTTGTCGCTCTGATTGGTCCAAAAAGGTGTGCTCTATGCCACTTAGCCCTCTCCTCTTTAGAGCGCACCTTTTTGAGGTATTGCCTTGGGAGGTGTGAAGCCCTTGTATGGAAATTCGTGAAGTATATTAAAAGTTATACTATTGATTGATAAACTGAATTAACTCCTTTATTCTAATTTATGTGTCTATATTATTCATTGTTGACTCCATATAATGCATTGATCTGGTTACAAGGTTGTAGAAAGGTATTTGCATGTATCTTGTTGTTTGGAGGTATTTTTTGGGGCTCTCCTATGGTTTTAGGAGTTACCCAAATAAGTTGAGAGGCTAGGTTGTGGTGAGATTTGGGCCTAAACCTCTCCCACATGCTTACCAATCACTAGCATTAGGCCTACTTTACGTTGCTTATTTAAGGCTACTAGTTTGAAGGGTAACATTTTTTGGCGCCGTTGTCAGTTACACTTCATGACACTTGAGGTAGTTGGCTCAAGTCATATTTTTCATATCCTTGGAAAGAACAACGACATTCAATAAGAAAATTGAGGTAAGTCTTTGCTTGGTGTTTTGAATATATTATTGTTAAGGACTAATCTTGCAAATCTTACTTGGCGACTACACAAACAAGAAGCCTGGCAAGCAATACAACATTTGGCGCCAGGGCTAAATCTATTTTCAGGATTTCAGGAACTTATGAGGACTTTCATGAAGTTGAGGTAAGTTCTTGCTTTTGTACTTCGATAAGATTATTGTTGAGTATTAACTTGGCAGGTCTTATTTGGTGACTCCTCTAAAGAAAAATTGAAAGAAGCGCAAGAGTAGGACACAAGCCCTCAGTTGTTGAAAAAAAGCCATTAAAGAATTTCATGCATCATGGCGAATGTTTATATGAATGGCCCTTTGAATTTTTCAAATATTTGAGCTCCTTCCCATAAACCAGTACATGTTGATCCCGATGAAGTCCCAAAGTTTAATGGCAATGAAGATTCGGGTACACCATATTTGATGGCATTTATGCAGTTCACGAATGATAAAGGAATCCTTTATGAAGATGAAATGATCAAATTTGTATCTTTCAGATTTAAGGTCTATGCCAAGAAGTTGTATGAATCTCTTTAAGCAGGGGCAATTTCATCTTATGCACACTTTATGGAAATATTCAGTAAATGTTGGTGTCCCAATGACATGACTAATGGGTACATGGGATTCAAGAGATGCTAGGACTTTACAATTCGCTAAGGATTGCTACAGTAAGGTGCCATGACGAAGATCGATCCATTGACAACTCCCATAAGGCAGACATTGTCGAACAAATCCACAATGAAGATCGGTCCTAGGAAGGCTTGCTTGAAGAAAACATTGTTCAAGATCTTGTCAATAACATTCTCGGCCTTATGTCCGAAGATGAAGGTAACCCTGAAGAATATAAAGAGCAAGAGGCCCCAATCGAGAAACGTGAAGAAATGGTGAGTCCTCCTTGTCTTGGGGAGCCTTGTGATATTCTGAGACTCTTGGAAAAAAGCAATATAGTTCCTACGTACAATGAGCAAAGTGTTGATTATTGGGAATTTCTAGGCCCAACTAACTATGATTTTTCTAGGCCAAGCAGCATTAAATTTGAGCTTTGGGGTCTCACAGATTCCAAAGAGCAGGTCCATGATCCTTTTCAACTAGAGTAGGTTCCTATTACACATCCGAAATCGAATGAGGAAGCTCTCCAAGTATTATTTGGAATTCACAAGATTGTTGAAAGCACAGCGAATGATGATACGATTGTTCCTTCTCCTTGTGGCATCAATGATGAGGACTGGATCAATTATTTTGCAATTACATTTGAAGATGAAGCACCCCAGGATGTGTATCATTTTGCTATTACAAGCGATCAACATATACAATTGTTCCGTTATGATAAATAGTTGGAAGATCTTGGAAGCCACAACTCCGATAAGTTTTCTTTGGGCTCAATTCATTCGTGCCTACCCAACATCGAGGATAGTATAGGGTGTCATACATAGAGTTCCTTTACAAGTAAGTTTCCAATGATACATTTCAATGGAACCAAGATAGGTATGTGGGCAGGTATCGTACTTACTTCTCCTTGCCATGATATTTGTTATTTATCTTTTCATTTAAAACTTGAAGGTATGAATTTTGTGGCTAATAATTTCAAATTCTTAAAGATTATTGGTGATACTAACATGATTATTACAAAGATGAACAACATGTTTGCATGTCCAAAAGAAAGCTTGAACAGGTACAGGGATATGTTACAGTTGACCTTCAAAGATTCTCTGGAAGCTTTCGAAGACTCATTTTTGTAAGTGGTTTCCCAAGTTCATAATCAGGCAACTATTTCTATGCGAAAAAATTTCACAGAACAGATATATGATGGGGGGTGTGTGTACTTGAACCCAGTGAAGGCATGGATAGATAAAGCTTGCGAAAGTAATTGTTATCCATGGCAACAATTTCAAGTCTTCTAGGTTCACAGGTTCCTCCATCATTTCATCTCCATTCAGACAAAGACATTGGTATGTATCATTGGTATGTATCATTAGAGGAAATTTGGGGTCTAAAATGGGCCTCATAAGAGAAAAAGCCAACCAATAGAATTTCAGGAAACGAGTCAACCATAATGGTTGACTTTACATATTTGTCATAAAAAAAAACTATTTTTCTTTTTCATATTTTCAACAAATCTCCTTATGGTTTTACTCAAATTTTGAGCTGGAGCTTGAATTCCACATCCAACGAGTAGCCACATTGCATACTTTTGATGGACCCCACTAGATGAAAAACAAGAAATACATTTAAAAAACGTGTTACTTTGAAATTAACACGTTTCTTAAATGTATTTCTCATTTTTCGTGAGGTGGGGTCCATCAAAACAATGTGGTGTGGGTAATCGTTACACATACAACGAGTGCTCCTGCTTGAAATTTGAGTAAAACCACGGGGAGATATGTTGAAAGTACAAAGAAAAATGTAGTTTTTTCTCTCTTCTTCCAAAATTCACAAAAAATATTTTACTATGTTAACTATTATTTTATTATTTTCCTTAAGAGGCCCATTTTAGACCCCCAAATTTCCTCTAGTGTCTTATCTTTGACATGATTGTGTCTTGGATTCTCTCCAAAGACAATGGAAGAAAAATCGGCATGAATCATATGCTCAAGTGGCTACATTGGTGGTATGATTTCATTTGCCCTTCTCTCTTATCGTAACTAGGGTAGGTAGGTATAGTTTCATTTGAGTTCAGCATTCACTGTTACCCTTACATTGCACTTGTCATTATTTCATTTTGAGTTATTTGCATTTTTCATGTTGAACAAGGCAGAACAGTAGTGTTTGCCTCCGTTATGTTTGATGTTTTGTTGTTAGATGTGTGTGCATGTCTACAATCTACAGGTACCCAGAAGATCTTGGGGATTCTCATACACTCCCGAGAAGAGCACATGGCCCGTAGTTGGAGCCAGTTGTTATGCCTCAGAGCTACTATAGTGTTCCAATAGGGCCAAACCTAGAGCAAGGGGTCTAAATTTTTTATTGTAAAGACCAAAGTGGGTTATGTTGTATGGATATTTAGATTAGGGGTTGTTGTCCCACTGGATTGGTCATGGAAGGCGCGCTTAATTTCACTCTTAGAAGTACTTGGATTTATGGCACAATTGACTGCCTTTTGGATGTGTGGATGTCACCACCATGCAGGGTTTTAAGCCCATGGGTTGGTGTCCGGGGCTTCTAGGGGTGACCCACTGGGGCACATGACCACCTTGGTTTTGTTATGCAGAGGTGATTGCATCTCCTAAAGGGTTGTTGTCCCCTATTTAGCACACCTCCTCCACCCACTTGGACCTCATTCCAGCACAGAGAAACCCCTCCTCTAGCTCTTTGGCCTATTATGTCATCCTTCCATAGTTGATCCTACAAGCTTGGACAGGGGGCGTTGAGGGATAAACAACATTTTGGGGTTAGTTGGGGCATGACGTCCCCCTTTGGCTCACTATTTCATCAAGTGATGCCTTTATTTTAGTCTTATTTGCTATTTTATGTCTATATTAGGGCTTATTCCCTAACTTGTGAGGGATTTACCCTAAAAATATTATAATTTAATGTTGATTTGTAGGCTCAAAAAATTAACAAGGTTCAGGATGAAATTATATAAATAGATCACTTCACCTCATTGTAAAATCATAAGACAAGGGTTCAAATATGTTTTTACTCTCTTTCTCTTACTCTAAAAATCATTAATGTGAGGCATGTTAGCTCCAAGTTGCACTTGGATGAAATGTTCAGCTGAGCCGCCAAAGAATGAATAAGTCAATTGTTCACTATCAAAAGTTCAAAAGTCCAAGCAAGGCCAAGTTTGGCTCATTTTTTAATTTTTCACATGTTCATACCCCATGGGGAATTGTAATACAGTGTCATAACGTGATGGCTTATGTAAAATACTTGGCTTTCCTAGGACTTAGTCATTAATCCAATTTCTCTAGAGTGTTTGTTCCTAGTTAATTATATGCCGCTTTTAAGCGACTCATAATTTTCAAGTTTTTCACTCAATCCTCCAACGCTAGAGTGGTCGTCTTGGTGGTTAGGCCTTAGAAGTTTATTAAAGTCTAAGTCTCAATGTATATTACCACGTTAGTCGCTATTTTTAAGTCATATGAATATGTTGTTAAAAAGTGGCAACAAGGAAGGTCTTCTAGCATTGCATGTGTCCTTGCATGTTAGAAAGACATTAAACAGAAAGCCAAATGTATTAAAGTGATTTTCCTAAGTTTTGACTTAGAAAAATATTTTAATTATTCTAATTTGATTTTGACTTAATGGAACAACTTTAATAAGGTGAAAAGTGAAATATTTAAGTGATGGCTAATCTAATCTTGGCCATTGAATCTCACCGAAGGATCTCATCCATAGATCCATAGTGAGGGTTAGGGTTTTCACTTAGCCATTGAGTTAAAAGGAGATTTGGTGGAGAGGACGCATACACAAGAGAAATACAGATAGGGAGAAGTCAAACAGAGGAGTTTACAAAAAAGACGTAGGAGCACTTACCCGACAGTTTCGTCGGAGTACCAGGTTGAGCTAGAGAACGTACAGATCACGTCGAGGAGCAGCACCGTACACAGCAGCAGGGTCGTACAACTATTATACGGTATTGATTTTTCTGAGCAGCATCGAGAGCCATTCTCTTAAGAGAATGGAGACACTTGGTCCTGGACCAGGGTGTGGACTCAAACTAGAGTTGAGTGACCATTCTATTGAATGGGGATATCATATATTTGGTCCGGGACCACGAAATGGAACTAATCCAGCACTAGAGGACTCAACCTTTGAGTCGAGTGATCATTTTGTTGAATGATGACATTTGGTTCGAGACTAGGATGTGGAAACAGTCTAGCACTAAGGACTCAGCCTAGAGCTGAGTGGCCATTCTTTTGAATGGAGGCACCTGGTCAGTTACCAGGAATTTACCTAGTAGAGGACTAGGGACTCAGCCCAGGGCTGATGGCCATTCTCCGGGAGAATGGAGGCGCTTGGTCTGTTACAAAGTATTTGACCTAGTGTCAAATTATGTAGCCTATGGCTGAGGCACCTGTCTGTTACCAGGAAGACACTATAAGCCTTAGACCGGGTCTAGGCATGTGTGACACTCTGACCCTCGATCAGTGGGCTTTGTGATCTTCTCCAAGGCTTAGCTACCCTTGGTTAAGACACCTTAGTACCCGATCTTGGCATCACACAGAGTGTGGGATAAAAGCATTAGTAATTCTCTCTGTTTACGATGATGTACTTTGAGTGGTGATGAAAGACCACCTTAACCACTTGTATTGACCACAGGGCACTTGAAGAAGGCTAAAGCAAAAGTCAAAAATACATAAAGCCCCTTAGTACCACTAAGGTGTAAAAGTGAAAGTGCAAAAAGACTTTTAGTACCACTAAAGGCAAAAGTCAAAATTAGAAAAGAATAAAATAATAATATTTTGTTCTTTCTAATTTTGGTCCACTTACAAGTGACTCAAAGGATATAAAAGAAGATCAATCCATTTCATTATTACATACACTCTTGCTCTCACAGGTGAAGCTGCTCCAACAGAAGAACACACAAGTTTTGGAAGAAGAAAGTTTTTATGATTATGCCCTAGCATGGATGATTCTAGCTAGGGCATTATCACTTATTGAAGAAAAACCCTAAACCAGGGTTTCATTGTAAAAATTGCAGCAGTTGTTTTATGAGCTAGGGTTTTCACCCTAACTCCTCTTTTCTCCTCTCACGGGTAGCAGCAAGCACACATTGGGCATCTACAAGTTTCACGGGCAACCCTACCCTTCACGGTTGCCCTCTCTTCTTTCACGGGAAGGCTACCCTAGGGCTCGGCCCTTCTTCTAGGGTCTTTCCATTCATAACATCATTTGTACTCTTTTCTTTGTATTTATCTTCTTGGAGGAAGTTGTTAGGTTTCCTTGTGAACCCTAGGAGGAGATATGAAGTCCAAAGAAGACATCTTTGTTGGAGCTTGATTCTTATGAAATTCTAAGGTTTACTCTTATGAAGAAGATGATGGTGATGGTTACTCCTCCTGTCTATCTCTCTCTTTTTTGGATCTTCTTATGTACTTGGTCCCTTTTGTCTTGGAGCACTAGGGTTTCTTTGAGATTCTTAGGGTCAAGGTTTCTTCTACTTTCTACTTTGTATTTAGCTTCTTGGAGGAAGTTGCTAGGTTTCCTCACGAACCTTAGGAGGTGATATGAAGTCTAGAGGAGACATCTTTGTTGGAGCTTGATCGTTATAAAATTCTAGGGTTTACTCTTACGAAGAAGACATTGGTGATGATCACTTTTCTCTCTCTCTCTCTCTGGTCTTTTACATACTTGGTCCCTTTTGTCTTCGAGCACTATGGTTTCTTTGAGATTCTAAGGGTTAAGGTTTCTACTTTCTACCCTACGAAGGCAAGGATATTAGGGTTTGGTGATTTCTGGAGAAGAAGAAGAGAAGATTGCATCTTGCCTTGGAGGATGTGTTGGAGAGATTCTTGCACATTGGGTCTTGTTGGTTGAGCTTTGTTGAATGATTTACCGTAGCTAAGGCTTTTTGGATAGTTGGAGTTTTTGTACTAGCCTTGAGTGAAAGCTATGTACTTCTACCTCATCTTAAGCTTATATATAAAGTTTACAGCTGTCCATATTTTGTCCAATTTCAAGATTTGAATTTCAGCAATATATGTTCTTTGTGCATTGCTATTTGCAACTGTTTATGTCCTGCAGATTTTACTTAAATAAAGAAGCAAATTGTTAAGTGTATTAACATCTAATAAATAAGATAAGGAACTAAGTTTAATGCTGTTATTATTGCTGTAGAAGTACATTTTTAGATCTGGTTATTGGCTGATTAGTTGCCTTAAAAGGGGCTGAAACTTATCTCATTGTTTGGTGTTTTACTTTTTTTCCTTGAATGGTCGTGAAGTGTGGGGCTGTTGAAGTGAATTATTGTGATCACTCTGCTGCTAGTTATACTTTAATTTACAGCATTCCTAAGGCTGAAAATTCTAGGGCTAGGATTTGAAAAAACTTATAGGAAGAAGGTGAGATTTGGTGATAAAGCCAATTTTAATGTATAATTTTTAAATTTTAATGCCTTTGGTGGTACTTAAGGATGCAGGATCAAATCTGGGAAGTGTTGCTTTGGAGATTTTCAGATATAACCTACACAGGAATGCCCTGAGAATCCATTGTAGTAAACTCCCACCAGTCTACGTCTAGACCACAGCCTGATCCACTCCATTAGGCGACTATTCTGGATGCAATTCCTGTGAACTTCGCAGTAGCAATCCCCTTCAAAGAATTCTTGACACCGATAATGTTTTACAATAAGATTTCCCAATATTTCCTTTTTTCTCAGGTTAACAGAATTCTAACTGCACATTCTACCTGTAAATCCTCTTATTCACACAGCATCACCGAAAAAAACTTGCCATACTTATCAATGGATGATCCTAAAAAAAATAGGGCAACAACATCCTCGTTTTTTTTAAATTGTGGTTTGGCATTATAGGCTACATCCACGGAAAAAATAGACACCTTCTATTCCTGAAGAATCAAAGTAACTCATGTCCATCATAACATGTGGCATGTGGCGAGCTAGATTTGAACATGTAAATGTTAAGATCTGGATTTAAACATGGAGAGTATCGCAACCAATGCTCCCAACCACCCACTTTGGCAATTCTATATTATTAAATGTTTAGGGTTTCAGCAAGCTTATAGCCGGAGGCTAATAAGTTTAGCCTTAAACAGAACCAGGATATTTCAAAAACGTTGAATGTTTAAGGTCAATTGAAGGAAGAAGATGCTCTTACAGGGCATTCAAAGGTGCCAGAAATGGAGTGGGCAGCTCATCGCGCTTGCTAAGCTGTTTTCCATGGTCAATTGCGATAGAGAGATCCTTCACAGCTTCTGAAACAATAACTCCACTGTCAGTGTGTGGGGAAATTAATTTCACCGACTCCGCATCCTTCTCCACCTCGTTGATCTCCAACGCGCCTCCATGGCTGCTAATTTGTATGAGAATTATAAGCAAAATACAGATGCATCGGGTAAAATAGGACGCCATTGAAGCTTCGGATAATACAAAATCATAGGAAAGGCACTCCTCCGGACGCAGACAGAAATTCGTGACACGATTGGCTTCAACGGAAACCGGTAAAGTAAGATTTGGTCCATAAAATGCGTCCGGATTTACTCACAATACTCCAGCACCAAATCCCTTCGCTTCCTCGTTCTTTCTGATAAATGATATAATAATATAAAGCTGTGGTCATATGGAAGCAGATTCTCGGCGGCCGCTATTAAATTAATCCATGGGCCTGTTTCTCACCACTTACAATATTCTCAATATACAACTTGGTTGAGATAACGATTGATGTGGGGAAGTGGCTTGGAGGTAAAGTATAGGGAATGGTTTTGTAATCATTTTTATTTTCTGGAATATTTGGAAGATTAGGAGCAGAGTTATTTTTTAATTGTCACTTTGCACAATATAAAAAATATTTTTCTTTTTAAGAAATTTGATGGGTAATAAAGGAGAAGAATCAAAAGAATTTATTTAAACATATGGTTCTTGGTTGTGTAGTTGTAGGTTTGTTTGAACGGACTTTTAAGGAAGGAATTTGTGGTTGTGGTATGGTGCTTAAAATCAATGATTTCCATGTTTTAAATTGTTGATGGGAGGCAACAAAGAGAGCAATACTAAAGTAGAACTTTTAGGTTTCTGGGGAGTTTTATATTTTGCAAAAAAATGTAGAATAGACTCTTGGTTGTTTTTGGTGACTTTTGAATGGGCCAAAGGAAATTATAATCTTCATGTTATTCAACTGAAGAGTTGGAGTAGGAGGATAAAGATTTTGATTAGTGAATTCCATCGAATTTCTTTTGTGCATATCTCCAAGATCTACAATAGGGAAGTTGATAGTCTTTCAAAATTGGTTGTAGACAATTGTTTTGGAACTATATACGTTCAAGAAGTGATTGAAGGTAGAATTGTGCAGGAAGGATCAACAAGTTTCGATTAAGTTTTAGAAGTTTGTTTAAAATATTGTAGTATTCAACAGTATTTTGTCTTGTTTGATGTAGATTGAATGATTCATTTTTTGGCTTTTTTGAGCTTTTGGCATTTTGGTAAAAGATTTAGAAGTATAATGAATTCTGGAATGACTTTGAAGACTTTTTGTAAGGTTGGAAAGCCTTGGATAAATACAATGGATGTTTGTAATTTATTTGATTCAATAAAATATCAATAAATGTTTTTTGTTCGTGGAAAAAAAACGATTGATGAACAACGATTTTGTTGTGATTATTTTGCATCAATAATAAGTAAGATAAGTTGGGCCATGATAATGATAACTACAATTATGATTAGAATTAGAATTAGATGGTCTTTGTTAAATGGATAGTTTATGTTTTATTTTAGATATTTTTATATGGTATCATTTGTGTATTTGTTTTATGAAGATGGTATGTAAATTCTTTTTTTATTCTCAATTTCAAATCAATCTCTATAATATTAGTATATAATTATGTGTGTAAGATTAAGTAGTGTTGTTTTTATTAGTTCAACTTTAATTACTTTTGCTTCTCTTGTGTTTACCTTAGCTACATTTGTCTTTATCATTGATGTTTTTGGTTTAAATGTTGTTCGTATTGGTTTTGTTTAATAGTTGGATTTGGAACTAATTTTCAATACACAAGGTCCATTGAATCTACTTGAACTATGCATGTTTCGTCTAGATCTTACTCTGTGTCATATGCCTTTCCACTTGATTATGGAAGATGTTGGTAGTAGATATGTCAAGCCATTTGGAATCTTGTCGTACAAACCCCTACATAGCATTTCTCATCATATGTGATTCAAACTGGTTATATATAATTTGTCATTTGTTTTGGTACCTTTTAGGAAAGAAAATTAGAACAATGGTCTTATCAAGTTCACTTTTAGGTCATAACTTATTTTAGTTATTTAAGGTCCTAAAACTTCTAAACCATGTTTTATGTATTAAATAAACATTTTTGGGAATTTTTTTTTTGTGAATATTGCTCCCACCACCTCAATATTGTTCCACTCTTTAAGAGCTTTCCTATGGTCCAAAGATCACCTCAAGTGGAGTATGTAGAAGGAATCTATGCCTCCAATAAGTTGACATACGCTTTCACCACCATAGTGCTAAGAGGACACTTGGTCAACTCTTACTCACACATGTGGAGCTAGTCACATATGGAGTTTCAAGAACCTTAGTCGAGAGTTGGGACATGCAAAAAGCCTAATCCTAGATGGCTATTAGGGATGTTAAAGACTAATACATGAGAAAATGAAGGGGTTTCATTCTATTACAATGATTTATTGTTCCATATTGAGCATATCAAAGGAGTAGGGCTTTTGATCATAATATCAAATGAAGACCATGTATCAGTGACTCAAGGCATAGTGTCTATTGTAGCTCCGTAGTGAGTCCTCATTTCTTTGTATCTTGCATAATATATGTGAGAAAAAAGAGCAAGGCACATTCCCCATTTTCTTACTAAGTTTTCCCACACCAAGTTTTCTTGGGTACATCTCGTGTTCAATGTGATATAGAGTGCTATATTTTTATTATCGTAACTTTTCTCTTTGTTCTTAGTTCATTTCAATGTCTTCATCGTTATGCTTTTCATATTACATTATAATCATCAGTGATCACTATGCAGTAGAGTATAACCTTAGCATTTTTAGATATATTTGTTAGTTTTTTGGGTCACTCCATAAGTGTTTTTGCGTAGCTAGGATAGCACTAGGTCTCATAGTCCCTTAGCATATGTATGTCTCAATTTGGGTGGATGCTTGACCTTGGTTGAAGTGTTTGCATTGTTCCCTTACCTAGGAGGTTGTTATCCTCATCCACATGATGCAAGAGGTTGTTATCCTCATCCTCATCCTTCATTTGTGTGCTTCAAGTGACAAACTACAATATTGAATTGAAGTACTTGAAAATAAATTGTGAGAAATATTGCAGGAACTTTGAGAAATTGCAAAAACAAATAATTGAACTTTTAAGGTTCCTTTCTTAATCTAACTAGCATACCCCCAAAGAGGGGGAAATGAAACATCGAAGAGAACTTCGATATGTTTTAAAAATGAGAGAAAGTTGTGTGTAGATAATATAAGTTTATGTGATAAAGAAAGTCTAGGAAAATAAGTGAAAATAAGTTACATCAAACTTCTAAATCGCCACATAAGTGAAAATAAGTTTCCTCCAAAAGTATTTTGTACATAAAAGTTTTTAAATTTGAAAACATTCGGTGAATAAGTCAATGCTTTTGCCTCGATCCTTTGAATGCCAATGGAATCTTACAAAGCAAAAATGTCCAAAAATCGAAGGGGCATAGTTATAGGAGATTTCCAATTTTTAGGTAGCTTTAGAGAACCTCGAAACTCATGGACGTAGAGGAACTATACCTTTGAAATTGAAACATGACCTGGACGTGGAGAGACTATACCTTTGAAATTGAAACTTGAACAATGTGATACATCAAAATTTCTGCACATCATAATCTGCACAAGCGACACCATTTTTTCTGTCGACCATTCGCATGGGTCCTTTTATAATCTTATGTATTGAAGATCATTGAATGGCCAAATAAGGTTGACAGGAGAAGAAAATATTTTGTTTCAAATTTTTAATATCCCAAGTCAATATTCATATTGAATATCGATAGTATATAGTCCGGATGTCCATTAGTAGCTTGTTGCTTAATTTTCATGGCGTAATGGATGCAGAAGCCAACCCCCTTCCGCGCACATATTGTAGCTCAAGGGGCACAAGTTTTGATAGATGTAACAATTCCATTGAATTTATTTTTACCTTTTCTCTTTGCTACACGTAAAGGCAAAGGCATGGTGCCCTTCGCTCCTTGCGGATCCCAAAACCATCATGATAGAATGTGGAGGCCCTATGAGTCATAAGCTTTGATATATGAACTGAAAATTACAATCCAACGACCACAAATTCATTTTCTTATTGTTACATTTATTTGCAAAATAAATAATATATATATGACCGCTCATTAGTCTCTCATAAACCTTTCTTCAACCTTCAGATTCGCATAAGTTTTTCTTTCTTTTTCAAGTTTTGCAACTTTGGTTAGCTCCATTAGTAGAGCTCATTTCCAGATAAAACTTTTTTCAAAACCATTGCAGCTTCCTAGCCTGTTGATTTTTTAAATCCCAACCAATCTTCAAATCACCCACGTGTTTTCCAGTGCAATGTATTTATGGCTCACAGAGTTTGGGTTTTCAAATGTACAAACTGACTGTCTAGTGGACCTACACAGTTGTGTTTTAGATGATATGCATGACCGACAAGTGTCCCATGGAAACTGTGGAAGTAGACAGTTGGAACGATACAAATATGTATGACAAACTCTGAAAGTTGGCTAAGAGATTTTGTTGAGAGCTCTTCACCCATTGACATTAGCGTTGGACAGAAATCATCATTATTGATGATTTATTGCAACAATCTTCTATAAGTATTAATGATTGGATACATAATTACATTGTGGGGAAATAGAATGGTGCATATTGATTATCATGAAGATAATGCATTTGACGGTATTCAAATGAGGAGGTTACAACTTGTTGATACTGAAGCTTCTCTCTTGGAACACAATATAATAACGATGAAGTCCTTGAATCTCAAATGGATTTGCTTGAACAAACATCCCAACTCTTCTCTACCTTCCTGGATTCTAATGAAGAATTTAAGGCTTCTACGGGTGTGAGGGAGCGCATCAAAAATATTCTGGCAAGATGAATCACAGGTAAATAGAAATTCGTTATTCACAAGTAAATAGAAATTTGTTGTGTTAAAGTTTGTATGTTTAGTTCATATTAAAATCGCCATATGTAAATATATAGCTTATGGTACATGTAAACATTTTGTAGGCATCTTAGAAGCAATACACAAAGAAATTGCTCGTCTCATGGTCATCAAACCTGAAGCCAAACATGACGGAAAATCCTGGGTATTTTCATATGAGGATCTGCAGAGCATGCATTACCTACACGCATAAATCTATGAATCGATGAGATTTTATCCGCTGATCCTCTTGGACTCCAAGCACGCTCTCCACAATTACGTTTTTCCAGATGGGACTACCGTGTGCAGAGGCGCTCGAGTGACTTACCACCCATACGCCATGGGTCGTAGGGACGCCATCTGGGGTACTGAGTGCCTCGAATTCAAACCAGAAAGATGGCTAAACAAGGCTGGGCATTTTATCCTGCAGAGTCCCTTCAAATTCACAGTCTTCCAAGGAGGCGCGCAGGTCTGTATGGGCAAAGATATGAAATTTATTCAAATGAAATATGTTGCGGCAATTGTGGTTTCTATGATCAGATTGCAGCATTTGGTTGAATATTCAACTATGGGAAATCATAAGCTCATTCACAGAATGACTATGTGCATGAAGGGTGGTTTTCCCATTCTACTTGAAAAAGAAGAAGGTTGATTGGTAGCCCTAGTTTCCCCATCATAACTTTGTTCAGTTCAGTCTTTTTCACTTAGAAAATACATTATTAAAATAAAGGAGATCCAAATACCATCAATTATACTTTAAGCTTTTAACTCTCATTAATTATTATCCTTGAAAAAATTAAAATATAAATCCCCCGTCTTTTTCTTGAAACAAAATTTATATAAATCCCCTTTCTTTTTCTTTTTCTTGAAACAAAATTTCAATTAGGTTCTAAAAAAATTAAAATATAAATCCCCTATCTTCTTCTTGAAACAAAATTTCAATTTGGTAAGAACCCACATATTTAATAAAATAATAAAAACAATCTATGTTTGCTCAAATAATTTATATTTGGAATTATAAAAAACAAGTTCTCTATGCATAAACAATCTTAATTTACCATGGATTTATACTGGTATGGAAAAACTGAAAAGACTATGTTCATAGTATAGTTTAAAAGTTGAACTTCTCTTCCCCTGAATTGCCCTCTCTGTGTGAGGTCAAGGTCACTGCTGCGAGATTCCGATTGCATTGCATTGGTCAAATGCATAGTGTGTATGCCACAAACTAACCAACATTAAAGAAAGACATGACATAAGAGTTATTTAACGCTGGGATGGATGATATTCATTAATTACTATAGGTGGCAACAGGCATAGAGAAAAATTCAATGCTAGATATTACCATTCATTTCTACAACGTTACTCTTAGAACTTAAGAACCAAATTACGTGACAGTATTTTGAATATCCAAACATAATCCTAACAATACCTAAAACCACACATTCTAGTGGTACAATTATCTGTATACCATGTATCATAACTTAGATAAAACACAAAGTCTAGTCATACAACCCTTTGGCATTAATGTCATATAGCATTCACAATCATATAAATAACGTAGCATTCACAACCCTTCAACCATGTAGCATTCACAATCCTATGAATCTTGTAGCATTAATCCACATGTTTTTGTAATATACACAAAATTATGTATTCATTCATTTTATTTTAAATATTATAAAAGAAAAAAAACATATATTATAAAAAAAAAAAACTAAACCAAGTCATTCAAAAAAGTTTTCACACAAATCTTCAATATTAATACCTCGAGGAATATAGAATGAAAACACACAAAAAAGAAAAAGTGGATACATCTATTAAGAAAATAACATTTAATAATAATACCATAAAATGGAGAAAAAATAAAACCATAAAAAGTGAGTGTATATCTTTTTAAAATGTTTTCACAACAAAATGTAAAACATAAATTGTGCAATGGCATTTGACATGTATATTTTTTAATATAATATTCGCATTCTCTTTGATGCTTCATAGTTTGAAGTTAACATCTTTCTTGAACAATATGGACACTGTTCAATTCCAATACTTGTGAAAATAGAAATGAAACCTATAACTGAATAAAGCCATTAACGATATTTTTTTATAATCTGAAGAAATATGGACATTGTTCAATTTTAACACAGTTTGAGTATTTTACAATAAAGCTTTTATAAATATGGCCCTTGCTTGTATAGTTGAACCTATCTGATAGGCGCGCATGGGGGAGAAAGCACTAGTTGTTCGAGGAGGGCTAGTTCTATTTAAGGAAATGAGTAATTACATAAGTAATAGCATTCACGTTGTCCCATTAATTAAGCAAGTCGACAGAAGAAGAGAATAGTAGGCAGGAAGAGAGAGATATAAGAATGAAAATGAAAGAAGAGGCAAATTAATAAGATAGGTTCATTTTAAAAGTGCAGGTTTTGATAAAAATCCTCGTTGCTTTACGTAAATGCAAGGAATGTTATATGAACTGATGATCAATGGTACAGTAGAGTGGCTAGGCCGTAAAATGTCACTCGTGTAGCCACCCATAACAAAAATCAAAATTAAGGCTAGGATGGACCAAGGTTTTATTATTGTTTCAGCCCTTGTTAAAATCTGGTATTATTAGCCTATTGGATGTTTTGTGTTTTGGAAATTAAAAGGAATTTTTTCTTATTGAATTTTGCCTCTCCCTTTAGTCGAGCATGCTTCGCTTCCAAATAAGTTTAACTAAATATTCTCCTAATTAATAACTAAATAATTATCAATTAACAAAAAAAACAAACATGATGTGTTGATTCTTAAACTAGTTTTTTATTATGGACAAGTTCAACGTAGATATGCAATTCTCATGTAGATATGTGAGTGATTATTTTCCTATTAATCCATGCACTTCCAACTAACTTCTTGCTTGGGCCCAACCTATCTAGTCCCACCCGAGTCACAGTGGAACCTCTTTACACATGAATAGGTCTAAGGGGATCACACTGCCCTAAGTAAAACGTAGAGCATATGTGGTGAACTCCACTTACTATATTACTATAACCCATCCCTTGACCTCATCCCATGAAACTCAAAATCTACCTAGATCCTAAAACTCTAAGCTATTTCGCCAAACGATTTTGATTGATAAATGGCCTACCCGGCTCAGCGCAGAAAAACACTAAGTTTGCTTGGTACAGATTTATAAAAACTCATTCTCATTTGCCCTTTTGCCTCTCCCATTTTATAAATATGGCCAAACAAGTATCCAGGGCACATTTACGTGTCATTTTCAACGACCTTTCCAATGTTCAATCTCCCAGTTGTTGCTTTTCTTATACTTTGACAACCAAAGTATTCAAATAAGCACAAAATAACTTCTGGCAAATCTTTGTTGTTGCTGCAATTTGGAAATTATTGGGTTATGTTCAAGTTGCTTTCTAATCTAGGGATTTTATAATAAAAAACCTGAAAGAAGTAATCCATAACATTTGGCAGTCCCGGGGCTAGGTCTCTGTGATTTTGAAATCCATAACATTTGGGAGTCCCGGGGCTAGGCGTCTTTGATTCAATATAAGTTCGATTTCGAAGTTTAGAATGTGTTGGTTTTACGTTAACCAACTCCACAACTCATGAAAATTGTACCCATGGAGTCTATTTTCCTAATGGGTAGGCTATTCCATCATTTTGTAGAGCATAACACACCATGAATACGCTTTCTCTGAGGTGATTTACAGTTTTCTCATCAATTTTGTGCAGTTACAACGATTCACTCTGAATTTGTATTGGCATTATTTATGATTTTGCAGTGGGTTTATTATCCTTCATTCTCCACAAACATAGTAACTAATTACATCTATGTATTTTCAACAAATTTATAGGTTTGTAGTAGATCTGTTAAAGAAATTCGCCACGAGTTTGCCTCTGGAGCAATCCCATCCAAGGGAAATTTCAACAGGTAGATATGAGTTTGGATGGGGAGCCTCACTAAGTGTAGCCATATGTAAAGGACCGACCAAGCACAACTACGTCATCACCACCATCAGTCCTACCATGATAGCCATTGTTGTAGTTCTAGGTAGCGCTTTATTGGTGGTAAGTTACTACAATATTTTTGCATAGTATTGCAAAGCTTCTCGATGGAGACATTTTTTCAGGAGGAGACTTAGGAGTTTGGACTCTGAAGAGAATATACAAGTCGATGCTTATTCACTGGAAGGTTGCAAGATCCATAAGGCTGACAGATAATTACTCAATCATATGGCCTGTATGACCTTGTGATCAGATCCATTCCTCTATGCAGATTCATAGAAGCTCATAGACAGAATGGAGTGTGTAGTTTGTCTGGTTGAGTTTCAGGAGAATGAGGCTCCGAGGCTTCTTCCCAAATGCAACCATACATTCCATATTAACTGCATTGATGTTTGGCTAAGGTCACATGTGAATTGTCCTTTATGTAGAGACGATACACAATCTATTAGAACCCGTTATGATGGAGTTGGTTCATCGACCTCATAATGATGTATATACCTGTTGACTCTATTTAAAAGGAGCAGCAGAACTCCGCCCAAGATAAGCACATGAGTGTTTACCCTGCATCTTGAACACCAAGGCTTCCTGGGAGATGAGGTGGCCCTCTAAAAATTGTTACCAGCCCAAGAGACCCCGATGTGGTCACTGTATGGATACAACCCATTCTCCTACTTACTCAGAGCTAAAAGACAGAAGTCTTAAATTATGTAGTTCTCCTACTTACTAAGAGCTTATTTAAGGGGCAGAGCCGCTCGATTCAAGGAGAGGGGTTTTACTTTATGATTCTCCTGTGGAGCATGTGTATTTAGAAAACCCCTTTGTCCCTGCCATGGCGTCCCGAATATGTCTAGTCTGGAACATGGGATGGCTGGGGTTGTGCACGACAATTTTAAATCAGAAGACTCAGGTGCCACTGGAGCTAGAAATAGTGTAGAACACATGAATAATCTAGATTTTCAAGAGTGTGGGGATACAGGACTGCAACGCACATGCTTAGATTTGGAACTTGAAGGCTTTAACGAGTTTGTTGATAGGCTTAATGCCGAGAATATAATATTCGCATGTGCTAATGGAGACCCCATAATGGAAAACAAAGATTTAGGGAATGGGCATTACAGAGTCTGTCGTCACGGGTATGTGGATACGAGGAGGTTCCTCACAGGCCGTCGACAAATGACTGAACATGTAGAGGATCCATCCCCTTAAATAACACCTTCGGTGTAATTAGTTTCCAAAGTGATGCAATCTTTGTAAACGACAAACCATAATTTTATATACAAGTGTGAAAAAGAGAGGTATTTCACTCTATCCCACTTTTTTGATTCACCAAGATCACTTCTTAGCACACGGTGAAGAGCTTACTTAAGATGAGAGAGCTTTTAGGTGCCTTGTTTCTGTGAGTAACGTAACATAAAAAACTAATATAAAAGTAAATGCTGAATTTGAGATGTTGTATGATGCTAAAGTGCTTAATAATGAAAATAAATACAAACCTTGAGTTATTAACCACAAGTATTCTTTGCCTACTTAGTTGTTCCTTTTTAAATGATTTTAAACAATGCAAAATCAAACCAACAAAGAAAATGAAAATAAATACAAACAGTGAGTTATTAACCACAAGTGTTCTTTGCTCACTTAGTTTTTCCTTTTTAAATAGTTTTAAACAATGCAAAATCAAACCAACAAAGAAAATGGTAATAGTTAAGGTCCTCAACTATGCATAGTTGTGAAATGATAAGTAATGATCTATCTATATGGCCATTGGCCAGTGCTAGAAATTAAGATTCCAACCTCTAAAATATAAGTGAATCAATTAATAGGAACTATAAATGAGATGTAAAAGTACAACAACATCAATCTATTTTTTTTAAACTACCAACTAAACTTTGTCAACTTACTACGTAATCCCAAAGTATTGGTTCTTACCGTCACGTGGGTGGTTAGAAAGACAACCGTGCTAGTGGTATAAAGTGACATTGAAACTTCATGCTCCAAAACATGGTGCAACTAAGATACAATTAGGTCACGGTATTCATGCAACTACTGAAATATATTCTTGAGATTATCACTAGCAATTGCCCCAAGGAAGGTGCAATGATACGCCGATAAGGTAGTTGTTAGCGGGTAAGGGAGGAAAAAAAATGTAACATTGAAGTGAGGTAGTGGGAGATTGCAAGTAATACCAAAAAAAAATGGAGCACTTCAATGTATTGAAAAATCAGAAAATTAACAGTTTAACATCACATTATACAGTGAACATGCCATTGCATGGGAGAAATATATCTGATGAAGAAAAGAAGCCAATGTGTAGTCATAATCTGGAATTACTTGCTGTCCATGTGGTTCCAAAGTTCATAATTGTGCTAGCATAGGTTGTCAAAGCAACTTGGAAAACAAACATTTGACGACGATTTATATAGCTCTAACTTCTCACATTAACATAAGTCCTGTTCAAGGAGTAGACATGATAGCACTGTATGGTTTGGCG